>CM040124.1:167699150-168066470 GCA_022559845.1 Amorphophallus konjac | reverse complement strand
GTTGAATAGATCCTATAAAAATCTTTGTCATATTTAAAACTCTTAGCTAACAGAAACTTAAACCACTCTTATAAAGTGAATGAATAACTTAGGCACAATGCACAACGGAATTAAGTAGAGTGGCTCAAATGAAAAGACTTGGATTACAAGCTATGAAACGTCCACACTTCTTTAAGCACATTTGTGAACTTGAAAGAAATAAGCCTTGTAGTGCAGGGATCATAAAGCATAACACTAGAGCATGCAATAGCTTGCAACAACCGTGCGTGTGTGTATGTAATATGTTGATTACTCAAAGTGCATATGTGTGTGAACAATCTAACCAAGTATGGAAGCACACGAACCTGCGAATGGGGTTAGAAGATATAGATCAATCACACATGATAAACAACCCACAACATAGGATTTTTAAGGTGGTTCGGTTGCAACCCCGTAACATACGTCCACCCCTCACCAAAACCCGGTGAGGCTTCCTTGCTGACTCACAGCTTGACCGGGGACACGCCCCAACCACAAAATAGAGAAAGCCCCCTTTCTATCTTCCTACACACAAAGTCGGTAGGGATGGCTACACCGTAAATCGGAGAACTCCCGATTGCCTTCCTACTAACCACCGGTAGGGACGTCAACACCATAAATCGGACAGCCTCCGATTGCCTTCCTACTAACCACCGGTAGGGACGATTCTCAAGTTCAAGTGTTTGAAAGAAATGGAATAAGAACAACTTATGAAAAACACTCAACAAGATATAAAATATGCTTAAGAGAAAGGATCTTGTCTGAGGTTTGCTGGAGCTTGAATCTCTTGAGGATTTGATGAAGAACTTCTTCCCGAAGTACTGTTCACAGCTACAGTACTCGAACTCCTCTCCCTTGAACACACCCTTGCAGCCTCCTTTGATCTCCCTTATTAGCCTTGCTTGCTTCTACTCTTCCTTGGAGGTTGATGGATTGAGATATGAGCTTGAATCACCTTGAGTTGATGGAGAGATTGTTGGATGTAGCTTTGATCTTCCCTTGAGTTGACGAAGAGGTTTGAATGAAGATTTGATCACCTTTGTGAGCTTGCTTGCTACTCTTCTTCCTTGGAGATTGAAGGCTTCAGATGTAGGCTTGAATCACTTGGATTGGATGTAGAACATCTGCACGAAGTACTGTTCATGGCTACAGTACCTCTTCTTCCAATCTCCTCTGTAGCCTCTCTTGATCTCTCTTTGCTCCAAATGATCAACTAGGGTTTCTAACCCTCTTGTGTTGGTTTTATAGACTTTGAATGGTCTATAGACAAGCCCCAAACCAGATCCACAAATCATGGGTGATTAGATGACTTTTGAATTAAACAAATCCATGTTGAATGGCCCTTTTCGAAGTGGAAAACAAAGTCAACATTGGTTGGCTCGGGGCTGGCGGTCGACCAGCAGCTTCTGGCGGTCGACCGCTACTGTGAAACCTGCAAACGGGCGGTCCCTGGGATTTCTGGTCGACTGCTACCAGCTGGCGGTTGACCTGCAGCTGAAAGAACTGCAGACGGGCATTCCCTGGCTGGGGCGGTCGACCGCCCCTATGCTGGCGGTCGACCGCCAGCTGGGCAGACCCCCAGTTCAGCCGGGTTTGGTTTGTTAGCCCTCCAGCTTAGTCGCTTGAGTCCATTAGCAGCCCGTTCATGTCTGTAACTTCATCCTTGTTGGTCTAGAAGGTACCAACTGAATCTTTGTCTTTGGACTCTCATCTTGTTCAGTGACCTTGGCTATTTGAATGAAGCTTGTAGTTGTTGTATAGACTTTGCATCAAAGCTTGCACGTGTAGACTTTGTGTGCATGTATGAACCCTGTATTGACTTTATACCTTGATCATGCATGAGCCTGTACAGCCTTGCTTCATGAACGTACAGACTTGGTAACTTGATGCATGAACACAACAGAACGCAATGTATAGACTTTGCGTGTGAAGTAGCCGGCCAATGTATAGACTTGTGTTGCAGCCATCAACCAACGTACAGACTTGGAGTTGTGCTAGCAGCCAACGTACAGACTTCATCTGTAGCAACGTATAGACTTCATCTAATGTACAGACTTTGTCGGATGAATAGACTTGATGAATCTGAGTGTACAGACTTTGTTGGATGTATAGACTTGCTGAAGCCGAGTGTATGGACTTGCTGATGTATAGACTTGCTGAACCCAAGTGTATGGACTTTGTTGGATGTATAGACTTAATGAACCATGTCTCTTGATCTTGATCGTCTGCACTGGAGGTATAATGACCTGAAATGTATGAATATTAACATTATCAAGTGCAGGTATAGCTCATTAATGACTACAGAGGCAGACATCATCAAAACCATAAAAGTAATCATGTTGCACACATGTTGAACACTAAGGCTCTCGAGAGGAAGGGGCAACGCACACTCACTCACAAGAATAGCACACACAAGGTGTAACTGGAATACTGAGGGTTTTCTCCGATGCCCCCAACCCATGGCTTGCACTTCTATTTATAGTGATGTTGGTACATAATGGATACAAGAGCATCTTGGACACTTGGAATGTGATGCTCTTTCTAGAAGACACTTTACAAAAAGTAAAAGAAAAGGAGACACCTCATAGGACACCTGTCCACAATTCAATATACAAGAAGACACTTCATCAAGTATGTAGAAACTTCCTAGGACACCTCTATAAAAAGATAATCTAAGAGGACGTCAAAAGACAAGCTAAGAGGACGCCTTAACTTTACACCTCCACAAAAATACAAAAAAGACTCATTATCATGTACAACTTTTAGACACATCATCATGCTATGTGTAATTTATTCATTGATTAGGTGTTGGAGAGCTTCTAGATGATTTGGACAAAACCCATTTGCCTTTTCTAGCAGCTTCGACATTCTTCAATTGAAGAGCTAATCTACTTGAGTGAATTTGCTATTCATGTAGCTGTATCGTCCGGAGAATGGATAACTAACTTATCATCTAGATAATGTCGTATCACTTGAGGCTCTAAAAAATTAATCCTTTGAAAAAAATGACAAAGACTTTGTTCCCAATCATTAATAGATATGATGTCATTAAAGAAATTCTTGGAACTGGAATTTTCATATAACTATCTCCTTGGAATGATAATGTCATCTAAAATATTTTTGTCAATCAACAAATCCAATATTTCGGGTTCCAGGGAAGTCCATTTGAGATTATTAATGAGACCACTGATTCTTCCAGCAGATGCCCTATAAAGATCTAAATTTGGATATTCCCCCTGAATTAAGCTGCCATAAGGAAATAATGTTCTGCTGTGTTGGAATGAATGTAATCTTTGTTGCCTAGTTCTGACAGATAATCGTTTCCATGAAGTTTGTGTCCATAACATCCTTAATTGAATTAATTTTAACTCCCTTGTTAGTGCATCAGGAAGATGATGATCTTTACCAGCAAGTCGTTCAATTGTAAATTGATATTGAGCTAAAATAAACTGCCACCATTAATATCTTCGGAGTTTGGCATTATCGGATAATTTTCTTTTTATAAAGTCTCCAAGAGTAGAGAAATCTATGCGAAGGATATAGTTTTCCCCTATTAGATAGGTGTGAAATTTTTGAACACCTTTTACTACTGCTAGTATTTCTTTCTCAGCAGGCCAATAATTAAGTTCATGCCTTTTAAACTGCCCACTTTGATATGCACACATATGTTCTTCTTTGTCCTTTTTGTGAAGAAGAACTGCAGACCATGTCTCTTCTGATGCATCTGTAGCTAGAACATATGGGCCTTGATAGGCTAACTTTAAAGGAGGAAGATGTTTACATTCTTCATGTAATTGTAA
Source organism: Amorphophallus konjac (assembly GCA_022559845.1). Taxonomy (NCBI): domain Eukaryota; kingdom Viridiplantae; phylum Streptophyta; class Magnoliopsida; order Alismatales; family Araceae; genus Amorphophallus; species Amorphophallus konjac. The sequence continues at coordinate 168,062,652 of CM040124.1, read as the reverse complement.
TACTTCTTGTGTTGCTTCATAAGTGCAAATAAATCACTTTGATCTCACTGCTCTACGAATATGTAAGGCACACTCACTCACAAGAATAGCATACACAAGGTATAACTGGAATACTGAGGGTTTTCTGCAATGACCCCAGCCCATGGCTTCCACTTCTATTTATAGTGATGTTGGTATATAATGGATACAAGAGCATCTTGGACACTTGGAAAGTGATGCTCTTGCTAGAATACATTTTATAAAAAGCAAAAGAAAAGGAGACACCTCATACGACACTTGTCCATAATTCAATATATAGGAGGGCACTTCATCTAGTATGTAGAAACTTCCTAGTACACCGCTTTAAAATGATAAGCATAGAGGACGTCTTAACATTACACCTCCACAAAAATACAAAAAAGACTCATTATCATGTACAACTATTAGACACATCATCATGCTATGTGTAATTTATTCCTTGATTAGGTGTTGGAGAGCTTCTAGATGATTTGGACAAAACCCCTTTACCTTTTTCTGGCACATTATCAGGGGACAACTCGACCTCCCTTCTTGTCCGCTCGCCAACCGGGCCAACAATTGGTATCAGAGCCACGTCTCTATTTTCTTGAGGTCTAGCGACCTATAGAGAGATACCTATTGGCGAGTTTCTTGAGCAACATGTCTGGTAGTTATTTGTTTACTCTTCCTCCTTGTTATAATGGTAATAATTACATTTATTGGAGAAATAAGATGTCTGCCTATCTTGGTTTTAATGAACCTAAAATCTGAGAAGTTATATGTAAAGGTCCACATAAACTTCCAGCAAATGAAACAGAGTGGAATGACAAGCATGTGAAGAAATATGATATTAATCTTAAGGCTTTGAATATTCTGAGGAATAGCATAGAGTCTGATGTTCTTTCCCGAATTTCTTCTTGCAGGTCATCCAGAGATTTATGGGATCATCTGGCAATGTATGAAGCCAATGAAAGGACATTGCAAGTTAGATCAGAATTAATGGCTAATGGTGAGGAAAACTTAAATGAGGTAAATTCTGACTCTGAAGATCTCTCAATTGAAGAATGGCAATTAGCATATGTTGAATTACATGATATATGTAAGAAATTCAAATCTGAAAATAATAAACTGAAAAAGAACATTGAAGATCTAGAGTCACAAATTGAATGTTCAGAAAATCAAAAGGAATTTCTAGAATCTAAAATAGAGTCGATTGAAGAAGAAATTTCTGACATGCTTAAAGAACATGCTTTGATTGAAAAATCTGATAACTCTCTTGCATCTGAAAATGAATGTCATGAATTGTGTGAACAAAATAAACTCTTGTTGTCTAAAATCTCATTGCTTGAAGAAACAGAAAAATATCCTAGAAACAAGTTAGATTCATTGTCTGACGATGAAAAAATGTTTGAAAAGCTTCTTGATACTGAAGTTGATAGCAAGAGCATCATGACTAAAAAAGAAGATCTGAAAAAGCAAAATAGTGCAATGCTAATTCAGAATTTCTTGCTTGAGAGTAAATTGAAATGTTTTGATAAACTTGAAAAATAATATTCATTGTTGAAATGTGAGAATGAACGGTTGCTTGAAAAGTGTTCAAAGTTTGTTGAAACTTAAAAAGTACTTGAAAAGCTAACTGAAAAATTGCACTCGATAAATGCTGAAAATAAGGAAGTCATGGAGGAAAATGAAAACTTCAAATCTGTGAATTGTTTGTTAAATGACAAAGTTTGTGCATGCAAAGAAGAAATGACAAGTGCCGAATTACATATTTCTTCTATAGAAGAAGAGGTACAAAGGTTAAAAGATGATTTGTCAAGAATTATGGAAAGAAAAGAAACTCTGGACAAAATGCTTGGTGTCAAAATGAATTTTTAAAAAGAAGGCATTGGCTATTCCCCTATGAATAAAAAATTATTTTAAAATAAATTGAAAACCTCTTTTGTTTATGCCTCTGACACACCTAGCACTTCAAAAGCACCACCTCACATTGTTCAATTGAAAAAATCTGAAAGGAACTTTGAGAAAAAGGAACCCGTCAAACCAACCATGCAAAACAAATTTTAAAAAGCTAAAGGTGGGCGGAAATTGGAGTCTAATGTTGAATGCTTTTATTATGGTATGCATGCCCATGTCATGGATGATTGTAGTATCATGAAGAAAGATGACCAATGTGCATGCAAAGATAAATATGTGTTCGAAAGACAGAAGGAATAAGCGATCAAACACACAATCACAAGGCAAACCACAAGACACAAAGATCTTAAGGTGGTTTAGGACCACGACGGGCTCCCTACGTCCACCCCTCACCAAACCGGTGAGGCTTCACTCGCTGGAAAACTAGCACGGGGATAACTCCTCAACACGGAGCCAAGCTCCAACTGTCACGCCCCGAGATTATACAGCGGAAAATAATCGGGAGCGTTAACAACTAGAAAGAGAAGCCTCAAGCACGTAATATAATCAGAGCAAAAATTATTCACACATAAGATGAATGGACACAATAATTGATCAAAAATCTATCTTTTATTCATAATAACGATCACGTACATGATGTAGTCTTCCTGACTAACTAGACTCAATAAAGTGAAAATTACATAGATGACTCTTGACTAGACTAGCTATGGCTTCTCTCGAACCATCAATCACTCCCGGATCCATCACTTGAATAATCTGAATCCGACCCTCTAGAATTTCCTGAAAAGGATTGAAAAAGTAGGGAATGAGCACACATGCCCAGTAAGTATCTTTGTATCAACGTGAAGGCATGCTTTAGGTAATTGACATTTTAGTTCTAGAAGTAAGATAAAGAAAATATGGTAAAACATGCGGTATAATCCAAAGTAACACAAGTAACAAGATATGATCAAGATGAGATATGAGAGAACCTGTAGATTGAGAATATGATCCAGTAAGAATATAGCATGAATGTAAATATGGCCTTTCACGAACAAGAATGTAACGAGAATGCACTTTTCATAACCATAAAGGCTGTGCACTAGAAAGTCACTTTATCACGCAAGAGTGTAATTTCACTAGATTGCCTCATGATTTTCATTTATTTATCCAGAAAGTACTCCCATTGCAATGCGACGCCAGTAGAATCATACCCCATGGTTTATAGCATGTTTCTAACAATCAACCGATGGGACTAGCATTGAGCCCTCGGACACAATCAGTGCCGGAACTACATCTTCACGTATAAATCAAGCTAGTTCCACAAGTATAACAATAAAGTTCGGCCAAAAATGTAACAAGTTCAACTATAGTTTCATGATAGCAATTATCAAGGTAAGAATGCTTCAACTAAGAATACGAGATTTCAATGAAGAATTAGAAGAATATTATGCCACGGAAGGAATTCGGAAGCATAATGGTACATTCTTTAACTTCCATAACTTATTAGATAGCTTTGGAATAAATTGTTAGATGCTAGATAATCAACAGACCATCTAGGGATTTAGAAAAAACCAACCCAAAGGTCAAACATTAGGTTAGACAATTTCAAGAACTGAGCGGTCGTTTCCTAGACTGTTTCATCGATCAGGCGTTCAAGTCTGGTCTGTTTAGCAGAGCTATGCAGTCTGGTCAAGATCGTCTGTGGTGAGTCTAAGCCGGAACAAAGAAAGCTTGACTCAGAGAGACATGCGGTCATGGGATGACCATTTGCCAAAATAAGCGGTCAGAGTCTAGACCGTTTCATGGATTGAGTTGACACATGAAAAAGAAGTGTCGACGTAGTGAAAACCTTCTGGAGCTATGCGGTCTAGTGAATGGCCGCTTGGTGCCTTTTAGCGGTCGTCCATATGGCCGCTAAGGTCCAGAATACATAAAATAATGGTAAAGTGCTTTCTAGATAAGTGACTTTGATGGTACAACCAGCTTGGCGTCCTAGTGGGAATCCCAGGCTCGCGGAGTCTTGCGAAGGCCTTCAAACATAAACCCCTAATCCGACAGAAAGAATATCTGGCAAAGAGGTTCATAAGTCCAAGAAAGTGTGCCTATAAGTGCAAAGTGTAACTAATGACAATATATCGGGATATGTGCCATGTACTTAAGAAAATGACTCATAGATGAGAGAGATATCGTGAAAGTCATCGATCAAAACATCACTATAAGGTCTATGCATGAAATCATTATCTTAAATATAAGAGTATAAGTTTGGCATGAAAATAGCATAAGCTAAAAATAAGTATTTAAACCATATAAGACATACATTCTAGCAAAATGATGGACAACATAACCAATATTAAGAATGAGAAGTCAAAACTAGGAATAAGTCCTAAGTGACTAAGCTTATCATATGATAAATAAGGCTAATCTGTATTATGTTTCTGGTTAACATAAATACAGAAGTCAGAAACTCAAACGGTCTCATCATGACTGTTTTATAGTGCTTAGCGGTCTATCGTAGGATCGCTTAACAGGGCTTAGTGGTCTTAGGAAAGACCGTTTCTTCCTGTCTGTAACAAAACTATAGTAACACCAACGTGTATGCTAATCTAAGGCAGTACTTAGATAACAATCATGCTAACTAGATAGGTAGGACATGATAATCTATAACAAAAGCATGGAGATGTACATGTTGCATGAATTAAGCCAAGAATTATTACTTTTCTTATTAAGGGCAAGGTTCATGCATGCTATGCTAACCCTATATGTGCAATCCAAGTAAAACATCAAATTCGTCATGCACAATCAATGAAAACAGGAAGTAACATAGGGCTATTATTTCTAACACGTTAGTTCAGCCTTTTCATGAGATAACCTACCTTTAATTCCATCCCTAAACTTCAGATTTTTGACTGGAAGGAAACCCTAGTTCTGCACGTTCGGTGCTAAACTAGCAACTTCCCGTCACTTTATCTCCCGATCCTCTTGACCTACGATTATGAAAATCGGAGGGTCGATAGAAGATACAAAGGACAACAATAAGTTCTAAAGACATAACCCGAACTAACCACATTTAGGGCTTCTAAATTCCTGATCTTCACTGGATCGGCGTACTGGTTCTTGTGCAATCTGTTGCGATCTAGCAACTTGCAGACGCTCTATTTCTCCAATGGCTGGGTCCTCTAGCACAAAAGTTGGAGATATGTTAGATAAAACTAAGGGGAATATAAAATTTTAAATAACCAACCTTAGAGGATGTCTTCTTACCTTTGAAATACGCGCTCTAAAACAAGGGTTCGCATAGGTCCAAACAGGGTTCTATTTATAGATTTTAGAATTAGGGCTGAGGGTTTGATCGAACTTAGAGTCCTATTTAGGTGTAGGATCGATTCCCAAGAGTCCTAGACATGATTATGTGTCTACACACTTCGATCTAGGAGGATTTGGATGCCAAAGTTCCCATCTTTTCATGCCTTCTTTCATTCACGGAATCTGGAGAGCCATGCGGTCTTCTAGCGACCGTTTCTTGCCTCAAGTGGTCGCCCGATAGACCGTTTTCAATGATGGGCGCCGAAATTTGAATTGGTTCAAACTCCTTTGATATTATCTCCCATTATCTTATAATTAGCCTATTTATCCTTTTGAAAATTCAAAATTGATACTTCTTAGAATATGGGCCAAGGTCCAAAAATCATAATTAGTCCATGTGGGCTTATTTAAATCGGCCTTTAAAATAGTTTAAATACTCTTTAATTTCTTCTTAATAGCCCATTAAGCCTTTAAAATTGCTTAGTAATTATATTTTAGTCCCAAAAAATTCCAAGAAAAATCTGGAGTGTTACACCCTCCCCCACTTAAGAGAATTTGGTCCCCAAATTCATGACATGAGTTTTTACGGAGAGTGTGCGAATGTTGTAATTTGTTACTTAACTGTACTTATAATTAAAGTAATGTGAATATGTTTGGATGCTACCTTCAATCATTTTACCTTCCTCGTCCAGTATGGCATTTAGTCGGCCTCGTGGCCTGCGTCCATTGTTATCCCTCGAAGACTGTTCCTTTATAAGAGGACACATGGGCAAGCGATGCTCCTGACTTCCACATTTAAGACAAGCGCCAAGACGCTTCCAACACTCTTCGGTCGAGTGCCCAATCTTTTCACAAAATGAGCAAGTCGTAGGGACTTGCGTTCCTTCTTCTTCCTTAACTTTTTTATTCTTTCCATTGCCATTTCCGTTTCTTTTTCCATTACCATTCCCAATGCGTGACCTCTTATTGTGACAGGGTTCATCCTCATCCACTTCTCTCTCTTCTCGCCTATCATGTTTTCGGCTCGACCTTTCTTCCTTCACTCGGAGGTTTTCCACCTTCTCTAGGGTTCTTTCGCATAGATGTGCCCGTTGAACTATTTCTGTACATGTGCGGATATTTTGAGACCCAAGTTGTTGAATAAATCTGGGTCTTAAATCGTCCATAAATAGGTTGGCATTTAAAAGGTCTGTGTTTACTAAATGCTGAGCCTGGGGTGCTAGCCAAGAGAATTGCAATTCATATTTCGCCACCGTCATCATGCCCTGACGTAGTGACGCGAATTCTGCTGCCTTCCTCTCCTTGACATGTTCGGAGAAGTATTTGGCGTGAAAGAGTGTGAGAAATCCTTCCCAAGTGTGTGGCGCATCTGCAAGCGGTGCTGGAACAGACTTCCACCAATTACGGGCATCCTTATTCAATTGGAAAGTGGCAAGGCATACCTTCTCTTGATCAGTGCATTGCATAACGTCAAATATACGGTTCATTTCATCAATCTAATTCTCTGCTTCATCGGGATTGGAGGATCCAGAGAATCTCGGAGGATTCATACTTCAGAAATTCCCGTGCAAGTTACCCGCACTAGCCCGTGCGCCAGATTAGGCCATAGTCTGAAGGGCCTGGGTAAGACCCGCAGCTGCTTGTTGCATCTCGTCCCAGTTCACACGATGAGCCATCGAGAATTCAAGTTACCTAAAAAAGTGGACCTTTAGTTATTTCCTTATGATCGAGAAGAATCACCCTACGATAATCTCTATATAACTATCTTGCCCTGGGTTCTACCCAATTCTCACATGGGTTTGGAATTTCTTCCTAGTTCGTATGTATGGGTCCTTAATCTTGGACTTAACCTATGACATGACATTTTTCCCTATGACTAAGTATGTCATTAGACCTAGGCTCTAATACCACTTTAACTGTCACGTCCCGAGATTATGCAACGAAAAATAATCAAGAACGTGAACAACCAGCAAGAGAAGCCTCAAGCAAGCAATATAACTAGAGCGCAAATTATTCACACTTAAAATGAATGGACATGATAATTGATCAAAAATTTGACTTTTATTGATAATAACAATCACGTACATGATGTAGTCTTCCTGTCTAACTAGACTCAATAAAGTGAAAATTACATAGATGACTCTTTACTAGACTAGCTACGGCTTCTCTCGAACCATCAATCACTCCCGGATCCATCACTTGAATAATCTGAATCCGACCTGCTAGAATTTCTGAAAAAGATTGAAAAGTAGGGAATGAGCACACATGCCTAGTAGGAATCTTCGTATCAACATGAAGGCATGCTTTAGGTAATTTTCATTTTAGCTCTAGAAGTAAGATAAAGAAAAAATGGAAAAACACGTGGTATAATCCAAAGTAACACAAGTAACAAGATATGATCAAGATGAGATATGAGAGTCCCTGTAGATTGAGAATATGATCAAGCAAGAATATAGCATGAATGAAAATATGGCCTTTCACGAAGAATATAACGAGAATGCACTTTTCATAACCACAAAGGCTATGCACTAGAAAGTCACTTTATCACGCAAGAGTGTAATTTCACTAGATTGTCTCGTGATTTTCACTTATTTATAAAGAAAGTACTACCAACATAATGCGACACCAGTAGCATCATACCCCATGATTTATAGCATGTTTCCGGTAATCAGCCGAGGGGGATAGCATTGAGCCCTCGGACACAATCAGTGCCCGAACTGCATCTTCACGTATAAATCAAGCTAGTTCCACGAGTATAATAAGAAAGTTCGGCAAAAAATGTAACAAGTTCAACTATAGTTTCATGATAGCAATTACCAAGGTAAAAATGCTACAACTAAGAATACGAGATTTCAAAGAAGAATTAAAAGAATATTATGCCACGGAAGGAATTCAGTAGCATAACGGAACATTCTTTAACGTCCATAACTTATTAGATAGCTTTGGAACAAAGTGTTAGATGCTAGATAATTAATAGACCATCTAGGGATTAAGGAAAAACCAACCCAAAGGTCAAACCTCGGGTTAGACAATTTCAAGAACTAAGTGGTCGTTTCCTGGATCGTTTCATCAATCAGGCAGTCAAGTCTAGTCCGTTTAGTAGAGCTATGCGGTCTGGTCAGGACAGTCTATGGCGAGTCTAAGCCGGAACAAAGAAAGCTTGACTCAGAGAGACATGTGGTCACGAGATGACCATTTGCCAAAAGAAGCGGTTAGAGTCCCGACCGTTTCATGGATTGAGTCGATGATTGAAAAAGAAGTGTCGACACAGTGAAAACCTTCTGGAGCTTTGCGGTCTAGTGAATGGCCGCTTGGTTCCTTTTAGCGGTCGTCCATATGGCCGCTAAGGTCCAGAATACATAAAACACCGATAAAGTGCTTTCTAGATAATTGGCTTTGATGGTACAACCAGCTCGGCGTCTTAGTGGGAATCCCAGGCTCGCGGAGTCTTACGGAGGCCTTGAAACATAATCCCCTAGTCCGATAGAAAGAATATCTGGCAAAGAGGTTCATAAGTCCAAGAAAGTGTGCCTATAAGTTCAAAGTGTAACTAATGACAACATACCGGGATATGTGCCATGTACTTAAGAAAATGACTCATAGATGAGAGAGATATCGTGAAAGTCATCGATCAAAACATCACTATAAGGTCTATGCATGAAATCATGATCTTAAATATAAGAGTATAAGTTTGGCATGAAAATAACATAAGCTAAAAATAAGTATTTAAACCATATAAGACATACATTCTAGCAAAATGATGGACAACATAACCAATATTAAGAATGCGAAGTCAAAACTAGGAATAAGTCCTAAGTAACTATGCTTATCATATGATAAATAAGGCTAATTTGTATTATGTTTCGGGTTAACATAAATACAGAACTTAGAAACCCAAACGGTCTCATGATGACCATTTTTTAGTGCTTAGCGGTCTATCGTAGGATCGCTTAACAGGGCTTAGCGGTCTTAGGATGACCATTTCTTCCCGTCTGTAACAAAACTATAGTAACACCGAAGTGTATGCTAATATAAGGTAGTACTTAGATGACAATCATGCTAACTAGATAGGTAGGACATGATAATCTATAACAAAAGCATGGAGATGTACAGGTTGCATGAATTAAGCCAGGAATATTTAATTTTCTTATTAAGGGCAAGGTTCATGCATGTTATGCTAACCCTATATGCGCAGTCCAAGTAAAACATAAAATTCGCCATGCACAATCAATGAAAATAGGAAGTAACAGAGGGCTATTGTTGCTAACACGTTAATTCAGCCTTTTCATTAGATAATCTGCATTTAATTCGATCCCTAAACTCAGATTTCTGACTGGAATGAAACCCTAGTTCTATACGTTCGGTGCTAAACTAGCAACTTCCCGTTACTTTATCTCCCGATCCTCTTGACCTATGATTATGAAAATCGGAGGGTCGATAGAAGATACAAAGGACAACAAAAGTTCTAAGGACATAACCCGAACTAACCTCATTTAGGGATTCGAAATTCCTGATCTTTACTGGATCGGCGTACTGGTTCTTGTGCAATCTGTTGCGATCTAGCAACTTGCAGACGCTCTATTTCTCCAACGGTTGGGTCTTCTAGCACGAAAGTTGGAGATATGTTAGATAAGACTAAGGAGAATATAAAGTTCTAAATAACCAACCTTAGAATATGTCTAATTACCTTTGAAATACGTGCTCTAAAATAAGGGTTCGTGCAGGTCCAAATAGGGTTCCATTTATAGGTTTTTGAATTAGGGCTGAGGGTTTGATCGAACTTAGAGTCCTATTTAGGTGTAGGATCGATTCCCAAGAGTCCTAAACATGATTATGTGTCTACACACTTCGATCCAGGAGGATTTGGATGCCAAAGATCCCATCTTTTCATGTCTTCTTTCATTCACGGAATCTGGAGAGCCATGCGGCCTTCTAGAGACCGTTTCTTGTCTCAAGCGGTCGCCCGATAGACCGTTTTCAATGTTGGGCACTAAAATTTGAATTGGTTCAAACTCTTTTGATATTATCTCCCATTATCTTATAATTAGCATATTTATCCTTTTAAAAATTTGAAATTGATACTTCTTAGAATATGGGCCAAGGTCCAAAAATCATAATTAGTCCATGTGGGCTTATTTAAATGGGCCTTTAAAATAGTTTAAATACTCTTTAATTTCTTCTTAATAGCCCATTAAGCCTTTAAAATTGCTTAGTAATTATATTTTAGTCCCAAAAAATTCCAAGAAAAATCTGGAGTGTTACACCCTCCCCCACTTAAGAGAATTTGGTCCCCAAATTCATGACATGAGTTTTTACGGAGAGTGTGCGAATGTTGTAATTTGTTAATTAACTGTACTTATAATTAAAGTAATGTGAATAGGTTTGGATGCCACCTTCAATCATTTTACCTTCCTCGTCCAGGATGGCATTTAGTCGGCCTCGTCGCCCGCATCCGTTGTTATCCCTTGAAGATTGTTCCTTTATAAGAGGACACATGGGCAAGTGATGCTCCTGACTTCCACATTTGAGACAAGAGCCAAGACGCTTCCAACACTCTTCGGCCGAGTGCCCAATCTTTTCACAAAATGAGCAAGTCGTAGTGACTTGCGTTCCTTCTTCTTCCTTAACTTTTTTATTCTTTCCATTGCCATTTCTGTTTCTTTTTTTATTACCATTCCCATTGCAGGACCTCTTATTGTGACGGGGTTCATCCTCATCCACTTCTCTTTCTTCTTGCCTATCATGTTTGAAGAGGGGTGATCTCGCGCTGCTCCTGAGCGGGGAAGAGGATGACCTCGTATACTGGAAATGTGAACTGCAAGAAGGGAAACAAGTCAGAGGTGCCCAGGGATATATCCCTGGGGAAGACCCTCCGATGCTTAAGTCAGCAAAACAGTAGAGCTCTGGTGCGAAAGGAATAGTGAGGAGGAAGAACGGAGTGCGAGATCCCTCTCCACCAAAAGGTGAAGTGGTTCCTGCTCAGGGTTTTTGGCTCTTGCCTTACTTACCTCTTGTACTACGGTTTTCCAGTTTAAATAGTGGCCCGTTGTGCGAATGATCTCTGTAGCGAAGGAGTCTCAGGGGGGTTACGTCCTTCATGTGGGCTCCTTATAGCATGCAAACTCTTGGTCTCCTCTATCCCCTTGAGCTTCCTGCCATTAAGGTACTCGCAACGACCGTGCCAATAAGCTTCCATCAGTGAGCCCGAGCGATAGGCACTTGCCCTAGAGTGGTCTCCCGAGCAATGAGCGCATGGTCGGGACAGGGAATAGGGGGCTCCGGGGGAGCTTTCCCGATCGAATTGATGCTCAGACTTTACAACCCGAAGGCCGCCTAGGAAGCCCTTGTATCGAGTGAGTTCTTGGGCTTTATACTAAGTGGGCCCGGGGGCTACCACTTCGAGGAGTTGGGCCTCGTTTGGTCAGGTTTAGACCTCGTTTGGCCTCTCCGTACAGGCGAAGAGATTTCCCCTCTCCACTTGTCCCCCTCTTACTCCCGAGCCAAAATTAGGCTCGGACGAGTAGCATTTGGGCTAGACTTTTTATGGCTCTGGTTGGGTAGAGATTTCTCTCTAGTAGGGGCCACATGATGCGGCTTGCCTTGAAAATATGCCCGTTATGATGAATAAGAGAAGGCCCCTCCTCTGGAGAACGGATTGCCGCGCCGCCTCCGGTTTAAGCATTGGGCATTTTTGCGTCCCTTTATCTCTGGGGTTTAGGGTTTTGCCTCTCTTCGCATTTATATTTGAGGGGGGCTTCTGTGCTGTGAGAGCAGTTCGGAAGAGCGGAGAATCATTGCGGCCATCGGAGCTAGGGGAGCATCCTAAGGCGATGATTCGTCAGCTTCGGAGTCCTCTAATTCAGAGCTTTCCCCTTCCTTCTTCCAGTTCTTCTCTCTGCTCCATGGCGGACCATCATCATGAGGCCGAGGAGCGACAGAGAGATCAGGCCCCAAGGGCTTTCTTGATACCATCGGAGCCTCTCCGCAGCGAGCTGGAGGAGGTTGATGTGAAGTGGCTGGAGAACCAGTATGGGCTGCCTTGGCAGTTCCAATTCCGGGCGCCTGAGCCTCATGAGTCTAGCCTGGCCACGCATTCCGGCTTCTTTTATTCCTTCCTCTTGGCCTGGAAGTGTGGCTTTCGTCTGCCCCTCCATCCCTTTGCTGCTGAGTTGCTTCGGTTCTACCGGCTGGCTCCTGTATAGCTGGTCTCCAACTCTTATACCTTCATCTTCTCCTTCATTTTCCTTTGTGGAGAGCTTCTAGATGTTGGAGAGCTTCTAGATGAATTGGACAAAATCTCTTATCCTTTTTCTGGCACGTTATCAGGAGACAATTCAACCCCCCTTCTTGTCCGCTGGCCAATCGGGCCAACACTTGGTTTCAGAGCCACGTCTCTATTTTCTTGAGGTCTAGCGACCTATAGAGAGATCCCTATTGGCGAGTTTCTTGAGCAACATGTCTGGTAGCTATTTGTTTACTCTTCCTCCTCGTTATAATGTTAATAATTACATTTATTAGAGAAATAAGATGTGTGCCTATCTTGGTTTTAATGAACCTGAAATCTGAGAAGTTATATGTAAAGGTCCACATAAACTTCCAGCAAATGAAACTGACTGGAATGACAAGCATGTGAAGAAATATGATATTAATCTTAAGGCTTTGAATATTCTGAGGAATAACATAGAGTCTGATGTTCTTTCTCGAATTTCTTCTTGCAGGTCATCTAGAGATTTATGGGATCAACTGGCGATGTATGAAGCCAATGAAAAGACATTGCAAGTTAGATCAACATTAATGGCTCATGGTGAGGAAAACTTAAATGAGGTAAATTTTGACTCTGAAGAACTCTCAATTGAAGAATGGCAATTAGCATATGCTGAATTACATGATATATGTAAGAAATTCAAATCTAAAATAATAAACTGAAAAAGAACATTGATGATCCCGAGTCACAAATTGAATGTTCAGAAAGCCAAAAGGAATTTCTGGAATCTAAAATAGAATCGATTGAAGACGAAATTTCTGACATGCTTAAAGAACATGCTTTGATTGAAAAATCCGACAACTCTCTTGCATCTGAAAATGAATGTCATGAATTGTGTGAACAAAATAAACTCTTGTTGTCTAAAATCTCGTTGCTTGAAGAAACAAAAAAATACCTTAGAAATAAGTTAGATTCATTGTCTGACGATGAAAAAATGTTTGAAAAGCTTCTTGATACTGAAGTTGATAGCAAAAGCATCATGACTGAAAATAAAGATCTTAAAAAGAAAAATAGTGTAATGCTAATTCAGAATTTCTTGCTTGAGAGTAAATTGAAAAGTTTTGATAAACTTGAAAAAGAAAATTCATTGTTGAAATGTGAGAATGAATGGTTGCTTGAAAAGTGTTCAAAGTTTGTTGAAACTTAAAAAGTACTTGAAAAGCTAACTGAAAAACTGCACTCGATAAATGCTGAAAGTAAGGAAGTCATGGAGGAAAATGAAAACTTCAAATCTGTGAATTATTTGTTAAATGACAAAGTTTGTGCATGCATAGAAGAAATGACAAGTGCCGAATTACATATTTCTGCTCTAGAAGAAGAGGTACAAAGGTTAAAAGATGATTTGTCAAGAATTATTGAAAGAAAAGAAACTCTGGATAAAATGCTTGGTGTCAAAATAAATTTTTAAAAAGATGGCATTGGCTATTCCCCTATGAATCAAAAAGCATTTTAAAATAAATTAAAAACCTCTTTTTTTTACGCCTCTGACATACCTAGCACTTCAAAAGCACCTCCTCACATTGTTCAATTGAAAAAATTTGAAAGGAACTTTGAGAAAAAGGAACCCCTCAAACCAACCATGCAAAACAAATTTTAAAAAGCTCAAGGTGGGCGGAAATTGGAGTCTAATGGTGAATGCTTTTATTATGGTATGTATGCCCATGTCATGGATGATTGTAATATCATGAAGAAAGATGACCAACGTGCATGCAAAGATAAATATGTGTTCGAAAGATAGAAGGAATAAGCGATCAAACACACAATCACAAGGCAAACCACAAGACACAAAGATTTTAAGGTGGTTTAGGACCACGACGGGCTCCCTACGTCCACCCCTCACCAAACCGGTGAGGCTTCACTCGCAGGAAAACTAGCACGGGGATAACTCCCCAACATGGAGCCAAGCTTCAACTGTCACGCCCCGAGATTACACAGCGAAAAATAATCGGGAACGTGAACAACTGGCAAGAGAAGCCTCAAGCACGCAATATAATCAGAGCATAAATTATTCACACATAAGATGAATGGACACAATAATTGATCAAAAATCTATCTTTTATTGATAATAATGATCACGTACATGATGTAGTCTTCCTGACTAACTAGACTCAATAAAGTGAAAATTACATAGATGACTCTTGACTAGTCTAGCTACGGCTTCTCTCGAACCATCAATCACTCCCAGATCCATCACTTGAATAATCTGAATCCGACCCGCTAGAATTTCCTGAAAAAGATTGAAAAAGTAGGGAATGAGCACACATGCCCAGTAGGTATCTTCGTATCAACATGAAGGCATACTTTAAGTAATTTACATTTTAGCTCTAGAAGTAAGATAAAGAAAATATGGTAAAACACGCGGTATAATCCAAAGTAACACAAGTAATAAGATATGGTCAAGATGAGATATGAGAGTCCCTGTAGATTGAGAATATGATCCAGCAAGAATATAGCATGAATGTAAATATGGCCTTTCACGAACAAGAATGTAACGAGAATGTACTTTTCATAACCATAAAGGCTATGCACTAGAAAGTCACTTTATCACGCAAGAGTGTAATTTCACTAGATTACCTCGTGGTTTTCACTTATTTATAAAGAAAGTACTCCCAGCGTAATGTGATGTCAGTAGAATCATACCCCATAGTTTATAGCATGTTTCCGACAATCAACCGAGGGGGCTAGCATTGAGCCCTCGGACACAATCAGTGCCCGAACTGCATCTTCACGTATAAATCAAGCTAGTTCCACGAGTATAACAATAACATTTGGCCAAAAATGTAACAAGTTCAACTATAATTTCATGATAGCAATTATCAAGGTAAGAATGCTTCAACTAAGAATACGAGATTTCAAAGAAGAATTAAAAGAATATTATGCCACGGAAGGAATTCGAAAGCATAACGGTACATTCTTTAACTTCCATAACTTATTAGATAGGTTTGGAATAAAGTGTTAGATGCTAGATAATCAATAGACTATCTAGGGATTTTGGAAAAACCAACCCAAAGGTCAAACCTCGGGTTAGACAATTTCAAGAACTGAGCGATCGTTTCCGAGACCGTTTCATCGATCAGGTGGTCAAGTTTGGTCCGTTTAGAAGAGCTATGCGGTCTGGCCAGGACCGTCTGTGGCGAGTCTAAGCTGGAACAAAGAAAGCTTGACTCAGAGAGACATGCGATCATGGGATGACCGTTTGCCAAAAGAAGCGATTAGAGTCTAGACCGTTTCCTGGATTGAGTCGACACATGAAAAAGAAGTGTCGACGTAGTGAAAACCTTCTGGAGCTTTGCGGTCAAGTGAATGGCCGCTTGGTGCCTTTTAGCGGTCGTCCATATGGCCGCTAAGGTCCAGAATACATAAAACACCGATAAAGTGCTTTCTAGATAATTAGCTTTGATGGTACAACCAGCTCGGCGTTCTAGTGGGAATCCCAGGCTCGAGGAGTCTTACGGAGACCTTGAAACATAATCTCCTAATCCGATAGAAGGAATATCCGGTGAAGAGGTTCATAAGTCCAAGAAAGTGTGCCTATAAGTTCAAAGTGTAACTAATGACAACATACCGGGATATGTGCCATGTACTTAAGAAAATGACTCATAGATGAGAGAGATATCATGAAAGTCATCGATCAAAACATCACTATAAGGTCTATGCATGAAATCATTATCTTAAATATAAGAGTATAAGTTTGGCATGAAAATATCATAAGCTAAAAATAAGTATTTAAACCATATAAGACATACATTCTAGCAAAACGATGGACAACATAACCAATATTAAGAATGAGAAGTCAAAACTAGGAATAAGTCTTAAGTAATTAAGCTTATCCTATGATAAATAAGGCTAATCTATATTATGTTTCGAGTTAACATAAATACAGAACTCAGAAACTCAAACGGTCTCGTCATGACCATTTTATAGTGCTTAGCGGTCTATCGTAGGACCGCTTAACATGGCTTAGTGGTCTTAGGAAGACCATTTCTTCCTATCTGTAACAAAACTATAGCAACACCAAAGTGGATGCTAATCTATGGTAGTACTTAGATAACAATCATGTTAACTAGATAGGTAGGACATGATAATCTATAACAAAAGCATGGAGATGTACATGTTGCATGAATTAAGCCAAGAATATTTATTTTTCTTCTTAAGGGCAAGGTTCATGCATGCTATGCAAGCCCTATATGTGCAATCCAAGTAAAACATCAAATTCGTCATGCACAATCAATGAAAACAGGAAGTAACAGAGGGCTATTATTTCTAACACGTTAATTTGGCCTTTTCATGAGATAACCTACCTTTAATTCGATCCCTAAACTTCAGATTTCTGACTGGAAGGAAACCCTAGTTCCCGATCCTCTTGACCTACGATTATGAAAATCGGAGGGTCGATAGAAGATACAAAGGACAACAATAAGTTCTAAAGACATAACCCGAACTAACCACATTTAGGGCTTCTAAATTCCTGATCTTCACTGGATCGGCGTACTGGTTCTTGTGCAATCTGTTGCGATCTAGCAACTTGCAGACGCTCTATTTCTCCAATGGCTGGGTCCTCTAGCACAAAAGTTGGAGATATGTTAGATAAAACTAAGGGGAATATAAAGTTTTAAATAACCAACCTTAGAGGATGTCTTCTTACCTTTGAAATACGCGCTCTAAAACAAGGGTTCGCATAGGTCCAAACAGGGTTCTATTTATAGATTTTAGAATTAGGGCTGAGGGTTTGATCGAACTTAGAGTCCTATTTAGGTGTAGGATCGATTCCCAAGAGTCCTAGACATGATTATGTGTCTACACACTTCGATCTAGGAGGATTTGGATGCCAAAGTTCCCATCTTTTCATGCCTTCTTTCATTCACGGAATCTGGAGAGCCATGCGGTCTTCTAGCGACCGTTTCTTGCCTCAAGTGGTCGCCCGATAGACCGTTTTCAATGATGGGCGCCAAAATTTGAATTGGTTCAAACTCTTTTGATATTATCTCCCATTATCTTATAATTAGCCTATTTATCCTTTTAAAAATTCAAAATTGATACTTCTTAGAATATGGGCCAAGGTCCAAAAATCATAAGTAGTCCATGTGGGCTTATTTAAATGGGCCTTTAAAATAGTTTAAATACTCTTTAATTTCTTCTTAATAGCCCATTAAGCTTTTAAAATTGCTTAGTAATTATATAGAGTCCCATAAAATTTTATGAAAAATCTGGGGTGTTACACCCTCGCCCACTTAAGAGAATTTGGTCCCCAAATTCATGACATGAGTTTTTACGGAGAGTGTGCGAATGTTGTAATTTGTTAATTAACTGTACTTATAATTAAAGTAATGTGAATAGGTTTGGATGCTACCTTCAATCATTTTACCTTCCTCGTCCAGGATGGCATTTAGTCGGCCTCGTGGCCTGCGTCCATTGTTATCCCTCGAAGACTGTTCCTTTATAAGATGACACATGGGCAAGCGATGCTCCTGACTTCCACTTTTAAGACAAGCGCCAAGATGCTTCCAACACTCTTTGGCTGAGTGCCCAATCTTTTCACAAAATGAGCAAGTCGTAGTGACTTGCGTTCCTTCTTCTTCCTTAACTTTTTTATTCTTTCCATTGCCATTTTCGTATCTTTTTCCATTACCGTTCCCAATGCGGGACCTCTTATTGTGACAGGGTTCATCCTCATCCACTTCTCTCTCTTCTCGCCTATCATGTTTTCGGCTCGACCTTTCTTCCTTCACTCGGAGCTTTTCCACCTTCTCCAGGGTTCTTTGGCATAGATGTGCCCGTTGAACCATTTCTGTATATGTGCGGATATTTTGAGAGCCAAGTTGTTGAATAAATCCGAGTCTTAAACCGTCCATAAATCGGTTGGCTTTTAATAGGTCTGTGCTTACTAAATGTTGAGCATAGGGTGCTAGCCGAGAGAATTGCAATTCATATTCCGCCACCGTCATCATGCCCTGACGTAGTGACGTGAATTCTGCCGTCTTCCTCTCCTTGACATGTTCGGAGAAGTATTTGTCCGGAAAGAGCGTGAAAAATCCTTCCCATGTGTCTGGTGCGTCTGCAGGCGGTGCTGGAACAAACTTCCACCAAGTACGGGCATCCTTATTCAATTAGAAAGTGGCAAGGCGGTCCTTCTCTTGATCAGTGCATTGCATAACGTCGAATATATGGTCCATTTCATCAATCAAATTCTCTGCTTCATCGGGATAGGAGGATCTAGAGAATCTCGGAGGATTCATACTTCAGAAATTCTCGTGCAAGTTACCCGCGCTAGCCCGTGCGCCAGATTAGACCACATTCTTAAAGGTCTGGGTAAGACCCGCAGCTGCTTGCTGCATCTCGTCCCAGTTCACACAATGAGCCATCGAGAATTCAAGTTACCTAAAAAAGTGGACCTTTAGTTATTTTCTTATCATCGAGAAGAATCACCCTACGATAATCTCTATATAACTATCTTACCCTGGGTTCTACCCAATTCACACATGGGTTTGGAATTTCTTCCTAGTTCGTTGGTATGGGTCCTTAATCTTGGACTTAACCTATGACATGACATTTTTCCCTAGGACTAAGTATGTCCTTAGACCTAGGCTCTGATACCACTTTAACTGTCACGCCCCGAGATTATGCAGTGGAAAATAATCGGGAACGTGAACAACCGGAAAGAGAAGTCTCAAGCACGCAATATAATCAGAGCGTAAATTATTTACACTTAAGATGAATGGACATGATAATTGATCAAAAATCTGACTTTTATTGATAATAACAATCACGTACATGATGTAGTCTTCCTGACTAGCTAGACTCAATAAAGTAAAAATTACATAGATGACTCTTCACTAGACTAGCTACGGCTTCTCTCGAACCATCAATCACTCCCGATCCATCACTTGAATAATCTGAATCCGACCCGCTACAATTTCCTGAAAAAGATTGAAAAAGTAGGGAATGAGCACACATGCCTAGTAGGTATCTTCGTATCAACATGAAGGCATGTTTTAAGTAATTTTCATTTTAGCTCTAGAAGTAAGATAAAGAAAAAAATGAAAAAACACGTAGTATAATCCAAAGTAACACAAGTAACAAGATATGATCAAGATGAGATATGAGAGTCTCTGTAGATTGAGAATATGATCAAGCAAGAATATAGCATGAATGTAAATATGGCCTTTCATGAAGAATGTAACGAGAATGCACTTTTCATAACCATATAGGCTATGCACTAGAAAGTCACTTTATCACGCAAGAGTGTAATTTCACTATATTGTCTCGTGATTTTCACTTATTTATAAAGAAAGTACTCCCAGCATAATGCTACACCAGTAGAATCATACCCCATAGTTTATAGCATATTTCCGGCAATCAGCCGAGGGGGCTAGCATTGAGCCCTTTGATACAATCAGTGCCCGAACTGCATCTTCACGTATAAATCAAGCTAGTTCCACGAGTATAACAACAAATTTGGCAAAAAATGTAACAAGTTCAACTATAGTTTCATGATAGCAATTATCAAGGTAAGAATGCTACAACTAAGAATACGAGATTTCAAAGAATTAAAAGAATATTATGCCACGGAAGGAATTCAGTAGCATAACGGTACATTCTTTAACTTCAATAACTTATTAGATAGCTTTGGAACAAAGTGTTAGATGCTAGATAATCAATAGACCATCTACGGATTTAGAAAAAACCAACCCAAAGGTCAAACCTCGGGTTAGACAATTTCAAGAACTAAGCGGTCGTTTCCTGAACCGTTTCATCGATCAAGTAGTCAAGTGTAGTCCGTTTAGCAGAGCTATGCGGTCTGGTCATGTAATACCCCGATAATTTTTATTGAGCCAATGTATTTATTAAGCATTTATTAACTTAAAATTGAATTTTTAATGATTTAATGCTTGAATTTCGGATTTTTGATATTTAATTCCTTAGAAAATAGAATAGTGAAAATTCGACTACCTTATAAAAATCTGGAAAAATGCTAATCGGGTCAAGGACCATGTAGTTAACAACTTTGTCTTCTGTGTTCGACCCAGCAAAAATCTGTAATTAGGTCTAAATAGTGGATTAAGCCTAAAAGTGCACACTTAGTTAACCTTTACCTAACCTCATCTTAAAACATCAAATTAGAGCTTAATACTCAACCAAATGAGCTCAAATCGGTGGCAAATAAAAGGCCACGATCTAAGGATCAATAGCCCTCTATCAATCGAACCAAACCCTAACCATAGCACATGGTGGCGGCCGAGTTTTGTTGAAGTCCACCTTGGCGGCGCCGTTTTCAAACACCACCTTGCGTGGTCGATTTCTCCCAGCTTCGAAGTCTCCAGAAACTCTATGAGCTATAAAAATAAAGCTCTTCGAGTTTATTTTTATTTGGTGGCTATGGTGTTCGCATTGGAGTTTGATCCAGGAAGTTAATGGTCATTTAGTGGAGGTGGGTCGGCAGCCATCATCCTCCTTCCTCTCCTCTTTGTTCCATCGATTGAGGTAGGTTTCCTTAACCAAAAACTGCACATGAATACATCAAATTGTTCCTCTCGATGAGCTCTTTCCAGTGGTTATAAAAGTCTTAAATTTCATTAGGTATCCAAGGAGATATCGCGGTTTTTCTAAGGTGCTGTCAAGTTCATTCTTCATTCTAGGGCTTTAACTTCTCTCTTCGATTGAGGTAGGATCTAACAGCTCAACTCTAATTAATATACATGGATGTAAGCATCATCATGTTAGCTTTCATTTGGCGTAGAAAGCCCCAAATTTCATTTAGCATGTCTAGAGAATTTTGGATCGAAGTAAGAGCATGTCTA
Organism: Amorphophallus konjac; assembly: GCA_022559845.1. NCBI lineage: Eukaryota > Viridiplantae > Streptophyta > Magnoliopsida > Alismatales > Araceae > Amorphophallus > Amorphophallus konjac. The sequence continues at coordinate 168,041,391 of CM040124.1, read as the reverse complement.
GGCTTGATTTATGCAGTGTTCTTATGAGTCAAAGCATGATTTCGGGCTGATTTTGAGTTGCATATCTTGATCCCCATATAGCATATCATACGTGGATGGAATCATCATCAAAGTAGCTTTCTTTTGATATAAGAAGCTCCAAATTTCGTTGTATATATTGAGAGAAGTTTACGATTTAGTAACTGCATGTCAAAATTAGGGTTTCCCGTGTTCTTGCTTTGATAAATCGTGATTTCAGAAAGATATTATGAAATTGATCTTACTGTTAGGTAGAGTTTTTCATTATCTTTCCAACAGTACCAAAAGCCCCTTATTTGGAGTCCATTTCCATTAGTTATTAGCGTTTTAGTCCAACTCCCTGGCTTGCCCTTTGACCCCCGTTCAGCCCTGTTTAGTCCAGAGGTTATAAGGTTCATTCCGAACCGTTTATCCATGCAGTAAGTGACTTAGTTATGATTCTAAATGCTTCATATTAGTATCCTAATGGTAATTAATAAATTAGAAACTCACATGATTAGTGGTTAATTATGTAACTAAATTTCTGTTAATTGCATGTTGTTCATCCTACGCGAGCCTATCCATTCTCCTTATCAACTTGAATCATTCTTTTTGGCAAATTGACTTAATGTAAAACTTAATCCTTGATAATTTGACATGGAATTAGGATTAATGTGATTATTAGCTTGCTGGTTAGCTGCTGTACTACAGTAAATAGCGTGACCAACTTACCGACTTTTAATAAGTCGTTAGTCGATTAGTGTGCTAGTCTTGGTTTTGCCCCCAGAAACACTATCCGACGGTTTTACCATCACCTTGGAATCTTGTTATATCCCTGTTATGAACCTAATGAACTACCAAAAACATCATTTTATGTGTTTAAACCGCTGGTTTAAGGCTTGGATCGTAGCGGACGATGAGAGGCATGCGCGGCTAGTAGTTGACCGCATATCCTCTTCGACGGCCCGATAATGACCGCATATCTGTAATACGGCCCAGTATGGTCCGTATATCTTATCATGGGTCTTAATGTCTTCTGGATATGAGCGGCCTATAATGCACCGTTCATACCTTAGAGCGGCCCACTGTCAGCCGTTCTTTCTTGACCTCGCTGGCTGAGTTTCAGCCCAGTTTCTGTATGCACGGCCCTGTGTTAGCCGTACATACCTTGCGTGACTTCTGTATGACCGCACATCTCTAGGAGATGAGTTTCATCGTGTTTATGTGCTCTTGAATCTAAGGACAAGGTTAGTCCTTTAAATCTTGAACTTCTGACAGTAATTCCCCCGATTAAATTGGCCATTAAACGTGACTGAATGTCTAGACAATCGTGGGATCTTGGATCCAATAAATCAATGCCAACGCATCATAGGGGCCCGGTCTGGTCCTAGGGAGAGCGCCCGAAAAATTATTGAGCCCATGGGATGTTATAATGACATGGTGAGGCATTGCACCGAGTACTTGACTAGTGTAACGTCTCTGACATAAAAATCTCTTGGTACTTGTTACTTGATCGTGCTTGAATTAATGTTTAAAGTACTTGCTTGTTGGCCAATTCTTTATTACTATCTCCTGTTGTTAATCCTTGTACTTGTTATCTTGTTAATTCTTGACATCATATATTTCTTGACATTGCAAGATCTTTTTACTACGTCGTTTCATTATATCGTTATCGTCATTTATTTCTTTTATTAGCATGGCATATGAAAATGTAATTAACTTGTTAATCACGTAAACTTGCCTGTTATTTCCTACTGAGTGTCAGCTCATAGTTGTTGTTTCCCCCCCTTCCAGGCTATTCAGGTGACGATGTGCAAACCGATGGGGAAGGGCAGGAGTGATGTCTTGAGTGTATCAGTTCTAGTGTTTTGGCAGTTTATCCTCCTATTAGTTGTGCTTTGGAGAGTATTTAGTTTCAGTTATGTTATTGTTGTTAAGTGGTTGTTGTCTCAGTTGTATTAAGTTGGTTTGAGGTTATTGTATCAGTTATGGTTTGTTTTATGATCATTAAGTTATTTCCTTTTCTTAGCACTTGTGTAAATATTTAGATTAGTTCTCTCTCTTTCCTTCTAGCTAGTTTCTAACTGTACGTCCCGATATTCCGCGTCGGGGCGTGACAGTTTAGTTGGTATCAGAGCCCTAGGTTTCACATTCCTAGGTTCTTTAAGTTCTAGGTTTTCTAAGTTCTGGGGTGCTAAGTGTTCTCATAGGACCCCTAACCTTGTTTAGTCTAAGAACCCGACCTGGTGAGATTGGGTAGAAACTTGGGTTAAGTTCATATCTTAATCGTGTTATTATCTATCTTATTGAACCTTAGTAATCTATTCCTCGTGTAGGCCATTGCAATGGCAGCAGACCGTGCGGAATGGAGGAACTTGCAACGTACGGTTCAAGGACTTACGCAGGCTTTACAGCAAGTGGCTCAAGCAGGAGCTGCACACCATGGCACCGGCGATCTATATTGGAACTTTCGAGGAATGAATCCACCGAGATTTGGAGGCTCGACTGACCCCGATGAAGCCGAGCACTGGCTAGATGAGATGGGAAGGATATTCGAAGTGATGCAATGCAGCAATCAAGAACGTGTCGTTCTCTCAACCTTTCAACTTGAACGTGATGCAAGAACTTGGTGGGATTCTGTGAAGGCTACCCTTGGTGATCAACAAGTCACATGGGAGGAGTTCGAGGAATTCTTTAACAGCAAGTATTTTTCTGATAGAGTGCAAGAGAAGAAGGCAGCGGAGTTCGCGGCTTTGAAGCAGCGCAATCTATCTATGGCAGAATATGAAGCGCAATTTTCTCGGCTATCTCGATATGCTACCCACTTGATATCTACCGAGAAGATGAAGGCGAAGCGTTTTCTCAATGGATTGAAGCTACATTATATCAACCAATTGCCACCGATGAAAATCTCCACTTATTCTGAGATGGTGAGGAAAGCTCAAGTTCTAGAAGATACTCTTGAGATGACGGAGCGAATCAGTGGAAAAGGCACCAAGAAGGAACTACCTACGGGTTCCGGGAATATCAAACCCAGGTATGGCAAGAAGAGGCCTATTAGTGGGCCTGGTTCATGGAGTGGTTCTGGATCGTGGAAAGGTAAGATGCCAAAGCATGAAGACAAGAAACCTGGCCCTATTGTTCCATTCAAGGGCGTGTGCAACTATTGTGACCGTCCGGGTCACAAAATGGAGGAGTGCTGGCGCAAGCTAGGCGCCTGTTTGCGATGCGGAAGCAAGGAGCACCGTATCCCTAATTGTCCTCTTATATCTGAACAAGCTACACCGGCAAAACCTCAAGTCTTTAAGAAACCACAAGGCAAGCTCCAAGCTTTGCATGCAGAGGAAGCAGGAACCGCCGAGGATGGTGGACTCGTCGAAGGTAATCTTATTATAATCGACAAGCCAGCATTTGTTCTTTTTGATACTGGTGCCACACATTCTTTTATTTCTCGGAGATTTTCTAAGTCTTTATCTGTGGAGCCTGTTTTGATGAATTCTCCGTTAGAAATATCAACCCCTATTGGTACTAGATCGGCAATACAGTACTTCTATCCTTCTAGTACGGTTATGATTGGTGAACAGAATTTTCCAGCTGATTTAGTCTGCATGGACATGAAGGATTATGATGTAATCCTAGGAGCAGATTGGTTGGCTCGATATAAGGCTAATGTTCACTGCAGTTCTAGCTCCGTGTCTTTTACTAGGCACCCGAGACTTTCTTTTATGGGAGTTAAGCACCATAACTCTGTATCACTTATCTCGGCTCTTCGAGCTGATAAGCTGATAAGATGAGGATGTGAGACTTTTCTGGCCTTTGTCTGTGCAACCCCTGAGCAGCAGATTGAGATTAAGGACATTTCTGTTGTCCGAGATTTTCTTGATGTCTTTCCAGAGGAACTACCCGGAGTTCCGCCTAAGCGGGAAGTTATCTTTTCTATTGATCTCTTTCCTGGCACATCTCCTATTTCCAAGGCTCCTTATCGTATGTCTCCTGTGGAACTGAGGGAGTTAAAGCAGCAGTTGATGGATCGTATGTCTCCTGCGGAACTGAGGGAGTTAAAGCAGCAGTTGATGGAGTTGCTCGAGAAGGGTTTCATTCACCCTAGTACTTCTCCTTGGGGAGCCCCTGTATTATTCGTCAGGAAGAAAGATGGTTCGATGAGGTTGTGCATCGATTATCGGCAATTGAACCAGCAGACTGTCAAGAACAAATATCCATTGCCGAGGATCGACGAATTATTTGACCAGATAGCGGGAGCTCAGTATTTTTCTAAGATCGATCTTCGATCTGGATATCACTAGTTGCGGATTAAGGAAGAGGATATCTATGAAACAGCTTTCCGCAGCAGGTATGGTCATTTTGAATTTGTCGTTATGCCTTTTAGTCTAACGAATGCACCGGCAGCTTTCATGCAGTTGATGAACAATGTATTTCGGCCCTATCTTGATCAATGGGTCGTGGTATTCATTGACGACATCCTGATTTATTCCAAGAATGAGGAAGAGCATGCTGAGCATCTGAGGATGGCATTGCAACTGTTGAGAGATCATCAGCTTTATGCCAAGTTCAGTAAGTGTGAATTCTGGTTGCAAGAGGTGTCCTTTCTCAGACATATCATCACCAAAGACGGTATTTCTGTTGATCCTTCGAAGGTAGAGGCAGTGAAGAATCGGGAGCAGCCTACTAGTGTGACTGAAATCAGAAGCTTCTTAGGCCTGGCAGGCTATTATCGCAGATTCATTCAAGATTTCTCCAAGATTGCGGTACCTCTTACAAGATTAACCCGCAAGGAGAACAAGTTTGATTGGTCAGATGATTGTCAGTGAAGCTTTCAGACTTTGAAGGAATGTTTGACTACTGCACCTGTATTGGCTTTACCTTCTGGTGAAGGAGGTTTTGTGGTATACACTGATGGTTCAGGTATTGGTTTAGGCTGTGTACTCATGCAGCATGGGAAGGTGATTGCCTATTCTTCTAGGCAGTTGAGGAAGCATGAAGAGAATTATCCTATTCACGATTTGGAACTAGCAGCAGTCGTGTTCGTATTGAAGATATGGAGGCACTACTTGTATGGAGAAACATTCACAATGTTTTCAGATCATAAGAGTCTGAAATATTTGTTTTCTCAAAAGGAACTCAAGATGAGGCAGCGAAGATGGTTGGAGTACTTGAAAGACTTCGACTTCTCGATTGAGTATCATCCTGGCAAAGGCAATGTTGTGGCAGATGCATTAAGTAGGAAGCCTATGGCTAGATTGTCTAGTCTCATGTTACAAGAGTGGAAGCTACTGGAACAATTGGCTAGCCTGGATCTGAATGTCGATAATGATCGGGTTATGATTGCACAAATTCAACTTAAGCCCGAATTGTTGATGGAAATCAAGTCCTTGCAAGATAATGATCCCGAGTTGGTAGAGATCAAGGGAAGCTTGAGCAGCAGACCTGACTTCTTGATGGCTGTTCGCGACCTTTTTTTTTTCTCTTTCTTTTGGCGGGTCGATCGACCAACTGACCAACTGGTAGTCAGATGATCAATTGACGACGCGGGCGTGCCAGTCACATGAGTGACAATTTTATGATCCGCTCATTCTGACCCGTGTCGGGCGAATGTGAGGTTCGGTCGGGACCAGCAGTCCGCCATACCGTAAAGGCTATGACGTTAATTACATCCCCCACGAGGAGGGAACACCTTTGATTAATTGCCGAGATAGCGGGCTGTCGAAGCCAAATTAAAAAGAGCTACATGATGATCATGACGAAGACATGCAGGATGCACATGTTTATCGTGCAGAAGATGCATAGTTCATGGAATTATGGATCCTCGGTATGTGGCGGAGGACGTAGGTCCGAAGACCACCGTCGCGCATAGCGAAGACTTCCGACCAGACGTAATCCAGCTTTTCTGTCAACGCCATTTGATCTACCGGAGGATGTATGCATGAATGCACACATGACGTTCATGACTATATTAAGCATGATAACGGAATTGTGGAAGCAAATGGTGATCAACCACGTTTATTACTCCCCATCGAGAAGAGGAAGGGTAACACAAGTGTGATAGCGAAAGCAAAGTGCTAACGGACATGGTAATGAGGATATGATAACAATATAGTTCGGGCTCGCTTGGCCCCTCCCTTATTCAATTTATTATCCATTGTGATTTATTAACGCCAACCCCAAGGGACGAGATCCACTCGGGGGCAAATGAGCGATTAAAGCAATAATAGGTTTCAAAACCGACGTGACCCTGCGATAGGTAGCTTATACGGCGCGATAAAACGTAGGTATAGCATCTTAATCCGGCGCGGCCATGATGAATGTTAATACGGCGCGAAGAAACGTAGGTATAGCGGCTAATACGGCGCGGCCATACAGCCGGTTAAGACGGCGCGCAAAAGGGATGGGGCGCGCCAGTTTAGGGCGCGCCGGAAAAGCGCAAAGGAAAAAAAGAGGGATATGAGTCTAACGTTAATCCGGCGCAGGGGGGGTACCGCGCCGGATTAGGGCGCGCCGGCTAAGGCCGCGCCGTTCAACCCACCTTTTCTATGAATTTTGCAACTATTGAGTTTGTTAAGTTTTGGGTGAGGATTCTGAACCTATTTGGGGCCAATTGCTTATTGAATTGAAGTCCAGAACCCTGAAGGACGGTGTGATTAAGCCAGTGCGAGGTTCCTACTCGAGCACTGGGATAATTGGGTCCAGAACGAGCGTTTCATTAAGGCTTATTTAATCTTAATCTGTCCAAAATTGGACAGCATCTCCCCTGAACCTGAAGAGTTGCAGGGGAGAAGCGAGGTCATGCTCACCTGTGGAACAAGCCCCTAAACTGCCGGTCTGCACAATGGCAGCCAGCAAACCCCAGTGGATGGAGTACCCCGAGGACTAGCCTGCTAGGGGCACCAAAATCCCGTAGGGGAAGAAACAGAGAGACGAAGCCGTTGACGGCAGGAGCAATACCCCGAGGACTAGCCTACGAGGGGTGGACAACCCACAGTGTATGACTTATCCCTTAGAGGAACCGACCATCGGGGAGATGGAACTCCGAGGGCTAGCCTGCGAGGAGCACACATCCCCGGTCTCCGTTGGGTCCTGGACTGTTAGGGTCTAGCTCGTTGAACCAAGACCTCTTCGTTGCTATCTGCTATGGGCTCAGGGAGAACATCTACCATCGGGAGGTAGGGTTCTTAGTTGCCTAGCAGTTCCGTGAAGCCACAGGGGCGTGTTCCCCTTCCCCAGATGATCGAGATAATGAGAAGGAAAACCCCGGAAACCATTCGGGTGACCGTGATGCGTAGAGATAGTAAATGCATAGATGAGGGAGGCCCATTACGAGGCATATGTTCGATCAGTTAGAGAGCATTGTTCAGGGGATGAAACCCCACGCGTGGCGGAGAGAGGCACGCGCAGAAGCACGGCTCCGTCCGAGAAGAGAGGGGTATGCGAGAATCCTGAGATTAAACAGGAGAATATTCGGAGGGGAAACCCCGGGGAAGGGACGTTTCTGTAGCCCACGATGATTCAGGGCATGGTAGGAGATTCAGGGAAAGCAGAATCAGGGAATGATACGGAGAAAGCCTCACGCGCACGCATTGGCATACATAAGAAAGGGAAGATGAAGACCATTCATTCGACCCATTAAACCCAGCATTCAGCATGTATATATATATATATGTTACCATCCCAGAAACGGGAATGGCTCAGCATTTACATAATCAGACTATGGCACCAGCGCCATTATTCGATCGCCGTTCAACAATAACAGAAGCAGAGGGCGCTCATAGCGCAATAACAGGGAAAGAGTAGTAGAGAAAATTGCATAGAGGGGGGAGGAGAATCGACTCATATCATCGTCGCTCCTCCCCCTCTCGCTTACATTCGATGGGTAGAGGTTTCAGAAGAGAAAACTGCGGAAAGCAGAAAAGGGATCAGTGCCCGCGCCCACCTGTTCCTGAAACAGGGTGTCGTAGAAGAAGAAGATGGCCGGCGGTAGCTCCTCCGAAGGAACCCTCGCAATCTGTACCTCAAGAGAAAAGAAACCCTCTCGAAAGCCCTCTCCCTCCTCTTCTTCTCTCTGTCTCTTCTGATTTTTTTTCTTGATCTGTCTCTCGCCGCCTTTTGTTGCTCTCGAACAGCCGTATATATAGGGCATGAGTTAGAACGTTGAACCGGCGTGGGATTGGCGCGCCGGGGGAGCCTTCAAGGCTTATCACGCCGGGATCGAAGCCATCATCAGGGTGATTTGTGCGCCGGCATAAGGGCTGAAGATGGGGGCACGCCGGTACAAGGGTCGAAGGTAGGGGCGCACCGGGATAAGGGCATGCTGGGCTGGTGCTATATACGAGCTTCGAGCCATCTGGTGAGTCCGGAGATGATTCCGGGAGCCACCGTGAACATGTGTTCTGCCGCTGCTCACTGAAACCTCGACGAGATGATTTGTCGAAGCTCCTAGATTGGCGTACAGCCCTTCTCGAGGTTCTGGATTATTTTGGGCTGCTCACACGGGTTTTCCGCTGATACAGCCTTCAGCTCTATGATCTATGCCGTTGGCTCGGCCTGGCTTGTGCCCGAAGCTTCTCGAAAGGCAAGATAACACCAGGGATAGTTCCGCCCGAGCTGGGCAATCATTCGGCCACTAACGGGCCCATCTTGTCAGGAAGCCATACCCATGCCGGGTGATCGGGATCTTCTGCCGTCAGAGCTTCTGGTCCTCCGTCTCGGAGAGCCAAGGGGGACTCCTTTATCTTCAAGGGAGCCTTTCATGAGGTGCGTAGCCACCGGGTAGACCATCGACCTTGGTCGGACAACGGGTGTAGTGGATGCAGCACGACAAAGTCGATGCCGGTTCATTGGGCAGGCTTGGTCGCACTGCCGGTTGGTTGTGGATTCATCTCGGCTCTCCTGAGGTGAAGTCCCCGTATCCATACGGAGTGACTCGAGGCTCTGGCAGCTTGAGAAGTCTTCAATATGTTGATCTTTATCGGCTTCCGTGCTTCGGTGGACTGGGTCATTCGTCTTTATGGCTTGGTCACCGATGATCATATTTTGGGTGCCAACAAATGCCCCCCAAACGTGGGTGTTGCGAGCGAGGCACGAGTGTAGCAGGGCCGACGGATGCAGTCCACCAGGCCTGACCTCCTCTCCGGTTGACGGGAGCTCTGGTGGGTCCTTAATTTGGCACGGACGTTAGTCCGGTGCCATTTAGATTTTAACCTGGCGCCGCCTGTGACCCTTGGGCTTTTAATCCGGCGCGGCCATTGACGTTCATGCTTTGACCCGGCGCGCCTTTTACCGGCGTGCCTTTCGTTTAAAGGGTTGTTAATCTGGTGCGCTAAATAGCACGCCGGTTTAGCGATGGGGGACTCCCCCTATTTAACTTCCTTCTTCTTTATTTTTTCTTCATTGCCCTTCATTCGCACCAACTCTTTCTTCTCTCCCTCTGGCGCCGAGAGCGGCGATTTCTTCCTTCGGGTGAGTAGAGGTGCTATCAATTTGGGTTTCGAAACCCATTCTTTGGACCCCGGGAGGCTTCTAGCAGGGCTTGCCCTCGGAGCTATTCCCCTAGGTGTTCCTCTGGCCTCGGTGTAATGTCGATGGCTGCCTTTTAGGGACCGTTCCTCAGTGGACGCGTTCCCACTTTTCTTCGGCAATTCCCTGTGCTGGGGAGACTTTGCCGAAATTTTGTCAGAAGTTCGCCTTTGATTGGCTATTTTCTGACTTTGCTTTTGTTTGATATGCCCCTTTTTGCAGCTATCATGGCATCCAGCTCTTCTTCTCGTGCCGTAGTGACATGGGAGAACGTCAATTCCATCGACTGGGGGCACGGCCAGGTGGCCATAGTTGCGGAGTCTTCGGATTCAGAGACAGACACTGTGGACACCAGCCGTCTCCTTATCCTCGGGGGTGACTCCTTTCATTATAATAGAGAGGGCATGACCAGGAGGGATTATCCCAAGGACAAGCACTTAATGTCCCTTCTTCAACGCTTCAACCTTCAGGGGAAGAGGGATGTGTTCGCCGTTCGGAACGTCGAGCAGGCCTTGCTGGTGGAGAGAGACAGCCTGGCCGAATGTGTGATGCGGGGAAGACCCATCTATCTCCCCGGGGAGGTCAGGAAATGGAGCGCTGTGCTGGGGCTGCAAGACCTGGCTCCGATAGACGGATTGCTGACTAGAGATCCCGAGTTCGTACCCGCTCGATGGAATGACTCCGCGGGCAGAGTGGATCGGGAGAAACCGATCTTTGGTCTATTCCTTGCCCCGTTGAGATGGAGATATAGAGATGAATCGTTCTTGCTAGACTGCTTGGCGGTTCGCTTCAAGCACCAGATATCAGTGGGGTGGTTCGCTGAGCTGAAAGCTACAGATGCTCATGCATTCAGGCCCGGAGCAGTGGAGTTCACAGACTACGTGCTGCATCATTACGCTCCTCTTCTGACCAGGGCCGGCGTATATCACAGCGTGTACGCTTCAAGGTACCGATACCCAATCTCATGGAGCTTGTGTTGTGGAATGTTCGAGGTATTTTGCCCCGAATATAACACTTTCTACACTTCAGAGGGGGAGACCTCTTTAGACTTGTGGAGTCTATCGCAGCTCAGTGGCCTACCCATTGACGGGGAACCGTGTGAAGAAGTCTGCTGGCCTGACTGGTTGAAAGACCAGACCGACGGTGACGGTCGGTATTTGGCGGGCTACGCCTATCGGTATCTGATGAAGGCGTATCGCACCCTCTTTCATTCATCGCACGACACGAGGGAGGCTCGGAAGCCGGGCGAGAAGCGAAGAGTGCGGATGGGCGCCTGGCTTCAATATTTCTTCCAGGGGAAGAATAAGTATGAAGATTTTCCTCCAATAGTGCCTGTGGCCCAGAAGCGGAAGAAGAGGGTGCGACGCCAGGCCACTTCATCATCTTCTTCGAAAGGAGGGCAGGGAGAAAACCCAAACCCTACTAGTGTTGATGCAGTCACTCACTGTGCTGCATATCTGGTTTATTGGCTTTGTTCGTTCGCTCTTCCTCAAGGTGACGAGAGCGTGATTAGGGCGGAGGCCATTTACCCGGCCTGTCTTATGGCTTGGGGCATCAAGCTGTCCCTTTGCCCAGTGGCTTTGTGCCTCATTTACAAGATGTTGGGAGACTTGCACAAGACGCGTCTCCCCAGAAGCCTTCGGACGGTTGGTCCGTTACATTTCTTTAATGCTTGGGTCTGCACCCTGTTTCCAGAGGCAGCTCCTCGGGCATTACAAGCGGTTCCTCTGGTCCCGCTATGATAGAGTTTGCGAGTACTGAGCCATCTTTACTAGCGGAGCAACTCTACGCCATTCGGGGTAAATTGGCCCGCATTCCCATGGATTCGCCTGGGGCTCTTCATTTCTGGAGCTTAGCTACCCATTCGAGCCCGCTGATGAACAAGACGAGGCAGTGCAAGCTGTTTGAGACTGAGGAGTACATCCATCCGATTTCCAAGGCCAAATATACCAAGCCTATTCTGGAGCCGGAGTTGATTGATTGGGCACTGGCCATCAGGCCTAGTGTCCTTGTAATCCGCAAGAGCAGCATTCTGTGGTTGGAGCCATATTACCCGTTCCGCTTCAGCCGGAACTTTGGCTACGACCAGTAGATTCCACATTCCTCTTCACAATTTGCATTGCCCAACAGGCATAGGGCCGGGCAAGTTTCAAACGATGACGCCCGAATATGGTGGGACTTTTTCCATCGTCGTGAAGACGTTTCTTTTCGGGTGCCCGCCCCTGCGCGCTTCCCTCGCGTCACGCCTGAATACATCAAGTGGTGGAATGCGCGGACGGGATTTTACAGGAACTCCCGGAGAGAGTGCTGGGCCGTGGCGGAGCACGGGTTTTTAGCTTCCTAGCCGGAGCCAGTTCTTGACATTGAAGCCTCTTATCTGAAGAAGTTGAAGTCTTGGACCAATACAGAAGTGAAGGCCTATATGGAGGCCCGCAAGATTGTGAAAAGCCCTAAGATGAAAGTTGAACCGAAGCTACCCCCGATCAACACGGATGATTATGTGAAGACCCTTCGGGGTTTATGCCGGGTAAGCAGTGAGAGGGTGATTCTCCAGCAACTCCCTTTATCGGTAGAGGAGCCCATCGCGGCTGTGGCCGACTGGCATCCCGAGGTGGATAGGTTGTATCCCTATCAGACTTTCATTCGCAAGGAAGACAGGCGGGATGCCTTGTACGACAATACTCCCTGGCTATTTGCACTCCTTCGGTCGCATGGCCTGTCGGTGGGTGATCCGAGCGAAGCCATCCTGGACCATCCTCTTCAGATTTCATTCAAATATGCAGACAGGTGGGGGCTGGACCATCTGAGCCTGTATTATCTCCTATCCTCTCGTGGTCATGAGGACCTGGCACTGCTGGCCGAACCGAGCGAAAAGATTGGAGATCTATGCTGGCTTATTCGCGAGGCGGCTTCGAGGGGCAAAACGCCATCGCTGTTTTATTGGCCTCTCTTCCCCTTTTATACGGGACCGGCAAGTATGTTTCATTTCTTCTTTCAGGCCTTTTGGCCAGCTTCTTCTTTTCATTATGGTGTGTCATTCTCACCTTTGTGCATGTGCAGTCCGACCAACTTCGGAGGAGACCCGGCACTTTAGGGAACTGATCATAAAGGCCCAAAAGCCAACAAATTTTGAAGTCCCTGAGCCTGCTCCGACCACGGCGCCACTGCCTCCTGGGGATTCGAGGAAGAGGACTCGGTCCCAGCTGAGAGAGGCCGTCGGAAAGGCGAAAGCGGCGGTGACCCGGGTGACACGGGCACGCCGAAAGAAGGCTGCAGAGAAGGAGTCGGCAACCATCCTTCCTTCGGTTGTATCTTTTGAAGAGTTTGAAGCTTCCCGCACACAAGGGCTAGAGGCTGAAGGTAGGCTCCTTTTCTCTTCGAAGTGCATTAGCTTGTTTTGACTGCCTTGGCTAGCCCATGATGACGGTTGCTGACACAGTTGCTGCGGTCGTCGGTCTGGAGGCGACGGTAGATGTAGCGGCTAGGGACGGGGCAGAGGAAGTCCCTACTGCTCTCGTAGAAAGGGATCTGCCCTCTCCAACACCCAGGCAGGAGATGGAAGGTAATCTAAAGTTTAGTCGCGATAGCACCGCAAATCTTCATGTCTTTAGCTAGCTTGACCCCTTCTTGCCGTAAATTGCAGTTGATATACAACCGTCATTGCTTCCGGGCTCAGAGGGTATAGAGGAGGCGATCCCCTCGGGGCAGGGCGGACCTGCTCTTGAGGTATCATCTATTGTTGCCCCTGGCGCGGAGAGCACCGGGGAAGTTCCTGCCGAGGGTGATGCTCCTGCTGGCGAGGCTCCGGCTCCGACGGCGGAGCATCCTGAGAGAGCAATGGGTCCTCTTCCTCTGAGCAAGTAGATTATGGTGGCGGCTCTAGTGACGACGAGCTCTCACTGATTGATCTCGAGACCGATGACGTCGGGGCGTCCTCGGCCTATGAAAGTGATTATCTGACTTTCAGCCCAGCCCGGTTGTCGTGGGGCGGTCTCGAGTCATCATTATCGCTTGAGAGTGAAGAGGCCGGTGCCGGGGGAGCTGCTCTTAAAGATTTGAGCTTAGTACCCGCTGAGGTAAGGACCTGCCCAGGGTCGGTGTCTGCTGTTCTTCTTTATCTTCCTTCCAGCCTCATTTTTTTTAATGTATATATATTTCTGATGCAGGCTGAGGTGGCGCTGCCAACCATGACGGTGCAGATACCACTCCCGTCTCTGGGAACGGGCCATGCAACTCTTCCGTCCATCCTGGGGCCTATCGCATTGCGATACCCCAAGGACTATGCAGCGGCAATGGTTCCAGTCGGACCCGGAGCACTTGTGGAAGTTGGTAGTTTGGCGGCAACCGGGGATTCTCAGCCAATGGAGGCTACACAGCAATCAACTCTGGAAAAGAATGGTGTTCCTGAAATAGAAGCCGGAGAGATCATTGAAAAGCAGATGTTTTCAGCTCTCGATGTTTCTGTTGCACCTCCATCCCAGGGGATAGGAAAAGAGATTGCTGTTATTGAGGATCCGGCCACCGTATCCGCCAGCGCGCTTGTTCCTCACAGCAGTGGACTGCAGCTCATGCCATCGTCATCTTCCGGGACGGCCGATGATATCTGGGCTGCCGTGGATGGCAGAGTGGAATTTGAACTGCCCGAGACGTCGCCACTTGGTCTTCAATCTTCAAGTGACTTTGTGTGGCAGTTTCTGGGGACCCTCGAGCAGACCGTAACGGCCAACAGGGATTTAGCTTATGTTCAGCTGAGGGGCTTGATAGAACATCTATTCCGCTCGCTGTTGGCCTTTGGTTGTCCCATGGATGACTGGACTCCACGGGTGATCCTGCTCCTGAAGTATGTAAACAGGAGGGAATTTCTAGGCCGGGAAGCAGCTGACCAGCTGGCGGCCATATCATTGGAGCGGGCTGAAAGCCGAGCAGCTCCTGTTTCTTTGCCAGAGACTGCGGCGAGGATAAGGGATGAAGCCAATGCCTCTTTACAGCGCCGAAGCTTCTTGAAGACCCGGATGGCGGCATTACAGGCCGAACTTTCAAGGGTAGAGGCCGAACTTGAAAAAGTAGATCGCCTGGGAGTCCAGAAGGCGGAGGATGCAGAGATGGCCGAGGGACAAGCTGCTTCCCTCGAGGAGAAGCTATCTGAGCTGGAGGCCACCGAGTTTTGATTGCAAGAACTGACCCGCCATCCTTCCCTGGGTATTCCTGCGCTGGAAGACATCTTCCGACGCCCTCTGCCGTAGTCTCTTTTTTTTTCTTTATTTGCTCCCTTTTTGACGCACTTCATGTACTCCGGGGGATGGCCCGTGTAACATGTACCTTTTGCTTCATAGTAATGGAAAATCTCCATCGTGCTTTTTGAATGAAGGCTCCATCTTGTCATTATTCTTTTCTCTTCCATTCACCCGTTGTTCCTAATCCGAGTGTATGAGTCACTAGGGCAGGAGAGCGCTCACGCCTTCAGCAAAGGGGTGAGGTGTTCGCTCCACCGCGCCGTGACTTTTATCGAGACTAACAACGGCCTACGCCAGCCGAGAGTCCGGGGGACTCAAGAGGGTATATCAAAACTGGCGGGTAAGCGGTCCTGCCGAGGATGGCAAGACCCGAGAATGGGTAGCGACCGGTCCTGTCGATGATGACGAAGGTCGAAAAAGGGTAGACGGTCTTGACGATGATGACAAGAACCGGACTAGGGTAGCGACCGATCTTGCCGATGGTGACAAGGGTCGAAAAGGGTAGACGGTCTTGCCGATGGTGACAAAAACCAGATAGGGTAGCGACCGATCTTACCGATGGTGACAAAAACCAAGTAGGGTAGCGACCGATCTTACCGATGGTGACAAGGGTCGAAAGGGGTAGACGGTCTTGCCGATGGTGACAAAAGCCAGATAGGGTAGCGACCGATCATGCCGATGGTGACAAGGGTCGAAAAGGGTAGACGGTCTTACCGATGGTGACAAAAACCGGATAGGGTAGCGACCGATCTTGCCGATGGTGACAAGGGTCGAAAAGGGTAGACGGTCTTGCCGATGGTGACAAAAACCGGATAGGGTAGCGACCGATCTTGCCGATGGTGACAAGGGTCGAAAAGGGTAGACGGTCTTGCCGATGGTGACAAAAACCGGATAGGGTAGCGACCGATCTTACCGATGGTGACAAGGGTCGAAAAGGGTAGACGGTCTTACCGATGGTGACAAAAACCGGATAGGGTAGCGACCGATCTTGCCGATGGTGACAAGGGTCAAAAAGGGTAGACGGTCTTGCCGATGGTGACAAAAACCGGATAGGGTAGCGACCGATCTTGCCGATGGTGACAAGGGTCGAAAAGGGTAGACAATAGATGTATATAGATGGGATATCAGATGAAAATTCCCCGTCGACCTCGTAGGGGTCTTCCGGACAGAGAATGAATCATCACTATTCATCATTCAATTTTTCTTTTATTCACATTACTGACCTAAGCGCCCTTTCAGGTTTTCGCCGAGGCCGGGCCCCTCTTACTTTTGCCCGCGCGCCCTTTCGGGTTTTCACGCGGAGGGGTACCCGATTTTGCCTACGACGCCCTTTCGGGTTTTCGCCACAACTGGGTTATAGCCATTTTTGCACTTGTCCTGATATAGGAACAAGTCTGGCGGGGTATCTCTATTTTTAACCCCATTTTATTTTCTTTCTTTCTTTTTTCTTGAATTCGTGATGCAGAAGAACTGGACTGCGAAAATATTGACTGGCCTTGTCGATGATGACAAGGATTGGACCCTGCTTTGGTCTGTCGACACTGGTTAGATGCTGAAGCAAAGGATACGGTCTATTAACAAGGATGTAAGATCCGAGCTAAGGGTAAAGACCGACCGGTCTCGCCGATGATGACGAGGGTCGAACGTGGGTTTATTCATCGGCATGGGCCACATGCCGAGGTAAAGGTTGGGTTATTAATGGGGACGGAAAGTCCAAGTTAAGGGTAGAGATCACCCGACCTCGCCGATGATGACGAAGGTCGAACGTGGGTTTATTCATCAGCATGGGCCACATGCCGAAGAGAAGATGGGATTATCAACAGGGACGTAAGGTCCAAGTTGAGGGTAGAGATCACCCGACCTTGCCGATGATGACGAAGGTCGAACGTGGGTTTGTTAAAGGATTTATTGCGGGACTTTGATGGTTGTCCCTTTCGGAGTTTCATTGGGTGGAGAATAGGAGAGGAATTTGGAAATTAGCACTTTACTGACTCAAGCGCCCTTTCAGGTTTTCGCCGGAGCCAGCCCCCTCTTGCTTTTACCTGCGCGCCCTTTCGGGTTTTCACGCGGCGGGGTACCCGATTTTGCCTGTAGCACCCTTTCGGGTTTTCGCCACAGCTGGGTTATAGCCATTTTTGCACTTGCCGTAATATAGGAGCAAGTCTGGCGGGGTATCTCTATTTTTAACCCCATTTTCTTTTCTTTCTTTTTTTTTGATATGTATAGGGTGGCAGATCGAAGCGTGATATTCGACTCATGGTTGATCGTAGATGGCCCGCAGTGGCAACAATGTCAGAATGCCAGCTAGGACACAAAGTCTTCAGCCGAGCCGGGTTTATTCGTTAGCGAGGAGATCATGCTAACGCAAGGAAGGGCTTTCGTGCCAATTCGAACATAAGGCTCGTAATGGCAGTGTGGCGTATTCTTTTGAAAGTTTGATCAGGGCGGAATGCCACTAGACCAAGGAGAGGGTAGCTTGATCAGGGCGGAATGCCACTGGACCAAAGGAAGGTAGCTCAGTTAGGGCAGAATGCCACTAAACCCAGGAAAGGGTAGCTTGGTTAGGGCGAGATGCCATTAAACCAAGGAAAAGGTAGCTCGGTTAGGGCGGAGTGCCACTAAACCCAGAAAAGGGTAGCTTGGTTAGGGAGAAGTGCCACTAAACCCAGGAAAGGGTAGCTCGGTTAGGGCGGAGTGCCACTAAACCCAGGAAAGGGTAGCTTGGTTAGGGCGAGATGCCATTAAACCAAGGAAAGATAGCTCGGTTAGGGCGGAGTGCCACTAAACCCAGGAAAGGGTAGCTCGGTTAGGGCAAGATGCCATTAAACCAAGGAAAATGTAGCTCGGTTAGGGCGGAGTGCCACTAAACCCAGGAAAGGGTAGCTCGGTTAGGGCGAGAGGCCATTAAACCAAGGAAAAGGTAGCTCAGTTAGGGCGGAGTGCCATTAAACCCAGAAAAAGGTTAGCTTGGTCAGGGCAGAATGCCACTAGACCAAGGGAAGGTAGCTTGATCAGGGCGAGATGTCACTAAACCAAGAAAATGGTAGCTTGATCAGGGCGAGATGCCACTAAACCAAGAAAAAGGTAGCTCGGTTAGGGCGGAGTGCCACTAAACCAAGGAGGAGGGTAGCTCGGTTAGGGCGGAGTGCCACTAAACAAAGGTAAGGGTAGCTCGGTTAGGGCGGAGTGCCACTAAACCAAGGAAAGGGTAGCTTGGTTAGGGCAGAATGCCACTAAACCTAGGAAAAGGTAGCTCGGTTAGGGCGGAGTGCCACTAAACCCAGAAAAAGGTTAGCTCGGTCAGGGCAGAATGCCCCTAGACCAAGAAAAATGTAGCTTGATCAGGGTGAGATGCCACTAAACCAAGAAAAGGGTATCTTGATCAGGGCGAGATGCCACTAAACCAAGAAAAAGGTAGCTCGGTTAGGGCGGAGTGCCACTAAACCAAGGAGGAGGGTAGCTCGGTTAGGGCGGAGTGCCACTAAACCAAGGTAAGGGTAGCTCGGTTAGGGCGGAGTGCCACTAAACCAAGGAAAAGGTAGCTCCGACCGATCACTCGGGACATGTCGGCTGCGTTGCATGATACAGCTTAATGTGTTTTCCGTTGAGGGGAGAAAACTGGATGACTCCTTTGTGGTCTACAAGGATGTAGGCACCCCTTTCATATACTCGGCGGATGATATACGGCCCGACCCAATTTTCGACCAGCTTCCCTTTGGGGTTGGAGGCCATCACTTCTTTTCTTTTGACCATTACCAGGTCTCCTTTCTTGAATTCTCGACCCTTGACTAGCTTGTCAAAAGCACGGGCCATGCGAGCCTGGTAGAGTTGGATGTTTTGCTGTGCCCGAAGGCATTTTCCTTCGAGCTCGGCGAGCTCCTCCAATCTTCTTTCTGCATTGGCTTGTTCACCACTGACTAGTCCACACTGGACGGCAACTCGCAATGAAGGAACTTCAAGTTCAATGGGCACTACAGCTTCCGACCCATAAACGAGGGAGAAAGGTGAACAGCCGGTTGGGGTCTTGTAGATAGTACGATAGGCCCAAAGTGCTTAGTACATCCTTTCTTCCCAATCCTTTTTATTAGACTTGACAATCTTCGCCAGCAGCGTGCATAAGGTCTTGTTAAAGGCTTCTGCGAGTCCATTGGCCTGATGGTTGTAGGGGCACGATGTCCTCCAGTCGATTTTGTATTTGTCGGCCAGCCGATAAACCTTCTGGTTCCTAAAATGACTGCCATTATCAGTGATGATTCGGCTGGGGATCCCGAACCGAAATATTACATTCTGCCGGAAGAACCTTGCAACTAGTTCTCCCGTTACATCTCTTAGTGCTACTGCCTCCGCCCATCTTGAGAAGTAGTCCGTAGCTGCTAAGATGTATCTGCACCCTGATGAAGATGCTGGTAGCGGCCCTACTACGTCCGTGCCCCACTGAGCAAACGGCCAGCTTGGTAGGGTGGGATGCAATGGCACTGGAGGCCTCCTTGCCACATTAGCATGTTCTTGACACTTCTAACAAGCTTTGGCGAACTTGCAGCAATCATCAAATATAGTGGGCCAATAATAGCCCAGTTTCTTTATCTCAATTTTCATCTTCGGGCCAGCCTGGTGTGCTCCAACTGATCCTGCATGGACCTCCTGCATCACCTGTCCTGCTTCTGCTGAAGACAAGCAACGGAGTAGGACTTTCCTTCGGGCATCTGCCATAATCTGGAACAAGGTCCCGCTTCTCATCTCGTAAGAATCCTTGATTCTCAGGAGCTTCATTCTATGTTCCTTTTCTTTTGGAAGTTACTGGTGTTGAAACCAGCGTAGGAGATGCTCTCGCCAATCGGGCTGCTGAACCCCTTCGATGACTGCTACTTCCATCTCATGTTCATCGGCCAGGACCTCTGTTACGCTGGGGACCTGTCGGCGGTTGATTACTGTTATATTCAGGCTTGTGTCTGGCGGGACCGCTAATGAACTGGCCAGCTTAGTGAGGGCGTCTGCCTGAGCATTCCGGCTCGATTGATGTGCTTGATGCTGATAAAGTAAAATCTTGACATCAGGCGAGTCGCCAACTGGTGATAGGGGAGGAGCTCTTGCTTTCACACATCGAACTCTCCTTCCAGCTGTTTTATAACTAGCATGGAGTCTCCGAATGCTTCCAGCATCTGAATTCCCATGGACAGAGCAAT
This sequence comes from Amorphophallus konjac, assembly GCA_022559845.1. Taxonomy (NCBI): domain Eukaryota; kingdom Viridiplantae; phylum Streptophyta; class Magnoliopsida; order Alismatales; family Araceae; genus Amorphophallus; species Amorphophallus konjac. The sequence goes on along the minus strand of CM040124.1, from coordinate 168,021,449 downwards.
TTGCAACCCGATTATCAGGGCTTCATATTCCGATTCATTGTTTGTGCATTGCTTGTTTATGGAACAGGATGTATGCACCACTTCTCCTTCTGGGGATTTCAGGACTATGCCTGCTGCTGCCCTGACTCTGGCTGATCTAGTGGCAGAGGTGTCAATTCTGGAAGCGCCATCAAAGTATAGCTGCCATAGGGAGGGTTGTACTTGCACGGCTTCTAGGGTTTCATCTTCAGGAAGCTCCGGCTCCAACGGGCAATCCCCGGGCACTGGTTGCTCAGCGAAGAAGTCTGCAATAGCTTGGCCCTTGACAGCCTTGCGCGGCACGTCGGAGATATCAAACTCCATAAGGATTACCGCCCATTTGCCCAGGCGGCCTTTGAGTGCCGGTTGAGATATGATGTACTTCAGGGGATCCTCTTTGGATACCAAGCTGATTTCATGCGACAACATATAGTGTCGGAGCTTCTTAACTGTGAAGACCAGTGCCAGACAGATCTTCTCAATATAAGTATATTTCTCTTCAGTTCTGACCAGTCTCCGACTGAGGTAATAGAGGGCTTGCTCTTTCCCTTCTTCATTATTCTGGGCCAGCATTGCCCCCAGAGAATTATGTGTAGCTGCTATATACAGTATCAATGGTCGTCCCTTCACCGGTGCGCCCAGCACTGGAGGAGTTTTCAGGTAGTCTTTTAGCTTGTCAAAGGCTGCCTGGCAATCTTCATCCCAATAAAAGGGAACCTCTTTCATCATCAACTTGTGAAAAGGCTGACATCGCCCTGACAAATTAGAAATGAACCGCCGGATATAAGCTAAGCGGCCCTGTAATGATCTCAGCTCGGAGATGTTCCTTGGCGGAAGTAACCCCTGAATTACCTTGATCTTTGCGGGGTCTATCTCGATTCCCTGATATCGAATGATGAAGCCTAAGAATTTTCCGCTCGACACTCCGAACGCACATTTCATAGGGTTCATCTTCAGCTCATGCTGCCTTAGCCACTGAAAGACAATCCAGAGGTCTTGCAGATGATCTTCTTTTCTTTTAGTTTTGATCACCAGGTCATCTATGTAGCATTCAACCTTGTGGTAGAGCAACTCATCAAAGATTTTGGTCATCGCGCGCTGATAGCATTCTTCAGTCCGAACGACATTCTCTTGTAATGATAAATGCCTTTAGGGGTTCGGAAAGCACTATGGACTCGGTCATGCTCCGCAATCCAAATCTGATTGTAGCGGGATGACCCATCCATGAATGACATGGCTTCATGGCCGGTTGTAGCATCAATCATGACCTCGGTTATTGGCACCGGAAAGTCATCCTTAGGGCAGGCTTTATTTAGATCCCGGAAGTCGACACATATCCGGATCTGTCCATTCTTCTTTTTCACGGGGACGATATTCGCCAGCCACGTGGTGTACTGGTTTTCTTTAACAAATCCCACGTCAATGAGCTTGTCGACTTCAGCACAAATTTGGGTGATGAGCTCTGGCCTCATGCGCCGTGGTGGTTGCTTCACCGGCTCGGCGTCAGGGCTGATTGCCAACTCATGTTGCGAGACAGTAGGGCTTAGACCTGACATCTCTTTGTAAGTCCAGGCGAAGCAATCCCAATATTCTAGCAGTAGCTGAATGTACAGCTCCCGTTCTTCTGGGGATAGTTGGGCGCTGAGGAAGGTAGGCCTAGGGTCCCTCTCATTTCCCAGGTTGACTTCTATTAGTTCATCGACTGTGGCTTGGCCTCCGTCTTCTATCTCTGGAGGTGCCGGTTGGAGGTCAACGAAGTCTGGAATACCGTCTTGAGGGTCGAGTACTTCGACTTCCTCATCAGACACTATCAGAGCTTCTTGAGGTTTCTTTATTTCTTGTGCTAGCGGCTGGGTGGATTGTTCTATTAATAAATCCATTGCCATCGCAGCTTCCAAGGATGAGAGAGCAGCCTTGGTGTTTGCAGATGAGATTACAGCCATGACGGGCTGGTAACTGTTTACTGCCAGGTTCGGACAGCATGCTGATTTTGTAGCAGAAGTTGAGGAAGTTTCACCTTCTGGGACATTTGTATCTTCCGCAAAAGTGGATTTTTCTTTCCTAGTAGCTGGTTCCCCTTGATTGGAGTTGACCAAGGCTTCCCTGATTGGCATAAAGGGTGTTGAAGTTGCCATTAGTAGGACCCCTGTGGAGGGAGAGACTCCTACTTCTTGAATGTCTTCGGCTTCGCTGCTGCTAGCCGTATCAAATTCGGATTGAAAGGCCGCTTCTTCAGGATGAACTTGCTCCCAGCATCGGCAAGGGGCCGAGGTTTCTACTTCTTGATTTTCGGACCGAGCCAGTTCAAGATATTCGGCTTCCGTCGGATACTCATCAAAGGTTACTCCCAGAGGGCTATCTTCAGTAGGGTAGAAGGCGTAGATAGTATCCACCTCGTACCGCCCACTATAATAATATTCCTCCAGGGTGAATCCCAACCCTGGATGTTGAGAGACACGTCTCATTTCCTTATCCAGATTTGCAGGATGCCACATCTTTTGGAAAGCTTTTTTGCGCTTTTGAGACTGATCGGGAGGAATGTGTTGCTTCTGAAACATCTTGGCCATCGGATCAGTTGTAAATGCCGTGCCTTGCACAGGAACCGTCGGGTTGCTTAGATCTTCGGGGAGGCTGCAGTCTGTGTCCTCCCGAGTAGGATGCTCCTCAGCTGTATAGAACAAACTACGGGGCCCATCTTCCTGTGTCACCTCCCAGGCCTTGAAAGGTTCAACAGTGGGATCATTGAGGCTGGGGACTGGCTTGGTGAGGCCGGCCGGGACTCCGATGCGGTTGTGCTGTCGATCGACATGCACTTCCTTAGCCTTGGGGTACAATGCTGGGGGTGTCACCCTGCCGACATCTCCAGAAGTGGTGATGTGGGAGACCACCTTCGGCTTGACATATCCGCGTGGCGGTGGTGGATACCAACCGTCAGCCGATCTATTCTTCGACGCCCCTACGGGGGCCTCAGCTTCATAGACCTTCTGGGGAGGCCCCGTATATAAGTTGGCGTCCGCCAAGTGACATTCAAACACCTCGAATGGGTGGATATCAGCAAATATCCTCTCCTCCTTCCCCTGGAGGCTGTATATGATGCATTGGTGGAGCGTGGAGGGCACCATCATATTTTCATGCAGCCATGGGCGGCCGAGCAGCGCTTTGTAGGAGGTGCGAGAGTCAATGACATGAAACTGCACCGTTGTAGTGAAATCTGCCAGGGTCAGCGTGAACTCTGCCACTCCCATAGATGTTGTGCCCCTGTGGTTTTGATGATGGTTTTAATGGTGGTTTTGATGATTGGTTTTTGATGTGAGTTAATCACTGTGAGTCATCTTGCTGTGTGAGTCATCATGTTGTTATTCAGTTATTTTCTGATCATAACTCAGTCTATCAAATGTTCAGTCATCTTGCTGCTCAGTTTAGTTTAACATACTTGATGTTCAGTCATGTTAACTGATGCATAAAGCATTCATTGCTACACTCTGCTTAGTTAGTATGAACAGTAGTGGGTCGACCCACCCTTGCTGATGCGTCGACCCATCAGAACACTGACTGTCTGGTTTGTCTAATTTCAAGTCTATACACTCTATACTCACTCAAGTCTGTTCAGCCGTTTACATTTCATGAAGTCTGTACACTTCATCGCTTCTGTAAGCATTCTTCAAGTATGTACAGCCTGTGCATTGCTTCACAACAAGTCCAGACATCCTGGTTGTAGTCTAAGTCTACACATCCTGTTAGGTCGGACTTCAAAGTCTGTACACTGCGCACCACTGTACAAGTCCATACAATCGCTGTTGAACTGTGAAGTCTCTACATTGTCTGATCATTCATCTTTGAAGTCTATACAATGTGCACAGTTTCTTCATGTCTTTACATTACATCATTGTCTTCAGCTCAAGCGTTCAAAGCCAAGTCTATACAACGCTAAGTCAATACATTGAAATGTTCTCCAAAGTCTGCACAATGGTCTAACATTCCAAACTCTGTACAGTCACTCCCTCAGCAAGTCTATACACTGGAGTCGTCAGCTGTGAGGACAACATGTCTGTACATTGGTTCTCATGCATGTTAAACATGAAGTCTGTACAGTGCATGGTCTCAACTTGCGTCTCACTGAGGATCCATACACTGTAAAGTCTATACAGACTTCATCGTCTTAGAGAGCGTCTCAGGCATCAAGTCCATACATCCGATCGTCTCTGTAAGCGTCTCAAGCTGAAGTCTATACATTGGCGCACTGTTCATGCATCAGGTCTCAAAGTCTATTCAACGAGGGCTTCATGTCTATACATTGGTCGGTGCAAGTGTATACAATGGATGAGTCTGCATAGTGCATATTGTTCTAAGTATATACATCCGTCAAACGCCTCAAAGTCTGTACACTGGTTTTCACGAGAAGTCTATACACTGGTCTTCACTTGATGTCTGTACATTGGCTCAGCCTTCGCAAGTCTGTACACTGCTTGAGCCTCACCAAGTCTGTACATCACTTCAAGCGATTTAAGTCTATACAGCCTGCCTTCACATTCAGAGTCTGTACATCGGTCCTACAGCCGATCGTCTCATTCAAAACTTTGTAAGTCTGTACAGCCGAGCGTCTCATGCATCATCTCACTCTGGCAAAGTCTATACACTGGCTCAAGCTTGTCAAAGTCTATACATCACCGTTGGGCATCAAGTCAATACACTGTTCACCGTCTTATTAAGAGTCTTACACTATCAAGTCTGTACATTGCGAACAGTGCATCTCTTCCTCAAAGTCTGAACACTGGCCTCTTGCTTCAAGTCTATACATTGGGTTGTCCGACCACAACTCTATACATTCGGTTGTTATAAACTGAAGTCTATACAGTGGCTGAGCAATGTAAAGTCTACACATTGGTAAGGCTAGTTCATGCATTGTTCATCATCTGTCTTGTTCACTACGTCGACGCCGACACTGGATGCGTTGACGCATTGGCCAGTTGCCAAGGGCGTGAGCATCTCGCTTGAGGAGCTGAGACGACGGTGCACGATGGAAGCGTTGACGCCTTGGGCTGATATCCAAAGGTCTTTTGATCAACATAAAGTCTGTACAACATGAAGTCTGTACATTGGTTTTTCCTTGAACAGAAGGCCTAAGTCTACACACTTTCCTGTTATGATAATGCATTCTTCAGCAAGTATATACACTGAGCACGCATGAAGACTTCTAAGTCTATACACTCCCTCACTCTGTATACACTCGCTATATTGATTTCTATAAGTCTATACATTGCTTAACTATGCACAGCCTATGTTAATTTTGTTCATCGACTGAACACTTCTTTAATCATGCAGGTGTCTGGCACGTGATCCAAGGAGCTGAAATGCTGACACGTGGCCAAATATCTGGGCGGGAAATGTGGAGGACACACGCGCCCAGTGCTGCCTCTGCTCGAGCTGCTATAAAGGGGAGTCTCGGTTGTCTGAAGAAGAATGATCGAAGCCTTGAGAGCAATAGCAGAAAAGCAGAAGTGCTGAGAGTTCGATCCAGCAGAAGAGAAGAGTTGCAGAGAAGAAGAAGAGAAGAGAAGAGACAGAGAGAGCCTGCGAAAGAAGAAGAAAAAGAGTGAAGAAGCAGAAGAGAAAGAGAGAGAGAGAGAAGGAGTTCGTAGAGAAGAAATGGGAAAAGCTTGAAGATCTGTCCTCTAGCATTTGGATCAAATCCAAGCCAGACATGCTCCCTTGAGAGCTACATTTCTTGTATTTCGTTTCCAGCTTTTGGCGCTGTGCTTTTTCATCCTTTCTTATTTTCCTTTTTATCTTTCCATCCTTGTTCTTCCGATTGCCCTGTTGGGGATCGGGTTCCTCCTGTGGACTCAGGAGAAGGGAGATCTGATCTCCGGGTGCAAGTAGCTGGGAGCTACTTGTGGGTTCCCTCCGGTTTGGAGGAAGGGAGACTTGTCTCCGGTTCTGGGCTTGTGGCTAGCAAGTCTAGGGTCCCTCCGGTCTGGAGGAAGAGAGACTTCGGTCTCTGGTTTCCAAGTGGCTGGGAGTCACTTGGGGTGTCCCTCCGGTTGGGAGGAAGAGGGGAGGTTGTTCCCCTGGTCAAGCTGTGTGGCAGCACCTTGTTCGCAGACTGAGTCTGCTTGGTTCTAGCATTTGCTAGTGAAGCCTCACTCCGGTTGGGAGTGAGGGGTGGATGTAGGTCTGGAGGACCGAACCACCTAAAAAATCTATTGAGCAGTGGTTTGATTGCTTGATTTGCTTCCGCTAGATGCTTGGATAGGCTCGCTCCACCTGCTTGTTATTTTGCTTAATCGAATTAGCTTAATTCTGGATTTTGCCTAGCATCTGAGTTTTTATTTGGCCATTATTCATAGAAGGATACATTCACCCCCCTCTGTATCCGGGCCTAGCACCCTAACAGTTGGTATCAGAGCGGTGTCTGCATACAAGGTCCAGCGACCTGCAGATTCGATCTTGCAGTCTGAGGTGCTAATTTGTTTTTAGTGCATAAATATTCCTGTTACTTTGAATTTACTCGCTATTTGTTTTCAATGACTCTTCCACCCGTCTTTAGTGGTTCTGATTTCAGTCAGTGGTACATTACTTTACATGCTTATGTTAATTCTGCTAATCCTGATCTGTGGAAATTAATTTCATAAGGTCCTCACATCTTACCAACGAAAGTGTCCAAATGGACCGACAGACACAGATCAAAGGATGGAGAAAATCAGAAAGCCTTTAACCTGATGAAAGCAGCTACTGACAGAGCCTTATGGTATTGTCTTCTTAATTACAGCTCAGCAAAGGACATCCTGGATAGGCTGAAGCAATTTCACAGGGTAAACGAGGACAGCTGCATGATGGCTGACAGAAGCAATCAAAGCAGCAGCCAAAATGAAGATGATGATGATGAGGTAAATCTCTTCGAGAATTTTTCTCTTGATGATTGAGAGAATGCATATGCTGAATTGTTAGAGTCGAATGAGAGCTTAAGAAAACAGTATAAAAGTTGAAGAAGGGTACTGGGATAGATAGTTCTAGCTCTCCATGTGAAAACTGTTTAAGTACGAAGCAATTTCATGATGCATGTCTGTCTGATAATCATATGTATAAATATCAGAATGCAAAACTGAAGAAGGAACTTGAATGTGCTTACTCTGAACTAAACAAGCTAAAATCTGAAAATGATTCTCTAAGAAAATCTGTTAATGAAAATGATGAAAAACTTGAGAAACTTGAGCAGGAGAAGAACTTGTTTGCTAAAAAATTCAATGCCATAAAATCTGTAAATATAGAATTACAGAAAGATCTGGAGAAGCAGCAAAAAGAATTAAAGGAATTTGAGGCTGAAAGAAAACTTGGAGTTAACTCAGATGATCAGACTCTAATAAATGAGTTAATTCAGAATGACAAGCTTAAGGAAGAAAATGAGAAGTTAAAAATGTTGAACTCCACTATCTCTGAGAGACTTCTAGCCTTAGAAAGAGGAAAAACTGTTTGCGTTGAAGATTCTGATAAACTGAGCAATTTGGAAAATGAAATTGAGAAATATAAAACTACTAACAAAGTTTTAATGAAGCTATGAATTGCAGTGAGCAAGAGATTGCCAGTTATGAGTTACACATTTCCTCTCTAGAAAATGAAATTCAAGATCTGAAAACATCTCTGTCAAAGTTTGTGAGTGGACAAGAGAATCTGGACAGGTTGTTAGGAGTTAAGGTCAATACTCAAAGGGAAGGGTTAGGCTACAACAATGTCAATAAAAAGGCTTTCAAAAATAAGCTAATGACATCTTTTATCAAAGCATCAGATGTAGCCACCACCTCAGAAAATAAACAACCAAATGTTCAGAAGAATCAGAAACAAACTGGAAAAATGGAAAAGATCAGTCATGTGAAGAAAGGAGTGAATCACATTGAAAAAATGTATGATGTACATCACTCGAACTTTCCTGCCACCAAGAAAAAGACTGATTTTAAATATGTTGAGAAAGTTCAATCTGTGCTTGACATGAATACACATACACATGCACATAAAAATAAGAATTCATGTCATTACTGTGGTAGGGTTGCCACATTATGAATAATTGCTTCATTCTGAAACAAGACAACAAAAAGCATGCTAGGAAACATGTCTCTGCTCAGAACAAAAAGAAAATTGAATGCTATCACTGTGGCAAATTGGGCCACAGGGCCATTGAATGCTGGCATGCTCAGGGTAGACAATTCAATTCTAAAACTGTTAAACTCCCTGCAAATGGAAATGCTTTTGGAAGAAATGTTTTTAAAGGCAAGCACAATGAGTGCTTCAAATGTGGGAAGTATGGCCACACAGTCAAGGACTGTTGGCACATTCAGAAGAATTTTTTTAACCCCCATGTTATCAAATTCTCTGCCAGAAAATCTGTGAGCTTTTCATGCTATAACTGTCGAAAGCCAGGCCATAGAGCTGCTGAATGTTGGCTGGCCGGTTTTAGTAAACAGAATTTTAATTCTGTCAACAACAAAAAGTTTCATGCATATGCACATGGATTTCATGCTAACAAGAATGTGCATAGATCAAATCTGAAACCTAATGCATCTTACTATCATTATAGTAAGCAGAACTCTCTCTCTGCCAATAAACTTCATGACAACAGTAATGTGCATAAGAGGAATTTGAAATCTGCTAATTCATGCCATTGCTGTGGACAAATTGGTCATTCAATGAATAATTGCTACTTGATGAAATCTGATGACCAAGCAGCTAGAAAATTGTTTAGGAAACCTGCTACGAATGTCATTGTCAATTCAGGACCCAAGACCTCTTGGGTACCTGTTTGTGCAAAATAACTTTGCTTTGCAGGTGTGCCTTGGAATGGAATAAAAAGGGGTATTAATCCAAGGCACTCAAGAATGAAAATCCCTTCTGAACTTTTCAGGTAAATTATCTGCATTTCCTATTTTACAAATTCATTACATATCTGATTTGATGTAATCTTGCATATCTGCCATTTGTAGTTATTTGATAATTGTTGAAATGCATAAACTCTGAAAATAAATTACATTCTAAAAAATCTGGACTGCATATGAATGTTGTTTGAAATTTGTCTATTGCATAGTTCATTGAAAACCTGAATTGCATATAGGACTATTGGTTTGCATTGTTATTTATGACCTCTATGGTATATCAAATGGTAAGCTACCAAAAGGCAGGGAAATCTATCTGGAGGTTCTTACTATGTGAGAGGTGGTCTTTTAGACCAAGTGCTCCGCCTAGTACCATGGGTCATTTTGCTTGATAGGGCAGTCTGAATGTGCATGAATCAAAATCATATGTTCAGTATCTCATGGCAAACATTGCATGTTTTAAGGGGGAGTTACTTGCATGTGTTTTTACATACATAAAGTGCATTGCATTTCCTTAGATTGAAAATGCCAAAAAGATTGTCTAAATGCATGTTGTCAGGGGGAGTCAATGCATTGCATATAGGTTGTCAAATGCATACTCATGTGAGAATTCATTGCATATCCTTCCTTATTGATTTTGTTGACAGACCTTGAACATATTTTTGAAAACATTGAGCTTCAAAATCTCTCCTATCAATTGGTATCATTTGGATTCAGAATTCTATCAGTCTGTCATGAAGATTTCAATGGGACTATCTCAATCATAAATCTGAAAAATTCTTGAACTAGAAATCTTCTATTATACGTTTTTATGAATGACTGAAATAACTCATGTGGTTTAAGTTTAATGTATTCAATGAGTTTGGCTTTAAAATCTCTTAAAAATATCTGAAGCATGTTTAATAAACCTTAACCATCTGTTTCATGCTATCTTGTAAAATCTTCTGAAATCTGCATTATTGAATTAATGGCTTTAATTGGTTAAGTACATGAAATTATTATTGACTTGAAGTAAAGGAATTTGTCTGAATTGTCTAAAGGGTAATTGTTGTCAGAGCAATGACTTTGATCACTGAGAAACCATGTCCAAAGGACTGTGTCATGAGGTGTCTTAGTCAACTCTGCAGAATAAAATTCATTGAAAATTCAGGCAGAGCAATGGCATGCACACTGAGAAATACAACTCACTCATCAAGAAATGATTTGCAGTGTGTCATGATGTGTAAATGCTATCTCTGTTCATATAAAGCATGACAGTTAGTCACACTAAGTGCTTAGGGATATTGGCCTCTGATCAAGGTATATCCTCTAGTTACAAGGTGTGCGCTGAACTAGAGTGCTCGTAAAATTTGTAGCATGAAAAAAATTATTGAAAAAATTGAAATGTTTGAATATTGATGCTAAAATCAAATTGCTACAACCCTAGACAAAATCATATGACTTCATAATTGCTTGATCTCAATACTAATGCATGTAATTCCGAAAGAAGTCAATACAGTTGATTGTGTAAGAGAAAGGGAGATTACTCAAGATAAATATGAGGGTTTGGTTCATTTTTATTAAAATATAATTTTAGATATCAATACAGAATTTTATTGATAAACTCTGCATACATCATGTTTAAACCATGCTGTTCAATAAAGCTCATTCATAAGCCCTTATAATGGAAGATTTTGAAAAACTTATGTTTTGGATTTATGAGATTGATATCTCTCTGAAAATCTGACTGAATTTTCTGAGATTGGAGCTTCTTTAAAGAATCTGCTAATTGAACCTCTTCTGATCATTGACCTGAACTTCTCCTTGTTTGCCCCTGTGGTCTCCTTTTCATTCATTTCATAAGGTTCCATTTATTAAGGGGGAGCCTCCTTGTCATATGCATCATGCTGCATAGAAGGAGAAGAATTGTGCTCTTGCATTCATATTTCTGGTATCTGCATCTACATTCATACCCCTTCCCATGGTTTATTTTGATTATACCAAAGGGGGAGATTGTTTGCCAAAGAGGGAGAATATCATTCAATCAGTGCATGCAGGCTCCTTTTGATCATCTCTAACTCATGCTTTTGCTGAAACTCTTAAAGGGGGAGAAATTGACTGAATTTTTATACATGCTATAATTTCTCAAACTATTTTCTTTTTGTTGAAGTCAAAGGGGGAGAATAGTTTGAGTCATCAGTTTGACTCACTGTGTAGTGTTGCCATCATCAAAAAGGGGGAGATTATTGTGCCCCTGTGGTTTTGATGATGGTTTTAATGGTGGTTTTGATGATTGGTTTTTGATGTGAGTTAATCACTGTGAGTCATCTTACTGTGTGAGTCATCATGCTGTTATTCAGTTATTTTCTGACCATAACTCAGTCTATCAAATGTTCAGTCATCTTGCTGCTCAGTTTAGTTTAACATACTTGATGTTCAGTCATGTTAACTAATGCATAAAGCATTCATTGCTACACTCTGCTTAGTTAGTATGAACAGTAGTGGGTCGACCCACCCTTGTTGATGCGTCGACCCATCAGAACACTGACTGTCTGGTTTGTCTAATTTCAAGTCTATACACTCTATACTCATTCAAGTCTGTTCAGCCGTTTGCATTTCATGAAGTCTGTACACTTCATCGCTTCTGCAAGCATTCTTCAAGTATGTACAGCCTGTGCATTGCTTCACAACAAGTCCAGACATCCTAGTTGTAGTCTAAGTCTACACATCCTGCTAGGTCGGACTTCAAAGTCTGTACACTGCGCACCACTGTACAAGTCCATACAATGGCTGTTGAACTGCGAAGTCTCTACATTGTCTGATCATTCATCTTTGAAGTCTATACAATGTGCACAGTTTCTTCATGTCTTTACATTACATCATTGTCTTCAACTCAAGCGTTCAAAGCCAAGTCTATACAACGCTAAGTGAATACATTGAACTGTTCTCCAAAGTCTGCACAATGGTCTAACATTCCAAACTCTATACAGTCACTCCCTCAGCAAGTCTATACACTAGAGTCGTCAGCTGTGAGGACAACATGTCTGTACATTGGTTCTCATGCATGTTAAACATCAAGTCTGTACACTGCATGGTCTCAACTTGCGTCTCACTGAGGATCCATACACTGTAAAGTCTATACAGACTTCATCGTCTTAGAGAGCGTCTCAGGCATCAAGTCCATACATCCGATCGTCTCTGTAAGCGTCTCAAGCTGAAGTCTATACATTGGCGCACTGTTCATGCATCAGGTCTCAAAGTCTATTCAACGAGGGCTTCGTATCTTCATGTCTATACATTGGTCGGTGCAAGTGTATACAATGGACGAGTCTGCATAGTGCATATTGTTCTAAGTATATACATCCGTCAAACGCCTCAAAGTCTGTACACTGGTTTTCACGAGAAGTCTATACACTGGTCTTCACTTGATGTCTGTACATTGGCTCAGCCTTCACAAGTATGTACACTACTTGAGCCTCACCAAGTCTGTACATCACTTCAAGCGATTTAAGTCTATACAACCTGCCTTCACATTCAGAGTCTGTACATCGGTCCTACAGCCGATTGTCTCATTCAAAACTTTGCAAGTCTGTACAGCCGAGCGTCTCATGCATCATCTCACTCTGGCAAAGTCTATACACTGGCTCAAGCTTGTCAAGTCTATACATCACCGTTGGGCATCAAGTCAATACACTGTTCACCGTCTTATTAAGAGTCTTACACTATCAAGTCTGTACATTGCGAACAGTGCATCTCTTCCTCAAAGTCTGAGCACTGGCCTCTTGCTTCAAGTCTATACATTGGGTTGTCCGACCACAACTCTATACATTCGATTGTTATAAACTGAAGTCTATACAGTGGCTGAGCAATGTAAAGTCTACACATTGGTAAGGCTAGTTCATGCATTGTTCATCATCTGTCTTGTTCACTGAGTCGACGCTGACACTGGATGCGTTGACGCATTGGCCAGTTGCCAAGGGCGTGAGCATCTTGCTTGAGGAGCTGAGGCGACGGTGCACGATGGAAGCGTTGACGCCTTGGGCTGATATCCAAAGGTCTTTTGATCAACATAAGTCTGTACAGCATGAAGTATGTACATTGGTTTTTCCTTGAACAGAAGGCCTAAGTCTACACACTCTCCTGTTATGATAATGCATTCTTCAGCAAGTATATACACTGAGCACGCATGAAGACTTCTAAGTCTATACACTCCCTCACTCTGTACACACTTGCTATATTGATTTCTATAAGTCTATACATTTCTTAACTATGCACAACCTGTGTTAATTTTGTTCATCGACTGAACACTTCTTTAATCATGCAGGTGTCTGGCACGTGATTCAAGGAGCTGAAATGCTGACACGTGGCCAAATATCTGGGCGGGAAATGTGGAGGACACACGCGCCCAGTGCTGCCTCTGCTCGAGCTGCTATAAAGGGGAGTCTCGGTTGTCTGAAGAAGAATGATCGAAGCCTTGAGAGCAATAGCAGAAAAGCAGAAGTGCTGAGAGTTCGATCCAGCAGAAGAGAAGAGTTGCAGAGAAGAAGAAGAAGAGAAGAGAAGAGACAGAGAGAGCCTGCGAAAGAAGAAGAAAAAAAGTGAAGAAGCAGAAGAGAAAGAGAGAGAGAGAAGGAGTTCGTAGAGAAGAAATGGGAAAAGCTTGAAGATCTGTCCTCTGGCGTTTGGATCAAATCCAAGCCAGACCTGCTCCCTTGAGAGCTACATTTCTTGTATTTCATTTCCAGCTTTTGGCGCTGTGCTTTTTCATCCTTTCTTATTTTCCTTTTTATCTTTCCATCCTTGTTCTTCCGATTGCCCTGTTGGGGATCGGGTTCCTCCTGTGGACTCAGGAGAAGGGAGATATGATCTCCGGTTGCAAGTAGCTGGGAGCTACTTGTGGGTTCCCTCCGGTTTGGAGGAAGGGAGACTTGTCTCCGGTTCTGGGCTTGTGGCTAGCAAGTCCAGGGGTCCCTCCGGTCTGGAGGAAGAGAGACTTCGGTCTCTGGTTTCCAAGTGGCTGGGAGTCACTTGGGGTGTCCCTCCGGCTGGGAGGAAGAGGGGAGGTTGTTCCCCTGATCAAGCTGTGTGGCAGCACCTTGTTCGCAGACTGAGTCTGCTTGGTTCTGGCATTTGCTAGTGAAGCCTCACTCCGGTTGGGAGTGAGGGGTGGATGTAGTTCTGGAGGACCGAAGCACCTAAAAAATCTATTGAGCAGTGGTTTGATTGCTTGATTTGCTTCCGCTAGATGCTTGGATAGGCTCTCTCCACCTGCTTGTTATTTTGCTTAATCGAATTAGCTTAATTTTGGATTTTGCCTAGCATCTGAGTTTTTATTTGGCCATTATTCATAGAAGGATACATTCACCCCCCTCTGTATCCGGGCCTAGCACCCTAACAATAGATACTTCACATTTTTGGTTGAAGCCAGCGATACGCATATCCCCGACTTTCTCGAGATGCACATTAAAGTGGTACTTCTCGTATGTTCTGTATGGCAGGATGTTGACTGCTGCACCAGGATCGACCAGGATCCGGTTCAGTTCTCTCCCATTCAGGTACCCTTTCATATATAGTGGCCTATTGTGGCTGGTAGTAGGTAGTAGCATGTCTTCTGGAGAGAAGGTCATACTGGCTTCTGGTATAGCCTCAGCTATGCAGGCTTCAAAATGAGCAGGCGTCTATAGAGCAGTGATGATCGCCTGTCGAGTTTCTTCACTCAAAGAGAGAATTTCCCAGATCATAAATCAAGCGGGGAGCTTTTTGAGCAACTTCATTATTCGGCTCCCAGCCCGGACATTGGAGAGCTTCATCTCTTCAGCCCATCTGGGCTTGGGGAGGTTTTGATTTGCGGGCCCAGACGGACCTCCTTCATCTTCCTCGGACTCGGCATCCTCTTGGCTGGCACCGGCTGTCGGGTCTTCTTTATTAGCTGCTGTAGGGCAAGCTCCATCTGCATTTTCATTCTCAGTAGATTGCACTGTCTGCGGATGAATGGCCCCAGGTGTAGGGTTAGCCTCTTGACAGGGCTATTTCTCCTTCGACATTTTCATAAATTCAAGGAATGAAGGGACTGCCTTGCCCCCACTCTTGTTGTATAGGCCTGACGGAGGAGGGATTTGAACTCCCTTAACTTCCGGCGGAGGTGTCTTGTAGGGTTGCTCCCCTCTGAACATGATGTTGTGGTTGGGTGGTGGCTGGCGCCCCCATTTTCGACCCGACCGACTGGCATGTGCAGCAGTTGCAGCCTCGGCCTTGCCTCCCCCAGCATGGGGTGTGAAGCAAATTTCTTCTTCTTCCTCTTCTCCGGATAGGTTGAAGAGTGCTGATAGGGTATTGCAGGAGACAACCTGTACTTTATTGGCCTCAGCAGCCTTTCTTTTCTTCTTCTTTTGCTTTCTCTTCTTTTTGGTTTCTACGGGTGCCTGCCCCCAGAATAGGCTGCCCTCCTCAGGGGGTGCTGTTTCGGCTTCCTCCACCTGTTTGAGTGAGAGTTGCTCCAGCTCTTGCCATGGGATGTGGCCCCGTACCAGCAGAGGTCTCAATTCGGGTTGCACATATTCATCTAGCCCTTCAATCAGGTGCTGCAGTCGAAGGACTCCAGGATTGGTTTCCTTGATTACTGGCAGCGGAGTTAGTCTCCTCCTGTTAGGTGTATGTATTCTGACAACTGTAGGTGGAGTGACCCATACGGGTGCTACCACTGGCGGAGCAGGCCGGGGTGTAATGCCACGGATATGTGCCCCCTCTTTCGGGCGGGGTGCCCTCTTCTTCTTGTGCTTCACAGGGATCTGTTGCCACCCCTGTTGTTCTTTCATGGGCTCCAGGAAATGGATTTTGTAGGTGCTCCGTGTGCTTGCTTCAGAGATCTCCTCAGGTAAGGCCTGGTAGAGGGAGATCATGTTGACTGCTACTCTCCTGAGAGGGGCTTCATGTGGCTGAGGAGGGTCCACTTTGTACTCTCCCAGCTCTATTTCATTCTTCTTTACCATTCCTTCGGTGACGTCTTTGAAAACATAACAGTCTTCGATTGGATGTCCCAACATCTGGTGGTAAGGGCAGAATCTTGGACGGTCTTTTCTTTTCAGGTCCTCCGGCGTCCTTGGCTCAGGCAAAGTGACCATGATGTATTCTGTTACCCAGTCGAACAGGACTCGGGTCTTGTCTTTTGGAAAGGAATAGGCTTTCTTCATTTTATCCCTCAGCGAAGGACCTTCTTTATCATCTAGAGCTTTCGCAGGTGGCGGGGGAGCCGCCTTCTTGCCTTTCTCCTTCTGCTGTTCGAACGCCTTGATATCAAGCGCATTCGCTTCTTTAGGTGTGGGGCGTCGTTCCGCAGCCTTGCTTTTCTGGGCTGTGCTGGCAGCTGACGCCGGGACAGGCTTGGCTAGGAAAGCCTCCACTTCGGCCACTACATTATTCAGCCGATCGAACGACCGTATTTCCATTCCAATCATCTTCTCCAGGACCTCCCTCCTGAGGTTTTGTTTGCATATTTGTACCGCGTCCTCCTGATGCGGGGGCCGCTTGCATCTCATTCCGAGGTTCCTCCACCTCTTGATGTAATCAAGGGCTGTCTCATCTGCCCTTTGTTTTGTTGAGTAGATTTCGGCCACTGTGACCTCCCTCTCTGTGAAATGAAATCTTTCTCTGAACTTTCTCTGCATATCCGACCATTCGTTGATTGTCCCGGCCGAGAGGCTAGAGTACCATTCAAATGCGAGCCCTGTCAGCGAGGACCCGAAGAACTTCAGCAAATATGACTCGTCGGTGGCCAGATTGATAAGTACAATATGAAGTGATCTAGAAGGGGAGGGGATGAATAGATCACGGTTTTTCGTAGAATTAAGAAATACTACAGAGTATATTGCTAAACGCAAATAACCTTAAGCTCTGACTATCGAAAATGATGCAGTGCAGTTAATAGCTCACGCAAATAGAAGGCATACCACAATAATACCACAATCGATCACACAAGGACTCAGAGGATTTTAAGGTGGTTCGGTCCTTCAGACTTACATCCACCCCACACTCAAACCGAGTGTGGCTTCACTAAAGGCTGGGCAACACAGCTTGCCAGACAACTGCTGATACACAGCTTCCCAGGAGAACAACCTCTCCTCTTCCTCCTACCCGGAGGGAACCTCTAGTGACCAGCAGTCACTAGAACCCAGAGACTCACGTCTCTCTTCCTCTTTACCAAGAGGGAACCCCACTAGTAGCAGCCCTGCTACTAGTGAACCAGAGGTCGAAGACCCCTCTTCCTCCCAACCCGGAGGGAACCTACAAGCAGCTCACCTGCTGCTTGCAAACCGGAGAATGAATCTCCCTTCTCCTGATCTCACAGGAGGACCCCGACCTCAATCCAGAGGATCGGAAACAAAAACAATGACAGTAGAAGAAGGATAAGAACAATAACCGAAAAAAATACGAACGAAGGAAATCAAATGCCAGAAAATGGAAACAATGTAGCTCAACACAGAGCAATAGACTTCAGATTTGATCCGCAAGTCAGAACAACTCTTCTGATCACTCTTCTGCTCTCTCTCTCTTTTTCCCTCTGCTATTCTTTCTTCTTTCTTTTCTTTTCCTGGATCGAAGGGCTCTCAATTTTCCTGTTTTTTTTCTTCTATGCCTCTCTTCTTCGATCACCTTCATCTGAGGATGAAGGATTCTATTTATAGCAGAACAGCAGGTGGATAGGGCATAAAACGCGTGTGCCTCCCACGCTCGATCCAGAATCTTCCTGCCACGTGCCTTTATCAGATTGGTTCCTCTTATCTCGGATCACGTGCAGCCCTGGAGTGTGGAATGTTCTTCCTCGGACCTGTAATGAGATTAAGTCCATTAATACGCTTCATGGCCATTAAAACCAAAACTGCATGAGGTATAGTAACAACACGACGTGACTATTACTCGAGATGACACAAGAACGACACGAGATACTCTGTAACAGGTCAGATACACAAAAGAAAATGACACGAGGTGAGGTTATAAGCAAAAGAGACACGAGGTCACGAATGCAAAAACAACACGAGGATAACACGGGCTAACGACAGAAACCGACATGAAGACTAAAACGAGAAACCAACACGAGGACAGAATATAACGAAAACGACTCGAGGTGAAAACAACACGAAGTGAAGTTTGACACGAAGTAAAAAAGCAACGACACGAAGTATAGTGGTGACAAACACACACTATATAGAAAACGACACGAAGCCAGTAAGAACAGCACGAGATGAAAACAGCACGGGCTGATAACGACACGAAGTTGAAACAGTAAATGACACGGGATCACACTGCACGAAGTAAAACTACACGAAGACTTAATAAGAAAAACGACACGAGGTGGCAATAAGGAGAACGACATGAAAGCAACATGGACTAGCAACCGAAACCGACACGAAGTCAAACAGTACAACACGAGGTGTTGTAACCAAGAAGAAGTGCCAATCAACACGAAGACAGTATGCAAAGAAACGACTCGAAGTGAGATGAGAACAGAATGAAACAAAGAAGACGACACGGAGTGCATGAAACCAACACGAAGACGTGGACTATAGTAACCGTCACGAAGTGTGGTTACTAAGTAGGAACGACACGAGGTCTACAGGAAAACTACTCGAAGTTCATCAGAACTTTTAGAGCAGCTTCAGGAACACGACACGAAGTCATGAGAAGAGAAAAATAATCACAAAGTGAAACGAACACTTGAACTAAGACTGACTTAGAGACTCAGCAAAAGGACTCGAAGACAGGAATACAAAGGATGACATGGAAACAACACAGTAAACAAATACTGCACGAGGTGAAAGACACCACTCAATCAGACGACAACATGGCTAACTCGACACGAGGTGAAAACGTGAAGTAAGAATGACATGAGGTTTTAAGGAAAACAGCACGAAGACAGAACTTGTACGAACACACGAAGTGTTACCTCTTAGCAGCTTTTCCATATAAAACCATGGATAACTCAAGTGCAAGATATCTGATCAAAAATAACAACAACAATTAACATAGTGTTGCTCATCATCAAAACACTTAGGGAAGACACAAAATCCAACAATCTCCCCCTTTTTGATGATGGCAACACTATATTAAGTATAAGAGATAAGTTCAAAAGAGATCATTTCAGGATATTTAATGCAGACAAATTAAAGCATACTTGCTTCCTTACTTCCCCTGAGAAACCTGAACACTCCCCCTGAACACAGAAATAGTTTACCTCAAACTTGATAACTAACTCCCCCTTGTCAAGTTTACCTCAAACTTGATAACTAACTCCCCCTCAACAAACTAACTCCCCCTCAACACTATTCTCTCCCCCTTTGACATCATCAAAACTAGGGGCAAATCTGAAGATACAGAGAAAGGAAAATTGCTGACTATAGAGAGAAAACAGGACAGAGTAAGGCAGATAAGTGAAGACTATTGAGATGTTTAGTCAATTAAGAAAGCCATTAATTTTATGTGAGGATTTTTGAGGATCAGTTAGTCAGACTGTGCAAAAATTGTGAATAAGGATTCGCTCCATACACAGAACCAGATTCTAAGCAAGTGAGGTACAAGATACCAGATTGATCAAAATAAGTCTTTACTGAGAGAGTATTATGTAAGACAGTCAGAAGACAAAGACCTGTGGTATTGAGAACAAACAAATCAAAAGCTATACTTCAAGTGAGCAGGATCTTTAAAGATGGTCAAGATCAAAGGTAAGTCTGTCAAGTACACCTTTGACATTAGGGAGACACCTTGTTTAGAGGCAAGAATCCCCAGTTACTCGGTGGCATGACCACATTACCCCTTCTGATAAGAGGACAGAGATAGTATTCTAACTGGTGTTGACATTAAGGTGACACCTTTATCTGAGGCCAGACACCCCAGTTACTAACCAGATATGTACCATAGCTCTGTATGATCAAGACAACTACTAAGACCAGATAATTACTGCCATCTCATGACATGGGAAGCTTTCACTTCATTGATGAAAATCCCAGTTTCTCAATGAGCAGTTAACAAGTTGATAACAATTTTATGAAATTTTGTTTTTATTAACCAGCTCTTAAAACCTTGTTAATGAAGCTTGAGTCCGTTTGAGAACAATACACCAGATCCAAGGTGATTCAGACTAAAGCACAAAATACCTCATTTCGGACTCACATTGACTAAGTAGGTATGCTGTACTGGCTAGATCAGAAGACAGTTACAGTGTAGGAAGATTAATCTTTGAATTCAGATTTTGATCTCAGTGGGACTAACAGCTGAAATTCCAACAAGAAATTAGATGAACAGTCTTAAAGGATAAAGCATCCAACACTTTCTTTTATACACCTAATCAACCTGATTCTCTTTTGATGTCAGCAAAATGTCGTTCGGAGTATGTTCAAATTAGGTCAAAGATCAAAACACTATTATAAATCAGCTCCCCCTGAGACCTTGACCCCAACACAAACTTAACCAAGACAACCCTCAAAACACTTCAAAGAGAACACCATGAAGTTTGACAGACTATTCAATCAAAACGGAGTGAGTCACCAAACACTCATAATGAAGTTATTTCTTCAGCAACAGATGATGAATATGATAAGCATAATAACACATGACATGGTATTCAGAAATCAATTTTTCAATCATGAAATTCTGTAAATACCTAGTTCTCTGCGCAAAGTGCTAAATTTTTCAGTATCCAGTGGCTTAGTAAAGATATCTGCAATTTGTGAGTTAGTGCCAACATGGATCAACTCAAAAGTCCTCCTAGCTACTTCATCTCGAATAAAATGATGCCTGATTTCAATATGTTTGGTTCAGAATGAAGTACAGGATTCTTTGCAATATTTATTGCACTAGTATTGTCACAAAAGATAGAAGTACAACCTAGCTCAACCGAGTAGTCCAGAAGCTGGTGTTTTATCCATATAACCTGTGTGCCACAGCTCCCTACTGCCACATACTCAGCTTCAGCAGTAGATAGAGCCACAGAGTGTTGCTTCTTGGATCCCCAAGAGACTAAGCACCCTCCTAGAAATTCGCAGTGACCACTAGTGCTCTTCCTGTCCAATTTACATCCTGCATAATCTGCATCAGTGTATGCAATGAGATCTAAACTACATGATGCAGGATACCAGAGACCTAGATCATGGGTGGCAGATAAGTATCTAAAAATTCTCTTTACAGCTGCCAGATGCAATTCAGTAGGCCTAGCCTGGTATCTGGCACACATCCCTACACTAAATTGAATGTCGGGCCTGGATGCAGTTAAGTAGAGGAGTGAACCGATCATACCTCTATATAGTTTAGCATCCACCTCTTTACCTTTTTCATCTGAATCCAGTGAGGAGCTGGTACCCATGGGTGTTGAGATTGTCTTGAGGTTGGTCATTCCAAACCTTTTCAGCATCTCCAGAGTATACTTGGTTTGATTTATGAAACAACCATCCTCCATTTGTTTGACCTGCAACCCAAGAAAATATTTTAGTTCGCCAACTAGACTCATTTCAAATTCTTGGGACATAGACTCAGAAAAATCTTTACATAATTTTGAATTGTTAGATCCGAAAATGATATCATCAACATATACCTGGACCACAATTAACTCCTTTCCGAGACTTTTGGTGAAGAGGGTTTGGTCAACCTTACCTCGAATGTAGCCCTTGCTCACAAGGAACTCAGAAAGTCTCTCATACCAGGCTCGGGGAGCCTGCTTCAATCCATAGAGGGCTTTATTCAACCTAAAAACCATGTTAGGCTGAACAGAGAAATTAAACCCAGGAGGTTGTTCAACATATACCTCTTCCTTCAATAACCCATTTAAGAATGCGCTTTTGACATCCATTTGCTGTAGCCGAATGTTTCTAGAGCATGCAAATGCAAACAGAATTCTTATAGCTTCCATCCTAGCTACTGGTGCATAGGATTCATCAAAATCCACACCAAATTCCTGACTGTAGCCTTGAGCTACAAGTCTTGCTTTGTTTCTAGAGATAGCTCCATTTTCATCAATCTTATTTTTGAAAACCCATTTAGTGCCAATGACATGAGTGTTTTCAGGTCTAGGAACTAGTTTCCATACATTATTTTTCTCAAATTGATTTAATTCCTCACCCATGGAGGATACCCAAGAATCATGCTTTAAAGCCTCTTCCACAGTCTTGGGTTCTACCTGAGATGTCAAAGCAGCTAAGTCCTGTTCTTGGACAGTTCTAAAGTGAGACCTTGTCCTAGTGGGATCATGCAAATTACCTATGACATTTTCACTAGGATGATCTTTGTGAAATATTACCTCACCTGAGGGTTCACCTACCTCAGTTGCTCCTTCTTGTTGTAAGTTTTCTGGTTGAGCAGTTTGCTGCATCTCTTCTTCTTCAATTTTCTCCAAGAAATCTCCCTCATCAGGTGACTCCCTGTCATCATTTATCTTTTTGTCAGATAGAACATTCTCATCAAACACCACATGAGGTGTTTCTTCAACAGTTTGCTCATCTTTATTGAAGACTCTGTAAGCCCTAGAGGTTTCTGAATATCCGAGAAAAATTCCAGGAGAGCTTCTTGCTTCAAACTTATCCAAACCATTCTTACCATTATTGTGGATGAAACATTTGGAACCAAAGATTTTAAAGTAAGAAATGTTTGGCAGCTTACCCTTGAGGAGTTCATAAGGAGTTTTCTTATGAGTAGGTCTTACCAAGGCTCGATTTAAAATGTAGCATGCTGTATTTGCAGCTTCTGCCCAAAATCTCCTTGGAAGTCCACTCTCAATTAGCATAGTCCTGGCCATTTCAATTATTGACCTGTTTCTTCTCTCAACAATTCCATTCTGCTCCGGTGTCCTGGGAGAAGAAAATCTGTGAGTCACTCCCTCTCTTGAGCAAAATTCAGAGAATGAAGAGTTTTCAAACTCTCCTCCATGGTCAGACTGAATTGTAATGATATTATGTTCACCTTGCAGTTTGATTTTATTAAAAAGTTCTTCAAAGTGAACAAAAGCATCATTTTTATTTGCTAAACAGAACAACCAAGAAAATCTAGTGAAGTCATCAACTATGACTAGACCATATCTCTTACCTGACAGGCTTTGTATTCGAGTAGGACCAAAGAGATCCATGTGCAAGTGCTGTAGTGGTTTAGATGAGAGACCCTCAGTTCTCAACTTAAAAACTGCACGAGTCTGTTTACCTTGAGCACAAGCATCACAGAGCTTGGACCCTAACTGGAATTTTATTTTGGGCAAACCTCTGACTAGGTTATAATTAGACAGTTTATTCAAAGTAGACACACTAGCGTGGCCTAGACGCCTATGCCAGTCAAAAGCAACCTGTTCAGAATTAGCAGACAGACACAAGTTTGTTTCAGAATTATCATCTAGACCAACGATGTACACATTATTTACTCTATGACCTTTGAACATGATGTTATCAGAATTCAGCTCAAAAACAGTGCACGAGTTGTGGTCAAAGAGTACCTTGTGTCCTTTGTCACAAAGTTGACTTATACTTACCAGGTTGTGCTGAAGTCCTTCTACAAGATACACATCTTCAATGGAGTTAGTGGAGGACTTACCAACCGTACCAATTCCAATTATTCTTCCTCTATTATTTCCTCCAAATTTGACCAAGCCCCCAGACTTCATTTTTAGTTTGCTGAATTTGGACCGATCTCCTGTCATGTGCCTGCTACAGCCGCTGTCAAGATACCACTTGTTATGCTCAGCTGCCAGGCTGACC
This sequence comes from Amorphophallus konjac, assembly GCA_022559845.1. Lineage (NCBI taxonomy): Eukaryota > Viridiplantae > Streptophyta > Magnoliopsida > Alismatales > Araceae > Amorphophallus > Amorphophallus konjac. The sequence goes on along the minus strand of CM040124.1, from coordinate 167,997,868 downwards.
TGCAAAAATTCAGACAGAGTAATGTGGGACCCAACTCAAATTGGGTCCAAAACCAGTTTTCAGATTATGCAAAAAGCACTTGGGAACCCACATTTGTTTTATAGTTCTCTTCAGTGGTTTTATGTGAGTTGATTCTTCCCTTTTGTCATTTCTTGGTGGGTGTTGAATAAGCTTATTCCTATTTGAACTATGCTGTTTCTGAACAAAGACATTGTTGGTTGGCCTCTTAGAGGATACGCGTGTGTGTTGAGCATAATTCATGTAAGCATTTTTACTCCAATAAAATTTGTGCTGAAACTGGTGAACGTTGCCATGCTCTACTTGATAATTAGCATGATGAGCTTTCTTAACAAAACTTTTCACTCTTTTTGTGACATCAATAAGACTGGTTCTGTGAGAACCTTTGTTCCCTACTTGTTGCACATGAGCAGTTCTTGTTTCAGGATTTCTCGACTTAGGTTGCTGACCAATAGATTGAATGAATTTGCCGGTCGAAAACTTCATTGTAGAGACAGATTTGGAACTGGATGGTGTTTCCAGTTTCTCTTTGCCTTTGGCGGGGCAGAACGTGGTAGTCTTAAATTCAAAGGGTTTTTTACTAGTAGGATTGTATCCTAATCCCTCCCTATTGAAGTTTACCCTCGACCCCAGAAGGGCATTCAGGTTGTTTCTCCCCTCTGTAAACATCTCAAGCACTTTTTCTTTGTCCTCAATCTCCTTCTGAAATTCATTGCATTGGTCCTGGAGTTCCTGATTAACTTTTCTAACTGCCTCATATTTTTCAGCCATCAGTCTAATCTCTCCTTTACACTCTTCAGCTTTACACTTCAGCTCATCCATTCTAGCTAGACTCTCCTCTCTTTCCATTCTCAACCTCTCAATCTCACCTTTAACCTGGTCTAGCTCAATGACCATCTCCTTGGTTTTCATGCTATCAGTGACATTAGAAGAGTGTTCTTCAGACAAGGAATGAAACTTACGTCTAAGCATTATGTGCTCCTTGTTTAAACAATTATATTTACTTAACAGGTCGCCATAGGCGTCCTCCCAATCATCTAAAGTAAAATTCTCAAATAGGTTTGTTACCTCTTTCTCATGATCGGCCATGAGGCAGGTCTTCTCTTCATTTTCACTAGACGAAGTGGCTTCTGGGTCCTCCTCCTCATCGCTCCATGTGCACAGCATGGCCTTCTTCTTGTGCACCATCTTCTTCTGGTGTCCTGGAGCCTTAGCTTGTAGCTCTGGACATTCACTTTTCATGTGACCGGGTTTCTGACAATGATAGCAAGTGATCTTCTTAGCAGACCGGTTCTTCTCAAATCCTCGCTCAGGAGACTTCATTGCAGCATTAAATTTCTTCCTCCTGTAAAATTTTCCTTTAGTTCTCAGGAACTTTCTGAATTGCCTGGTGAGCATAGCTCGCTCGTCCTTGTCCAGGTCTGAGAATCCATCAGAGCCTTCGCTGCTATCATCACTGCTGCTGCTGCTGCTGTTGTTCTTCTTAGCATGTCGTGAGACCTTCAGAGCAACATTCTTTCCCTTTCTGTCATGCCCATCGTTTCCATGTTTGAAATTCATTTCATGGGTCATGAGGGATCCAATCAGCTGGGTCACTGTCATGATGGATAAATTTCTTGATTCTTCTATTACAGTCACCTTGGTTTCCCAGACGGGAGTTAGAGACCTAAGGATCTTCCTGACTATGTCTTCTTGTTGAATATCCTTTCCAAGGCCCTTCAGACTGTTGATGATCACAGATAATCTGGCATACATTTCTGTGATCGGCTCCTCTGGCTTCATCTTAAATAACTCATATTGAGTTGTAAGTATGTTGATCTTGGTAGCCTTCACCTGAGATGTCCCCTCATGAATTAACTGCAAATCATCCCACATGTTCTTTGCAGTCTTGCACGCTGAGATCCTAGAATACTCTTCCGGGTGGACGGCGCACTGTATGATGTTAAGAGCTGTCCAATTCAGTGCGGAGAGTTTGACCTGATCTTCTGTCCACATATCTTCATTCGGTGGAAGGGTGTATGGACCATCTGTAATCACTTTCCATAGCTTGTGGCTTTGGGCCCTGATAAAGACTTCTATCCTGTTCTTCCAGAAGAAGTAATTACTACCATCAAAGAAGGGGGGACGGGTGATAGCTGCCCATCAGCTATGAAACTGCGAGGACCAGTGGATCCGTTTCCCTGGCCGTTGGACCACATTCTGGGAAAAACCTGCTCTGATACCAACTGATAAGTACAATATGAAGTGATCTAGAAGGGGAGGGGATGAATAGATCACGGTTTTTCGTAGAATTAAGAAATACTGCAGAGTATATTGCTAAACGCAAATAACCTCAAGCTCTGACTATCGAAAATGATGCAGTGCAGTTAATAGCTCACGCAAATAGAAGGCATACCACAATAATACCACAATCGATCACACAAGGACTCAGAGGATTTTAAGGTGGTTCGGTCCTTCAGACCTACATCCACCCCACACTCAAACCGAGTGTGGCTTCACTAAAGGCTGGGCAACACAGCTTGCCAGACAACTGCTGATACACAGCTTCCCAGGAGAATAACCTCTCCTCTTCCTCCTACCCGGAGGGAACCTCTAGCGACCAGCAGTCACTAGAACCCAGAGACTCACGTCTCTGTTCCTCTTTACCAAGAGGGAACCCCACTAGTAGCAGCCCTGCTACTAGTGAACCAGAGGTCGAAGACCCCTCTTCCTCCCAACCCGGAGGGAACCTACAAGCAGCTCACCTGCTGCTTGCAAACCGGAGAATGAATCTCCCTTCTCCTGATCTCACAGGAGGACCCCGACCTCAATCCAGAGGATCGGAAACAAAAACAATGACAGTAGAAGAAGGATAAGAACAATAACCGAAAAAAATATGAACGAAGGAAATCAAATGCTAGAAAATGGAAACAATGTAGCTCAACACAGAGCAATAGACTTCGGATTTGATCCGCAAGTCAGAACAACTCTTCTGATCACTCTTCTGCTCTCTCTCTCTTTTTCCCTCTGCTATTCTTTCTTCTTTCTTTTCTTTTCCTGGATCGAAGGGCTCTCAATTTTCCTATTTTTTTTCTTCTATGCCTCTCTTCTTCGATCACCTTCATCTGAGGATGAAGGATTCTATTTATAGCAGAACAGCAGGTGGATAGGGCACAAAACGCGTGTGCCTCCCACGCTCGATCCAGAATCTTCCTGCCACGTGCCTTTATCAGATTGGTTCCTCTTGTCTCGGATCACGTGCAGCCCTGGAGTGTGGAATGTTCTTCCTCGGACCTGTAATGAGATTAAGTCCATTAATACACTTCATGGCCATTAAAACCAAAACTGCATGAGGTATAGTAACAACACGACGTGACTATTACTCGAGATGACACAAGAACGACACGAGATACTCTGTAACAGGTCAGATACACAGAAGAAAATGACACGAGGTGAGGTTATAAGCAAAAGAGACACGAGGTCACGAATGCAAAAACAACACGAGGACAACACGGCCTAACGACAGAAACCGACATGAAGACTAAAACGAGAAACCAACACGAGGACATAATATAACAAAAATGACTCGAGGTGAAAACAACATGAAGTGAAGTTTGACACGAAGTAAAAAAGCAACGACACGAAGTATAGTGGTGACAAACACACACTATATAGAAAATGACACGAAGCCAGTAAGAACAGCACGAGATGAAAACAGCACGGGCTGATAACGACACGAAGTCGAAACAGTAAATGACACGGGATCACACTGCACGAAGTAAAACTACACGAAGACTTAATAAGAAAAACGACACGAGGTGGCAATAAGGAGAACGACATGAAAACAACATGGACTAGCAACCGAAACCGACACGAAGTCAAACAGTACAACACGAGGTGTTGTAACCAAGAAGAAGTGCCAATCAACACGAAGACAGTATGCAAAGAAATGACTCGAAGTGAGATGAGAACAGAATGAAACAAAGAAGACGACACGGAGTGCATGAAACCAACACGAAGACGTGGACTATAGTAACCGTCACGAAGTGTGGTTACTAAGTAGGAACGACACGAGGTCTACAAGAAAACTACTCGAAGTTCATCAGAACTTTTAGAGCAGCTTCAGGAACACGACACGAAGTCATGAGAAGAGAAAAATAATCACAAAGTGAAACGAACACTTGAACTAAGACTGACTTAGAGACTCAGCGAAAGGACTCGAAGACAGGAATACAAAGGATGACATGGAAACAACACAGTAAACAAATACTGCACGAGGTGAAAGACACCACTCAATCAGACGACAACATGGCTAACTCGACACGAGGTGAAAACGCGAAGTAAGAATGACATGAGGTTTTAAGGAAAACAGCACGAAGACAGAACTTGTACGAACACACGAAGTGTTACCTCTTAGCAGCTTTTCCATATAAAACCATGGATAACTCAAGTGCAAGATATCTGATCAAAAATAACAACAACAATTAACATAGTGTTGCTCATCATCAAAACACTTAGGGAAGACACAAAATCCAACACAGATCACCCATAACGGTCATATAATATGCAATATGCTCTTTAGGGGACCCTTTCCCGTTGAATTTGTCAAACTTAGGCGGCTTGTTGACCCCTGAGGGAAGTCGTTTAGCCGCATGGTGTTGCAGGTAGGGCACCCGATAGGCATCAAATGCGACGTAGTCGCCTTCACTTTTCTCTACGAGTTTCAGCTCGATCATTCTCTCCACCATCATCCGGTTTACGACCATAGGGTCAACCGGTTCTAGATAGAAGTGCGCCGGCTGCAGGTACGGGGTGACCAGGGTGGTCGCCTGTGGAAGACGCAGCAGCGGGGGTGTCGGGTGCACCTGAGGGATCACCGGAGGTAGCAGCGGTTGAGACTGTGGCGGCCGCTGTTGTGCTGTCGCCATGCTTGGCTCTGACGGCTGGGATAGTGTACAGAGTGGTGGAGGGTCGTCACGACGAGCCGCTCCCCGAGATGACTCACCCTGGACTTCGGGTGGTTTAGACGCTGATGAATGTTCAGTCTTTTCCACCAGCTGCTTCTTCAAAGAGTCTATCTCCCGTCGATATTTTTGTAGTAGCATCAGAACTGATGGGTCTATAGTAGTGGGGATACTCTCTGTTGTCTCCCCGGACGTACCCTCAGGCAGGACGTCGAGGAGGACGTCGTCTTCTTCTTCTGCCGTCACCACATTAGCGGTCAAGACGGGGGCCTTGTCATCCCAGTGGGGATAGACCTGGGGCTGTTTCCCTTTAACCATCATCAGAAGCTCTCTTGCTGCTTCTGTTCTGCGGGTAGTTGGCCCCGACCGTGCGGCCAATTGAGCCAATTCTTGGGGGTCTTCAGGAAGCTCCCCATATCGGCTGGATATACCAGCCATGTTGCAGGTGAGAACCTGCATCCTTCTCTTTTGTTGATAGACCCTCCTTCTGGCTTGATGCAGAAAGGTCAGCCTTTCGAACACAGAAACTCTTCTTCTTTCTTCCCGCTCGGGGAAGGCTTCATCGGCTTCGACCTCGAAGCCGTCATTATATCCGTTGTCATCGACCGATGACACCATCATTCTATCCCCCATATTTCCTTCATCTGCCATTGATGGGCAGTAGTCTTCCTCAGTGGCGACTGTCTGCATCAGTCGCTGCTGTCCGAGTGAGGGATTTCCTAAGCCTCGGAAATAATTTCTGACCAAGCAGGTCATCTCTTCTTGACCCCGTTCTTGATATAGGACGAGGGGTGATTGTCGACCTCCAGCAGGAGGGATATAGGCCAGCCGAGCTCTGTCGGCCGGCTGTTGGAATCTTCGTCCCGCAGCAGGGACGTTGGCTTGACAGGCCGCAGCCCGGAGACTTCTGTGGCATGGAAGATCCGCGACCACCTCTTCTTCCTTCTTCGGGGCAGGCCCCTTTCTCTTCTCACTTCCGCCTCGTCGTTCACAAAACGACGGCAGATGGGTGTTAGCTGGTGGGTAGGTCGGGTCCGCTTGGGAACCCACACCTGTTTAAACTTCCACGGCCTGAGTGTCGGGCTTCCCTGGCCATAATGACCGGTTTCTTCTATTTCCGCCCTCCTTCCAGCGAGAGCTTGATAGGCATTGTAAACAGGAATGTTGGGGATGACTCGGTCTGGGGTCACCCGTGCAGTGCGTCCGTCGAGGAAGACGCGCATACCCCCGACTAGCATAGATTTCTCGGATTGAGACAGAGTTCCGGCGACTACAGTAGCATTCTTGCGGGCCTAGTGACACTGGCGTCCTCCAGGGTGCTTGTTGATGGTATTGGGGTGGGTTCCACGTATGACGTGGTGCACCAGACAGTTAGCGGCCGGGGCCAGACTTTCAGACAAGTCTTTGCAGCAGGGAACCCCCAGAGGCTCCATTTTCTCCACAGCTTCCTTGACAGGTTCTGGGGCTTCGACCTCCAGCATATCTACAAAGGCTAACCCAAAAAAGTTGGGGAAGCCCACAGCGGCAGGGAAGCTACCGAACTCCATGGGTACCACCAGGTACCCTTGCGCGTGTCCAGCGACTATCGAAAGATCGAAATCGACGCCAGTTATCCCATTGGTTGTCATTGTCCGCCTGTAAGAAATAAACAAGCCAAACATCAGTAGCCTCTAGGAGGGCCTCGAAGCCCAAGTATCTCGGCAAAGAGATGAAAGGTGACACTGGTCCCACCGGGCATGCCAGACTTGTTCGCGACCTTTTTTTTTTCTCTTTCCTTTGGCGGGTCGATCGACCAACTGACCAACTGGTAGTCGGATGATCAATTGACGACGCGGGCGTGCCAGTCACATGAGTGACAATTTTATGATGCGCTCATTCTGACCCGTGTCGGGTGAATGTGAGGTTCGGTCGGGACCAGCAGTCCGCCATACCATAAAGGCTATGACGTTAATTACATCCCCCACGAGGAGGGAACACCTTTGATTAATTGCCGAGATAGCGGGCTGTCGAAGCCGGATTAAAAAGAGCTACATGATGATCATGACGAAGACATGCAGGATGCACATGTTTATCGTGCAGAAGATGCATAGTTCATGGAATTATGGATCCTCGGTACGTGGCAGAGGACGTAGGTCCGAAGACCACCGTCACGCATAGCGAAGACTTCCGACCAGACGTAATCTGGCTTTTCTGTCGACGCCATTTGATCTACCCGAGGATGTATGCATGAATGCACACATGACGTTCATGACTATATTAAGCATGATAACGGAATTGTGGAAGCAAATGGTGATCAACCACGTTTATTACTCCCCATCGAGAAGAGGGAAGGTAACACAAGTGTGATAGCGAAAGCAAAGTGCTAACGGACATGGTAATGAGGATATGATAACAATATAGTTCGGGCTCGCTTGGCCCCTCCCTTATTCAATTTATTATCCATTGTGATTTATTAACGCCAACCCCGAGGGATGAGATCTACTCGGGGGCAAATGAGTGATTAAAGCAACAATAGGTTTCAAAACCGGCGTGACCCTGCGATAGGTAGCTTATACGGCGCGATAAAACGTAGGTATAGCGTCTTAATCCAGCGCGGCCATGATGAATGTTAATACGGCGCGAAGAAACGTAGGTATAGCGGCTAATACGGCGCGGCCATACAGCCGATTAAGACGGCGCGCAAAAGGGATGGGGCGCGCCGGTTTAGGGCGCGCCGAAAAGGCGCAAAGGAAAAAAAGAGGGATATGAGTCTAACGTTAATCCGGCGCGGGGGGGTACCGCGCCGGATTAGGGCGCGCCGGATAAGGCCGCGCCATCAACCCACCTTTTCTATGAATTTTGCAACTATTGAGTTTGTTAAGTTTTGGGTGAGGATTCTGAAGCTATTTGGGGCCAATTGCATATTGAATTGAAGTCCAGAACCCCGAAGGACGGTGTGATTAAGCCAGTGCGAGGTTCCTACACGAGCACCGGGATAATTGGGTCCAGAACGAGTGTTTCATTGAGACTTATTTAATCTTAATCTGTCCAAAATTGGACAGCATCTCCCCTGAACCTGAAGAGTTGCAGGGGAGAAGCGGGGTCATGCTCACCTGTGGAACAAGCCCCTAAACCGTCGGTCTGCACAATGGCAGCCAGCAAACCCCAGTGGATGGAGTACCCCGAGGACTAGCCTGCTAGGGGCACCAAAATCCCGTAGGGGAAGAAACAGAGAGACGAAGCCGTTGACGGCGGGAGCAATACCCCGAGGACTAGCATGCGAGGGGTGGACAACCCACAGTGTATGACTTATCCCTTAGAGGAACCGACCATCGGGGAGATGGAACTCCAAGGCCTAGCCTGCGAGGAGCACACATCCCCGGTCTCCGTTGGGTCCTGGACTATTAGGGTCTAGCTCGTTGAACCAAGACCTCTTCGTTGCTATCTACTGTGGGCTCAGGGAGAACATCTACCATCGGGAGGTAGGGTTCTTAGTTGCCTAGCAGTTCCATGAAGCCACAGGGGCGTGTTCCCCTTCCCCAGATGATCGAGATAATGAGAAGGAAACCCCGGAAACCATTCGGGTGACCGTGATGCGTAGAGATAGTAAATGCATAGATGAGGGAGGCCCATTACGAGGCATATGTTCGATCAGTTAGAGAGCATCATTCAGGGGATGAAACCCCACGCGTGGCGGAGAGAGGCACGCGTAGAAGCACGGCTCCGTCCGAGAAGAGAGGGGTATGCGAGAATCCTGAGATTAAACAGGAGAATATTCAGAGGGGAAACCCCGGGGAAGGGACGTTTCTGTAGCCCACGATGATTCAGGGCATGGTAGGAGATTCAGGGAAAGTGGAATCAGGGATTGATACGGAGAAAGCCTCACGCGCATGCATTGGCATACATAAGAAAGGGAAGATGAAGACCATTCATTCGACCCATTAAACCCAGCATTCAGCATGTATATATATATATATATATATATGTTACCATCCCAGAAACGGGAATGGCTCAGCATTTACATAATCAGACTATGGCACCAGCGCCATTATTCGATCGCCGTTCAACAATAACAGAAGCAGAGGGCGCTCATAGCGCAATAATAGGGAAAGAGTAGCAGAGTAAATCGCGTAGAGAGGGGAGGAGAATCGACTCATATCATCGTCACTCCTCCCCCTCTCGCTTACATTCGATGGGTAGAGGTTTCAAAAGAGAAAACTGCGGAAAGCAGGAAAGGGATCAACGCCCGCGCCCACCTGTTCCTGAAACAGGGTGTCGTAGAAGAAGAAGATGGACGGAAGTAGCTCCTCCGAAGGAACCCTCGCTCTCTGTACCTCAAGAGAAAAGAAACCCTCTCGAAAGCCCTCTCCATCCTCTTCTTCTCTCTGTCTCTTCTGATTTTTTTTCTTGATCTGTCTCTCGCCGCCTTTTGTTGCTCTCGAACAGCCGTATATATAGAGCATGAGTTAGAACGTTGAACCGGCATGGGATTGGCGCGCCGGGGGAGCCTTCAAGGCTTATCGCACCGGGATCGAAGCCATCATCAGGGTGATTTGCGCGCCGGCATAAGGGCTGAAGATGGGGGCGCGCCGGTACAAGGGTCGAAGGTAGGGGCGCGCCGGGATAAGGGCATGCCGGGCTGGTGCTATATACGAGCTTCGAGCCATCTGGTGAGTCCGGAGATGATTCCGGGAGCCACCGTGAACATGTGTTCTGCCGCTACTCACTGAAACCTCGACGAGATGATTTGTTGAAGCTCCTAGATTGGCGTACGGCCCTTCTTGAGGTTCTGGATTGCTTTGGGCTGCTCACACGGGTTTTCCGCTGACACGGCCTTCAACTCTATGATCTATGCCGTTGGCTCGGCCTGGCTTGTGCCTAAAGCTCCTCGAAAGGCGAGATAACACCAGGGATAGTTCCGCCCGAGCTGGGCGATCATTCGGCCACTAACGGGCCCATCTTATCGGGAAGCCGTACCCATGCCGGGTGATCGGGATCTTCTACCGTCAGAGCTTCCGGTCCTCCGTCTCGGAGAACCAGGGGGGACTCCTTTATCTTCAGTGGAGCCTTTCATGAGGTGGGTAGCCACCGGGTAGACCGTCGACCTTGGTCGGACAACGGGTGTAGTGGATGCAGCACGACAAAGTCGATGCCGGTTCATTGGGTAGGCTTGGTCGCACTGCCAGTTGGTTGTAGATTCATCTCGGCTCTCCTGAGGTGAAGTCCACGTATCCATACGGAGTGACTCGAGGCTTTGGCAGCTTGAGAAGTCTTCAATATGTTGATCTTTATCGGCTTCCGTGCTTCGGTGGGCCGGGTCATTCGTCTTTATGGCTTGGTCACCGATGATCATATTTTGGGTGCCAACCATGGGTGACGATGGAAGATTGTTATTCCTGGGTAGAACTTGTGTACCTGATGAAGCTGGAATAAAGAACAAGATTCTGGAGGAAGCACATAGATCCCGATATACCATTCATCCTGGAGGCACTAAAATGTTCAAGGATTTGAAGAGATCTTTTTGGTGGCCGAACATGAAAAGGGAAGTTGCAGACTTCGTGAGTAGATGCTTGGTTTGTCAGCAAGTTAAGGCTGAACATTTTAGACTGGCAGGAAAGTTGAAATCACTTGACATACCCCAATGGAAGTGGGAAAGCATTGGCATGGATTTCATTATGGGTCTACCTAGGACTCGTGGTGGATTTGATGTAATATGGGTGATTGTCAACCGATTGACAAAGTCAGCTCATTTCTTACCCATTAAGTCCAAGTGGACAGTTGATGTATTGGCTGCTTTGTATTTGAAGGAAGTGGTAAGGCTCCATGGCATACCAGTCAGCATTGTGTCAGATCGAGACCCCAGATTTACTTCACATTTTTGGAAGGGACTGCAAGAGTCTCTTGGTACTCGCCTGAATTTCAGTACTGCTTTTCATCCACAGACCGATGGACAGACTGAAAGAACCAATCAGATAGTGGAAGATATGCTTAGAGCATGCATGATTGATTTTGGACGCAGTTGGAGTGATCACTTGGCATTGATTGAATTCCCCTACAACAACAGTTATCAATCCAGCATACAGATGGCTCCTTTTGAAGCATTGTATGGCAAAAGCTGTCGTTCCCCGTTGTGTTGGGATGAGGTAGGTGAGAAACAGTGGCTTGGACCGGATCTTATTTCAGAGTCATCACAGAACATCCGTATTATCCGAGACCGATTACAAGTGGCCCAATCAAGACAGAAGAGTTATGCCGACAACAAGAGAAGAGCATTGGAATTTCAGGTTGGCGAGAATATATTCTTGAAGGTCTCTCCGACGAGAGGGATTCACAGATTTGGCATTCATGGCAAGCTTAGTCCGAGATATATTGGTCCATTCGAGATCCTAGATAGAGTGGGAGAAGTTGCTTACAGACTGGCTTTACCGCCTCAGTTGTCTGGCGTACACAATGTCTTCCATGTGTCTATGTTACGGAAATATGTGTACGACCCCACTCATATCATTCAGCATGTGGATTTCGAACTGAAGGAAGATTTGACCTATGAAGAAAGACCTATCAAGATTTTGGACCGGAAACAACAGCAACTCCGGAATCGTTCTATACCAATGGTCAAGATTCAGTGGAGTCGGCGTGGGATCGAAGAAGCTACTTGGGAATCTGAAGATACTATGCGGAAGCGGTATCCCGACTTATTCTAGGTGATCTATCTCTTTCCCTACTCTCAGTTATAGTGCAGTGAATTTGGAGGACCAAATTCCTTAAGTAGGGAAGGGTGTAATACCCCGATAATTTTTATTGAGCCCAATGTATTTATTAAGCTTTTATTAACTTAAAATTGAATTTTTAATGATTTAATGCTTGAATTTCGGATTTTTGATATTTAATTCCTTAGAAAATAGAATAGTGAAAATTCGACTACCTTATAAAAATATGGAAAAATGCTAATCGGGTCAAGGTAGTTAACAACTTTGTCTTCTGTGTTTGACCCAGCAAAAATCCGCAATTAGGTCTAAATAGTGGATTAAGTCTAAAAGTGCACACTTAGTTAACATTTACCTAACCTCATCTTAAAACATCAAATTAGAGCTTAATACTCAACCAAATGAGCTCAAATCTGTGGTAAATGAAAGGCCACGATCTAAGGATCAATAGCCCTCTATCAATCGAACCAAACCCTAACCATAGCACATGGTGGCGGCCGAGTTTTGTTGAAGTCAACCTTGGCGGCGCCGTTTTCAAACACCACCTTGCATGGTCAATTTCTCCCAGCTCCAAAGTCTCTAGAAGCTCTATGAGCTATCAAAATAAAGCTCTTCGAGTCTATTTTCATTTGGTGGCTGTGGTGTTCGCATTGGAGTTCGATCCAGGAAGTTCTTGGTCGTTTAGTGAAGGTGGGTCGACAACCGTCGTCCTCCTTCCTCTCCTCTTTGTTCCATCGATTGAGGTAGGTTTCTGTACCCAAAACCTACACATGAATACATCAAATTGTTCCTCTCGACGAGCTCTTTCTAGTGGTTGTAAAAGCCCTAAATTTCATTAGGTATCCAAGGAGATATCGCGGTTTTTCTAAGGTGCTGTCAAGTTCATTTTTCATTCTAGGGCTTTAACTTCTCTCTTCGATTGAGGTAGGATCTAACAGCTCAACTCTAATTAATATACATGGATGTAGGCATCATCATGTTAGCTTTCATTTGGTGTAGAAAGCCCCAAATTTCATTGAGCATGTCTAGAGAATTTTGGATCGAAGTAAGAGCATGTCTAGGCTTGATTTAAGCAGTGTTCTTATGAGTCAAAGCATGATTTCGGGCTGATTTTGAGTTGCATATCTTGATCCCCATATAGCATATCATACATGGATGGAATCATCATCGAAGTAGCTTTCTTTTGATATAAGAAGCCCCAACTTTCGTTATATATATTGTGAGAATTTTACGATTTAGTAACTGCATGTCAAAATTAGGGTTTCCCATGTTCTTGCCTTGATAAATCGTGATTTCAGAAAGATATTATGAAATTGATCTTACTGTTAGGTAGAGTTTTTCATTATCTTTCCAACAGTACCAAAATCCCCTTATTTGGAGTCCGTTTCCATTAGTTATTAGTGTTTTAGTCCAACTCCCTGGCTTGCCCTTTGACCCCCGTTCAGCCCTGTTTAGTCCAGAGGTTATAAGGTTCATTCCGAACCGTTTATCCATGCAGTAAGTGACTTAGTTATGATTCTAAATGCTTCATATTAGTATCCTAATGGTAAATAATAAATTAGAAACTCACATTATTAGTGGTTAATTATCTAACTAAATTTCTGTTAATTGCATGTTGTTCATCCTACGCGAGCCTGTCCATTCTCCTTATCAACTTGAATCATTCTTTTTTGGCAAATTGACTTAATGTAAAACTTAATCCTTGATAATTTGACATGGAATTAGGATTAATGTGATTATTATCTTGCTGGTTAGCTGCTGTACTACAGTAAACAACGTGACCAACTTACTGACTTTTAATAAGTCGTTAGCCGATTAGTGTGCTAGTCTTGGTTTTACCCCCGGAAACTCTATCCGGCGGTTTTACCATCACCTTGGAACCTTGTTATATCCCTGTTATGAACCTAATGAACTACCAAAAACATCGTTTTATGTGTTTAAACTGCTGGTTTAAGGCTTGGATCGTATCGGACGATGAGAGGCATGCGCGGCTAGTAGTTGACCGCATATCCTCTTCGACGGCCCGATAATGACCGCATATTTGTAATACGGCCCAGTATGGTCCGTATATCTTATCATGGGTCTTAATGTCTTCTGGACATGAGCGGCCCATAATGCACCGTTCATACCTTAGAGCGGCCCACTGTCAGCCGTTCTTTCTTGACCTCACTGGCTGAGTTTCAGCCCAGTTTCTGTATGCACGGCCCTGTGTTAGCCATACATACCTTGCGCGGCTTCTGTATGACCGCACATCTCTCGGAGATGAGTTTCATCGTGTTTATGTGCTCTTGAATCGAAGGACAAGGTTAGTCCTTTAAATCTTGAACTTCTGGCAGTAATTCCCCCGATTAAATTAGCCATTAAACGTGACTGAATGTCTAGACAATCGTGGGATCTTGGATCCAATAAATCAATGCCAACGCATCATAGGGGCCCGGTCTGGTCCTGGGGAGAGCGCCCGAAAAATTATTGAGCCCATGGGATGTTATAATGACATGGTGAGGCATTGCACCGAGTACTTGACTAGTGTAACGTCTATGACATAAAAATCTTTTGTTACTTGTTACTTGATCGTGCTTGAATTAATGTTTAAAGTACTTGCTTGTTGGCCAATTCTTTATTACTATCTCCTGTTGTTAATCCTTGTACTTGTTATCTTGTTAATTCTTGACATCATATATTTCTTGACCTTGCAAGATCTTTTTACTACGTCGTTTCATTATATCGTTATCGTCATTTATTTCTTTTATTAGCATGGCATATGAAAATGTAATTAACTTGTTAATCACGTAAACTTGCCTGTTATTTCCTACTGAGCGTCAGCTCATAGTTGTTGTTTCCCCCCCTTCCAGGCTATTCAGGTGACGATGTGCAAGCCGATGGAGAAGGGCAGGAGTGATGTCTTGAGTGTATCAGTTCTAGTGTTTTGGCAGTCTTATCCTCCTATTAGTTGTGCTTTGGAGAGTATGTAGTTTCAGTTATGTTATTGTTGTTAAGTGGTTGTTGTCTCAGTTGTATTAAGTTGGTTTGAGGTTATTGTATCAGTTATGGTTTGTTTTATGATCATTAAGTTATTTCCTTTTCTTAGCACTTGTGTAAATATTTAGATTAGTTCTCTCTCTTTCCTTCTAGCTAGTTTCTAACTGTACGTCCCGATATTCCACGTCGGGGCGTGACAGGTCAGGACCGTCTGTGGCGAGTCTAAGCCGGAACAAAGAAAGCATGACTTAGAGAGACATGCGGTCACGCGATGACCATTTGCCAAAAGAAGCAGTCAGAGTCCAGACCGTTTCATGGATTGAGTCGATGCATGAAAAAGAAGTGTCGACGTAGTGAAAACCTTCTGGAGCTTTGCAGTCTAGTGAATGGCCGCTTGGTGCCTTTTAGCAGTTGTCCATATGGCCACTAAGGTCTAGAATACATAAAACACCGGTAAAGTACTTTCTAGATAATTGGCTTTGATGGTACAACCAGCTCGGCGTCCTAGTGGGAATCCCAGGCTCGCGGAGTCTTACGGAGGCTTTGAAACATAATCCCCTAGTCCGACAGAAAGAATATCTGGCAAAGAGGTTCATAAGTCCAAGAAAGTGTGCCTATAAGTGTAAAGTGTAACTAATGACAACATACCGGGATATGTGCCATGTACTTAAGAAAATGACTCATAGATGAGAGAGATATCGTGAAAGTCATTGATCAAAACATCACTATAAGGTCTATGCATGAAATCATTATCTTAAATATAAGAGTATAAGTTTGGCATGAAAATAACATAAGCTAAAAATAAGTATTTAAACCATATAAGACATACATTCTAGCAAAATGATGGACAACATAACTAATATTAAGAATGCGAAGTCAAAACTATGAATAAGTCCTAAGTAACTAAGCTTATCATATGATAAATAAGGCTAATCTGTATTATGTTTCGGGTTAACATAAATGCAGAACTCAGAAACTCAAACGGTCTCATGATGACCATTTTATAGTGCTTAGCGGTTTATCGTAGGACCGCTTAACAGGGCTTAGCGGTCTTAGGAAGACCATTTCTTCATGTCTGTAACAAAAGTATAGTAACACCGAAGTGTATATTAATATAAGGTAGTACTTAGATAACAATCATGCTAACTAGATAGGTAGGACATGATAATCTATAAAAAAATGCATGGAGATGTACATGTTGCATGAATTAAGCCAAGAATATTTAATTTTCTTATTAAGGGCAAGGTTCATGTATGCTATGCTAACCCTATATGCGCAGTCCAAGTAAAACATCAAATTCATCATGCACAATCAATGAAAACAAGACGTAACAGAGGGCTATTGTTGCTAAGACATTAATTTAGCCTTTTTATGAGATAACCTACCTTTAATTCGATCTCTAGATTTCTGACGGGAAGGAAACCCTAGTTCTACACGTTCGGTGCTAAACCAGCAACTTCCTGTCACTTTATCTCTCGATCCTCCTGACCTATGATTATGAAAATCAGAGGGTCGATAGAAGATACAAAGGACAACAATAAGTTCTGAAGACATAACCCGAACTAACCTCGTTTAGGGCTTCTAAATTCCATATCTTCACTGGATCAGTGTACTGGTTCCTATGCAATCTGTTGCGATCTAGCAACTTACAGACGCTCTATTTCTCTAACGGCTGGGTCTTCTAGCACGAAAGTTGGAGATATGTTAGATAAAACTAAGGAGAATATAAAGTTCTAAATAACCAACCTTAGAAGATGTCTCCTTACCTTCCAAATACACGCTCTAAAATAAGGGTTCGCGCAGGTCCAAATAGGGTTCTATTTATAGGTTTTAGAATTTGGGCTGAGGGTTTGATCCAACTTAGAGTCCTATTTAGGTGCAGGATCGATTCCAAAGAGTCCTAGACATGATTGTATGTCTACACACTTCGATCCAGGAGGATTTGGATGCCAAAGTTCCCATCTTTTCATGCCTTATTTCATTCACAGAATCTGGAGAGCCATGCGATCTTCTAGAGACCGTTTCTTGTCTCAAGCGGTCGCCCGATAGACCGTTTTCAATGTTGGGCGCTGAAATTTGAATTGGTTCAAACTCTTTTGATATTATCTCCCATTATCTTATAATTAGCATGTTTATCTTGTTAAAAATTTGAAATTGATACTACTTAGAATATGGGTCGAGGTCCAAAAATCATAATTAGTCCATGTGGGCTTATTTAAATGGGCCTTTAAATTAGTTTAAATACTCTTTAATTTCTTCTTAATAGCCCATTAAGCCTTAAAAATTGCTTAGTAATTATATTTTAATCCTAAAAAATTTCAAGAAATATCTGGGGTGTTACACCCTCCCCCACTTAAGAGAATTTGGTCCCCAAATTCATGACATGAGTTTTTACGGAGAGTGTGCGAAGGTTGTAATTTGTCAATTAACTGTACTAAAAATCAAAGTAATGCGAATAGGTTTGGATGCTACTTTCAATCATTTTACCTTCCTTGTCTAGGATGGCATTTAGTTGGCCTCGTCGCCCGCGTCCGTTGTTATCCCTCGAAGACTGTTCCTTTATAAGAGGACACATGGGCAAGCGATGCTCCCGACTTCCACATTTGAGACAAGAGCCAATACGCTTCCAACACTCTTCGGCCGAGTGCCCAATCTTTTCATAAAATGAGCAAGTCGTAGTGACTTGTGTTCGTTCTTCTTCCTTAACTTTTTTATTCTTTCCATTGCCATTTTCGTTTCTCTTTTTATTACCATTCCCATTGCGGGACATCTTATTGTGACGGGGTTCATCCTCATCCACTTCTCTCTCTTCTTGCCTATCATGTTTGAAGAGGGGTGATCTCACGCTGCTCTTGAGCGGGGAAGAGGATGACCTCGTATACTTGAAATGTGAACTACAAGAAGGGAAACAAGTCAGATGTTGTCACGCCCCGATGCGGAATATCGGGACGTACAGTCGGGAACGAGCTGGCAAGAGAGTGATCTATCTAAAATAATACACAATGCTACAAGATGGAAATACTCAATGATCATTAACCAACCACAACTGATACAATAACCTCAAATTCAACTTAATACAACTGGAATTACAACCACTAAAACTCAATAACATAACTGAAACTAAATGCTCTCCAAAACACAACTAGAAGTAAGATAACACACTGCTAACACACTAGAACTGACACACTCATGACATCACTCCTACCCTTCCCCATCGGTAAGCGCGTCACCAGAAAAGTCTAGAAAGGGGGGAAACACAACTACGAGCTGACGCTCAATAGGAAATAACAGGCAATTTACGTGATTAACAAGTTAATTACATTTTCATATGCAATACTAAGAAAGAAATAAATGACGATAACGATATAATGAAACAACGTAATAACAAGATCTTGCAAGGTCAAGAAATATGTGATGTCAAGAATTAACAAGATAACAAGTGCAAGAATTTACAACAGGAGATATAACAAGAGACAGTAGTAAAGAATTGGCCACAAGTAAGTAATATCAATTCATTCGCGATCAAGTAACAAGTAACATGTAACAAGAGATGTTTGTCATAGACGCAACAAGCAAGTAAGTATTTCGGTGTAATGCCCCACCATGTCATTAGCATCCCATGGGCTCAGTAATTTTTCGGGAGCTCTCCCCAGGACCAGACCGGGCCCTTATGATGCGATGGCATTTATTTTTATGGGCCCAAAGTCCCACACGTCCAGACATTCAGTCAATTTTAATGGCCAATTAATCAGAGGAATTACTGTCATAAGTACGAGAATTAAGGACTAACATGTCCTTGGATTCAAAACAAAAACTCGGTTGATACGGTCACCTCGGTGCCGCTTTACAAGAACTGGACCAAAACTCGGTCCACGGGGTCAGGAAAGAACGGCTGATAGTATACCGTTCAAGTGTGTAAGTAATCCATTCTACTGGAGTAATAGGGACTAAAACAGCAACTTAACAATCAATTTAATCCGAATTACCAAGTTAATATATCAAGGATTATCATTATCATTTGCATTAAACCAATTTGCCAAAGGATGATTCAAGATGATAAGGTAAAGGAACAAGCTCGTACAGGAATGAAATAGCATGCATTAACAGAGATTTAGTTTCACCATTAACCACTAATTATCTGGGTTTCTATTTAACCATTGTATGAAGATGATAAATGGTATGTTTTTACACTACGTTTGCATGTAGGGACCAATGTTAATTGAAATCAAAAGGGTACATGAATAGGTTACTGGTTCTTCAAAAATATACTTTTCAATTGGTCTAAGTTAAATGGGTCGATCCCCTAATGATCCGGATCGATCCTCGGGTCGAAGAAAGACAAAAACTGGGTTTCTGGTATACGGGTCGACCCCTGGGGTCGACCCCTGTAAAAATGGGATCTGCCAGTGAGATGGGTCGACCCTTGGGGTCGACCCCCACAAATCCTGCAGAATGGGTCGACCCCTGGGGTCGACCCCCACACTCTGGCTGTATGGGTCGACCCCAGGGGTCGACCCTTGTTGGGTGCTGGATGGGTCGACCCCTGGGGTCGACCCTCGAGCCTGCCAGGGCTCCCAGAAAACGGGTCGACCCCAGGGGTCGACCCCTGCAAGAACAAAAATGGTTTTAACCTCCGGAAAACATATAAACTCACCCAATTGAGATCCAATTGAGTTGGGATCTTAACCACATGATCTAGGGTTATTAATATACATACTAGGGTCATAAAACAAGCGATTTGAAACACTAATTTCAACAGAAATCAATTAAATCTTAACCTATTCTATGATGAACACATGAAAACCTAGATATTGACACGCTTCTACTAAATCGTGAAATTCTCTCAATATACATAACGAAATTTGGGGCTTCTTATGTCAAAAGAAAGCTAACTTGATGCTGAATCCAACCATATATGATAAGCTATATGTGGATCAAGTTTTATAACTCAAAATCAGCCCGCAATCAAGCTCTAACTCAAAGGGTCACAATATAAATCAGGTTGTAGACATGCTCTCACTAAAAATCAAAATTCTCCAAGCATGCTCAATGAAAATTGGGGCTTTCTACGTTAAATGAAAGCTAACAACATGATGATTACATCATATAAGTTAATTAGAGTTTGACCTGTTAAACCTACCTCAATCGAAGAGAGAACTTAAAACCCTAGAATGAAGAACGAATCGGATCACCCTTCACAAAACCCACGATAGCTCTCTAGATACCTGATAAAAATTGGGGCTTTCAGTCCCACTGGATAGATCTCGTCGAGAGGGACAAAATCATATATTCATGATCAAATTTTGGTTGAGAATTCCTACCTCAATTGAAGAAACAAAGAAGGAAGAAGGAAGCCGATGACCTGCCGACACACCTCCACAAATCGAGCAAGATCTTCCTAGATCTGAAACTTCAGCGAACCCCACAGCCACCAAAAGAAACTAGACTCGAAGAGCTTTCTATCTATAGCTCACACAGCTTCTGGAGAGTTCTGAGCTGTGATAAATCGATGGAACAAGAGACGTGTTAAAAACGGCGCCGAAATGGTTGACTCAACCAAACTCGGCCGGCTGCGCCTCCTAGGGTTAGGTTTGTGTCGAATTGATTAAGGGCTATTAATCCTTAGCTCATGGCCGTTCATTTGCCTCTGATTTGAGCTAATTTGTTTAAGTATTAAGCCTCAATTTCGTGTTTTAATCCAAGGTTAGGTAAGGGTCAAAAAGTGTGCACTTTTGGGCTTAAACCCTAATTACATCTAACCACGGATTTTTAAATGGCTTAATGACAGAAGACAAAGTTGTTGTCTACCTCGACCTTAACCTGTTTACTATTTTTATGGATTTTTATAAGGTAGTGGGATTTTCACTTATTCTATTTCTAACGAATTAAATATTAATAAATCTGAAATTCAATTATTAATTCAATAAGAATTCAATTCTTAATTAATAAAAGCTTAATAGATATATTGGGCTCAATTAAATAATTCAGGGTCTTACACCCTCCCCTACTTAAAGGAATTTGGTCCTCCAAATTCACTGCACTAAAACTAAGAGTAGGGAATGAGATTGCTCACCTAGAATAGGTCGGGATACCACTTCCGCATAGTCTCTTCAGACTCCCATGTAGCTTCTTCGGTCCCACGCCGACTCCACTGAATCTTGACCATAGGTATCGAACGATTCCGGAGTTGCTGTTGCTTCCGGTCCAGAATCTTGATAGGTCTTTCCTCATAAGTCAAATCTTCCTTCAGTTCAAAATCCACCTGCTGAATGATATGATTGGGGTCGTACACATATTTCCGTAGCATAGACACATGGAAGACATTGTGTACGCCCGAAAATTGCGGCGGTAAAGCCAATATGTATGCCACCTCTCCCACTCTATCTAGAATCTTGAATGGACTAATGTATCTCGGACTCAGCTTGCCATGAATGCCAAATCTTCGGATCCCTCTCGAAGGAGAGACCTTCAAGACACATGCTCGCCAACCAGAAATTCCAATGCTCTTCTCCTGTTGTCGGCATAACTCTTCTGTCTGGATTGAACTACTTGTAACCGGTCTCGGATAATACGTATGTTCTGTGATGATTCTGAGACAAGATCCGGTCCAAGCCACTGTTTCTCACCTACCTCATCCCAACATAACGGAGAACGACAACTCCTACCATACAATGCTTCAAAAGGATCCATCTGTATGCTGGATTGGTAACTGTTGTTGTAGGCGAATTAAATCAATGCCAAGTGCTCACTCCAATTACCACCGAAATTAATCATGCAAGCTCGCATTACATCTTCCACTATCTGGTTGGTTCTTTCAGTCTGTCCATCTGTCTGCGGATGAAAAGCAGTACTGAAATTCAGACGAGTACCAAGAGACTCTTGCAGTCCCTTCCAGAAATGTGAAGTAAATCTGGGGTCTCGATCAGACACAATGTTGACTGGAATACCATGGAGTCTCACCACTTCCTTCAAATACAAAGCAGCCAATACATCAATCGTCCACTTGGTCTTAATTGGTAAGAAATGAGCTGACTTTGTCAATCGGTCAACAATCACCCATATCGCATCAAATCCACCACGAGTCCTAGGTAGACCCATAATGAAATCCATGCCAATGCTTTCCCACTTCCATTGGGGTATGTCGAGTGGTTTCAGTTTCCCTGCCGGTCTGAAATGTTCGGCCTTAACTTGTTGACATACTAAGCATCTACTCATAAAATCTGCAACTTCTCTTTTCATATTCGGCCACCAAAAGGATCTTTTCAAATCTCTGTACATCTTAGTGCCGCCAGGATGAATAGTATATCTGGATCTATGAGCTTCCTCAAGAATCTTGTTCTTTATTGCGGCTTCGTCAGGTACACAAGTTCTGCCCTTGAATAATAATCTTCCATCGTCAGCCAACATGAAGTCAGGTCTGCTACTCAAGCTTCCCTTGATCTCTACCAGCTCGGGATCATTATCTTGCAAGGACTTGATTTCCATCAACAATTTGGGCTTAAGTTGGATCTGAGCAATCATAACCCGATCATTGTCAATATTAAGATCCAGGCTGGACAATTGTTCCAATAACCTCCATTCTTGTAACATGAGGCTTGACAGTCTAGCTACCGGCTTCCGGCTTAATGCATCTGCCACAACATTACCCTTGCCAGGATGATACTCAATCGAGAAGTCGAAGTCTTTCAAATACTCCAACCATCTGCGCTGCCGCATATTGAGTTCCTTCTGAGAGAATAAATACTTCAGACTCTTATGATCTGAAAACACCGGTAAGGTTTCTCCATACAAGTAGTGCCTCCACATCTTCAAAGCAAACACGACTGCTGCCAGTTCTAAATCATGAACAGGATAATTCTCTTCGTGCTTCCTTAACTGCCTAGAAGAATAGGCAATCACCTTCCCATGCTGCATGAGCACACAGCCTAAGCCAATACCTGAAGCATCAGTATAAACAACAAAACCTCCTTCACCAGAAGGTAAAGCCAATACAGGTGCAGTAGTTAAACACTCCTTCAAAGTCTGAAAGCTTCGCTGACACTCTTCTGACCAATCAAACGTGTTTTCTTTGCGGGTTAATCTTGTCATAGGTACCGCAATCTTAGAGAAATCCTGGATAAATCTTCGATAATAGCCTGCCAGGCCTAGAAAACTTCTAACTTCTGTCACACTGGTAGGATGGTCCCAATTCTTCACTGCCTCGACCTTCGAAGGATCAACAGAAATACCATCCTTGGTGATAATATGTCCGAGAAAGGACACCTCTTGCAGCCAGAATTCACACTTACTGAACTTGGCATAAAGTTGATGATCTCTCAATAACTGCAATGCCATCCTCAGATGTTCAGCATGCTCCACTTCACTCTTGGAATAGATCAAGATGTCATCAATAAAGACCACGACCCATTGATCAAGATAGGGCCGAAATGCATTGTTCATCAACTGCATGAAAGCTGCCGGTGCATTCGTTAGACCAAAAGGCATAACGACAAATTCAAAATGACCATACCTGCTACGGAAAGCCGTTTTATAGATATCCTCTTCCTTAATCCGCAACTGGTGATATCCAGATCGAAGATCGATCTTAGAGAAATATTGAGCTCCCGCTATCTGGTCAAATAACTCGTCAATCCTCGGCAATGGATATTTATTCTTGACAGTCTGCTGGTTCAATTGCCGATAATCAATGCAGAACCTCATCGAACCATCTTTCTTCCTGACGAATAATACAGGGGCTCCCCACGGAGAAGTACTAGGACGAATGAAGCCCTTCTCTAGTAATTCCATCAACTGTTGCTTTAACCCTCTCAGTTCCGCAGGAGACATACGATAAGGAGCCTTGGAAATAGGAGATGTGCCAGGAATAAGATCAATAGAAAAGATAACTTCCCGCTCAGGCGGAAGTCCTTGTAGTTCCTCTGGAAAGACATCAGGAAAATCTCGGACAACAGGAATGTCCTTGATCTCAATCTGCTAGTCAGGGGTTGCACAGACAAAGGCTAGAAAAGCCTAACATCCACGCCTCATCAGCTTATCAGCTCGAAGAGCCGAGATAAGTGACACAGAGTTGTGATGCTTAACACCCACAAAAGAAAGTCTCGGGTGCCTAGTAAAAGATAATGAGCTAGAACTGCAGTGTGTTAGCGCAGCAAGAGTGATATAGAAGGGGGGGATGAATAGATCACTCCCAATTTGCAGAGTTTTAGGCGAGAAAATAAATCTAACGCTTATACCCCTTCTAGACTATCACACAAGGAATGCAAATGCAGGAATCAATCTAGATCGAATGAGAGAATGATGATTAATGAGTTGAACAAACAACTAGATGAAGAGATAAGCAGATAGAGAGCGAAGATAAGGATCGCAAGCCACAGAGAATACAACTGGTTTTTTAGGTGGTTCGACTGCAGTCCGCAATCTACATCCACCCCTCACTCCAACTAGAGTGAGGATTCCACTAGCCACTGCTAGAACACAGCAGACTCAGTCTGCAAACAACTTGCTGCCAAACAGCTTGAAAAACCAAGGGAGACAAATCCCTCAACCAAGCTCTGCTACCCACAGAGCTTGAGACCTGTTCTAGCACCCAGCACGAACAGAACCGGAGAGTGCCTCTCCCTTCCTCCACACACCGGAGGGAACCACCTAATGACAACCCGTCACTAGAAACACCAGAGATCAACGATCTCTCTTCCTCTGCAACCCAGAGGGAAACCGGAGTTAAACTCCCTTCCTCCACACACTGGAGGGGAACAGATCAGAATTAGATGAAGAACAAATAACGAAAATCAGAAAAGAAACTAAAGACTGATCGAGGGAACATTCGATACAGAAAGTTAATACAAATGTAGCTTCCTTGGAAGCAAAACCAGATACTGCTAAATCTCTTTCTCTCTTCACTGCTATCTCTCTCTCTTTCTTTCTCTTCACTGCTATCTCTCTTTTTCTCTTTCTTCACTGCTGGATCGAGCTCTCTGTAACACTGCCTTTTCTTTCTTGGCTCCGATCGACCTTCATCGGTGGGCGAAGGTTTCTATTTATAGCGGCAGCAGATGGATAGGGCACTAAACGCGTGTGCCTCCCACGCTCGATCCAGAACTTTCATGCCACGTGACCTTACTGGACTGGTTCCTCTTGTCTTGGATCACGTGCACCCCATTTATTTGGGAGTATTCTTCCTCGTACCTATAAGGAGATGAAAATCATTATCACGCTGTATGCTCACTGAAAAAACTCAAGCTGCATGAGGCCTATGAAAACAGCACGACGTGACATCTACACGAGATAAGAGAAGAACGACACGAGATACAATAAGAACACAGCTAACACAACAACGAAAATGTTACGAAGTCAGATGAAGTCAGCACGAGGTGAGAAAGATCAATATGAGATAAGAAAGAAGGAACACGGAGATAAGCACAAGAATAACACGAAGACACAATTATAAGTCAACACGGAGAGGCGAGTACAAGGGTAACACGAAGACAACCGAGATGACATGGAGACAGATGACAGAAGCTGTCATAAGTTGAAAACAACATGAAGACGAGATCTGAAATCGACACTGAGACAGACGAATATCAATACTGGAACCAACACTAGGTGTGGTTTCAAGAACAAATGTCATCGACACGAGATGAACAATATTTAGAGAAAGACTGCACGAAGTGAAAAACAAGAACGACACTAAGTGTAACAGGAACGACATGAAGTGCAGTAGTGACAGAACACGCACTACAGAGAACGACACGAAGTGTGGTCAAAGCGAGAAAGACACGAAGTCTAAAAACGAAAGACCAACACGAAGACATACTACAAAGAAACAACACGAAGTGAACTAGACACGAAGTGAGAAACACAGCACGAAGACGAGAAAAAATGACACGAAGTAAAAACAGTAATCGACGCGGGTTGAAAACAACACGAAGTCGAAACAGTAATCGACATGGGTTGAAAACAACACGAAGTCGAAACAGTAATCGACACGGGTTGAAAACAACACGAAGTCGAAACAGTAATCGACACGGGTTGAAAACAACACGAAGTCGAAATACAAGAATTGACACGGAGTTGTAAACAACACGAAGACAGAGACACTAAAACAACACGAATATGAAGACAAGAGAAACGACACGAAGTCTAACCTCATACGAGTCTTTCTGTCAAGCGTGGAAATCAACACTGAGTGTTGTAGGCTCAGACGACACGAAATCATTTCGTGTTGGAGAGAGGAAACAGCACGAAGTGTGGCTTTAAGTGACACGAAAACAACTCCCAAAATTACCTGAAGTGACTCGAGGATTTACATTAACACAGAGAAAGAAATCTTTTTGTTCACACAAGTTCATAGTGTTGAAACCATCAAGACATTATTACTCAGGCAACATTAAAATACATTTGATCAATTTGTTCAATTGAGCAGGACTTTCCCTTACTTGTTTAATCCATTCACTTACATGATGAAACATGAGATTATCTTGAGATAGTGTGAGACATCATCAAAATCATGGGAACACAACAATCTCCCCCTTTTTGATGATGGCAACACTATGAATCAGGCAATAACAAGAGTTATCAAGATTTAACATGAAATGAAAGCAGATGCAAGTGAATTAAACATTCCCTACAAAAACACTCATAATCAGGAACTTCCCCAAGAGACAACTTTTCCCAAGGCTACAAGCCACAGCCAACAGATAAGTTCATTGAAATACTTGAACCTGAACAGCAGATAAGTTCATTGAAATACTTGAACCTGAACAGCTCTCCCCCTTTGACATCAGCAAAAAGAAATGCAGAGGACATAGCAATGCTGGAGACATGAAGAAGAAGTGCAGTAACGTTCTTAGTGCAGAAAGTCACGAATAGGTCTTAAGAAAAATAAGTGAGGTTCTAACATCAGGAGAAGATTCTTTAAACTTCAGTACACAGTGGAGAAATAGGATTATGAGAAGTATGTCAGCATACATAGTGAATGATTTAGAACAAGAGTTGACAAGTATGACCAAAATGGCTGAGCATTCAACTATTCCACAAGACATCAAGAGGCTGAATCAGAGAGGCGAACTCAAGGTATTGAGGACAATCAATCCATTAGGTGTAACAACAAGGGATTTTTGATGTAGAAGTTTTTCAAGAAGATCAAAGAGTAAATTGGTAGGTCACTTCCTTTGACATTAGGGAGACACCTTGATTAGAGGCCTGAATCCCTAGTTACTCAGAGTGAGTACCTCATTACTTCCCCCCCTTTTTTTCTTAAATAATAAGGAACAGAGTTAGTAACTGTGGCTTTTGACATTAGGGAGACACCTTGATCAGAGGCCAGAGTCCCCAGTTACTCACCAGCAAGCCACCATTGCTCTGTCAAGTCTTTTCAATCATTTTAAGCATTTTGACACCTCATGACTTGGGAGAATTATTCATTTCATTGATGAAACTCCCAGTTTCTCAGTGATAAAGACAGAACATGTTTGTTCAGTTAGGCCCTTAAGTTAAAAGAATAGAGTGATTGAAGACAATACCAAAAAGAACTTTTCTTGAATCGAGTCTTGAAGTCTAGATTTCAAGTTGATTGGGTCAGATATCAAGACATACAAGTTTTTAGCCTGAACCATAATCAATGACAATGTAGGAAGATATACTTTATGCAATAGGTCCAGATCTCTGATGGAGTACCAAAGGAAGGATTCTAACTTGAAGATTAGAGTCACTGACTTATAGACTTAAGAGATAAGTGACTCTCTATATTCTGAGAGAACCACACTAAATCAGTCATGCAAAACCAGCAAAGGTACACATCTGGACAGCCCCTTTTTAATCTGTCAAAGTACATCTCTTCTCACATTACAACTCAACTCCCCCTAAGACATAGGATTACACATTCAAATATTTCAGCATAATCTCTAGGCTCCCCCTTACCTAGAGCATTCTAAAAGCTAACCAGTGAGGATTCAGAACACCTCCTTAGACCACCATGCAAGAAGGCTAAACAAAAGATAGACACAACTCCCCCTCACAACAAGAGCAGGCTTCTAAATTAAGACAATTTGTATAAGCCTAGTTCTCTTCTCAATGTGGAAAATTTTTCATTATCCAAAGGTTTTGTGAAAATGTCAGCAATCTGATTATCTGTGCCTACATGAATCAGTTCAAAATTATTCTTAGACACTTCATCTCTTATAAAATGATGTCTTATTTCTATGTGTTTGGTTCGAGAGTGCAAAACAGGATTTTTAGCAAGATTTATGGCACTTGTATTGTCACAGTAAATAGGTGTGCACCCCAGGTCTAATTGGTAGTCCTGAAGCTGGTGTTTAATCCATATTACTTGTGTTCCACAACTCCCTGCAGCCACATATTCAGCTTCTGCAGTGGAGAGAGCCACAGAATGTTGTTTCTTGGAACCCCAAGATACTAAACACCCACCCAAGAATTCACAGTGCCCACTTGTGCTTTTCCTGTCTAGTTTACAGCCTGCATAGTCAGCATCTGTGTATGCTACTAAATTTAAAGTGCAAGAGGCAAGAAACCATAAACCAAGAGAGTGACTAGCTGACAAATATCTGAAGATTCTTTTAACTGCAGCTAGGT
Source organism: Amorphophallus konjac (assembly GCA_022559845.1). Lineage (NCBI taxonomy): Eukaryota > Viridiplantae > Streptophyta > Magnoliopsida > Alismatales > Araceae > Amorphophallus > Amorphophallus konjac. The sequence goes on along the minus strand of CM040124.1, from coordinate 167,969,655 downwards.
GTAGTTCAGTGGGTCTAGACTGATACCTTGCACACATTCCTACACTGAATTGTATATCAGGTCTAGAGGCTGTCAAGTAGAGAAGTGATCCAATCATACCTCTATAAAGTTTGGCATTTACTTCTTTACCTGTCTAATCTGCATCCAATGATGTATTGGTGCCCATGGGTGTAGTAATATGCTTTAAGTTCTCCATGCCAAACCTTCTGAACAATTCCATTATGTATTTGGTTTGGTTGATGAAGCACCCATCTTCTAGCTGCTGTACCTGCAATCCAAGAAAATATTTTAATTCTCCAACCAAGCTCATTTCAAATTCAGCAGACATCATGGTAGAAAATTCATCACATAGTTCTTGCCTAGTTGATCCAAATACAATATCATCTACATATACCTGAACTATGATGAGATCTTTACTCATGCCTTTGGTAAATAAAGTATGATCAACTTTACCTCTTTTGTAGCCCTTGCTGATCAGAAATTCAGACAGTCTTTCATACCAAGCTCTTGGAGCCTGCTTTAGACCATACAAGGCTTTGTTTAACCTGAAAACTTGGTTAGGTTGAGGAGAAAATTAAAATCCAGGAGGTTGTTCAACAAAGACTTCTTCCTTAATAACTCCGTTTAAAAAGGCACTTTTAACATCCATTTGTTGGAGTTTAATGTTCTTGGAGCATGCAAAGGCAAGCAACAAACGTATAGCTTCCATCCTAGCAACTGGTGCATAGGATTCATCAAAGTCTACACCGAATTCCTGACAGTAGCCTTTGGCTACTAGTCTGGCCTTGTTCCTCGAGATGATTCCATCTTCATTCATTTTGTTTTTGAACACCCACTTGGTTCCTATGACATTAATGCCATCTGGTCTTGGGACAAGCTCCCAGACATTATTCCTTTCAAACTGACCTAATTCCTCACTCATAGCATTTACCCAACCTTGATCAGCTAAGGCCTCTTCTACTGATTTGGGTTCAATTTGTGAGACTAACGCGATTAGGTCATCATTATTCACATTTCTAAAATAAGATCTAGTCCTAAGTGGTTCTTCAGGATTGCCTATGACTTTATCTAAAGGATGGTCTTTAAGAATTCTGACATTTGTTGAAGACTCACCTGTTTCTCTTGGCCCTACCTGATTGGGGGAATTTGTTCCTTCATTTGGCTGAGTCTTCTCTTCTTCTTGTTGGTTTTCCAGAAAATCTCCACCATGATTGGAGTCCCTATCAAGATTTTCAACATTAGAAGCATCTTTCTTTTCACTGAAAAGAATGTGTGGAGATTCTTCCACTTTCTGATCTGGTACATTAAATACCCTATATGCCCTTGACACTTCAGAATAACCCAAGAATATTCCCGGTGAACTCTTGGCTTCAAACTTGTCTAAATCCTTTTTATCATTGTTATGAATAAAACATTTTGCTCCAAAAATTCTGAAGTGAAACAAGTTAGGTTTCTTACCTCTTAGAAGCTCATAGGGTGTTTTCTTGTGTATGGGTCTTACCATGGCCCTGTTGATTATGTAGGTTGTTGTATTGGCCGCTTCTGCCCAAAACCTTCTAGGTAACTTACTCTCAATCAACATGGTTCGGGCCATTTCCACCACTGTTCTATTTCTTCTCTCCACAATCCCATTCTGTTCAGGTGTCCTCCATGATCAGATTGAATAGAACTAACCTTGAACTTTCCTTCCTGTTTGACCTTATTGAAAAACAGATTAAACTTTTGAAATGCATCACTCTTATTTGCTAAGAAAAATATCCAAGAATATCTGGAGAAGTCATCTATGATGACATAGCCAAACCTGTTACCATTAAGACTCTGAGTTCTGGTTGGACCGAAAAGATCCATATGAAGAAGTTCCATTGGTCTAGAAGACAATGGCTCAGATCTTAATTTGAAGGAGTTTCTGGTCTGTTTGCCTAGAGCACAGGCATCACACGATTTTGAAATGGAGTTAAATTTAATTCTAGGCATGCCTTTAACTAAATCAAGTTTGACCAGTTTATTTAAGGTAGAAAAGCTAGCATGACCTAGACGTCTATGCCAGTCAAAAGCATCAATTTCAGAGTTAGCAGATAAACAAATAGTAGATTCAGATTTCTCATTTAAGTCTACAATGTAGACATTATTGTTCCGGTTGGCTACAAATTTAATCTCATCAGAATTTATTTCAAAGATCTTGCATGAAGCATCATCAAAAACAACCTTGTGACCCTTGTCACATAACTGACTGATGCTGATCAGATTATGTTGTAGCCCTTCCACAAGTAAGACTTTTTCAATGGAGTTTGTGGAAGACTTACCTACTGTGCCAACTCCAATTATTTTACCTTTGTTCTTTCCTCCAAACTTGACCAGACCTCCTGGATTCATCTCTATCTTGCTCAACTTGGATCGGTCTCCTGTCATATGCCTGGAGCAGCCACTGTCGAGGTACCACTTGTTGTCTTCAGCTGCCAGGCCGACCTACACAAGTATATCAAGCAGAGTGATTTGGAACCCAAGATGAGTTGGGTCCAAGGACATTGCTTAAATCTCTGATCAAGTGTTTGGGTATCCAGATTTGTTTCAGCATGATTTTCTCTGGCACCTTCCTTTCTGGTTTATTAAAGTTCAATCCAGCTGAACTGGAGTAGTGATTTCTATTCCTTTCATTGGTCTTCCTATTCCTAGGAAATTTCCTGTAGGCTTGTTGATTGGTATAACCTTGACCATGAAAATTATTCCTCCAGTAGATCTTGTTTGGACCCATCTGATTGTTATAATTCCAACTTTTATTCTGATTTGTTTTCTTGGTCCAGTTACCAGTTGTTTTCTGATTAGTGGACTTAATGTTATTCTTCATAAAGTTCATTCCACTCCTGAAGGGTTGTCCAGTACTGGTCGTTGCGTTTTCTTTAGGACTTTGAGTTTTCTTAGAGCTGTTTGAGCTGGATGGTGTGTCCAGCTTTTCTTTTCCCTTCTCTGGACAGAAGGTGATGGTCTTGAATTGCAAGGGTTTCTTGTTGGTTGGGTCATACCCTAGACCTTCCTTGTTGAAATTGACCCTAGTTCCTAGTATAGCATCTAGGCTAGACTTTCCTTGGACAAACTTTTCTAAGATTTTCTGTTTGTCTTCCAGCTCCTTTTGAAGAAACTCAGAGTTCTTTAGGAGTTCAGCATTCACTTTCTTCACAGCTTCACATTTCTCTGAATTCATTCTGATTTCACTCATGCTTTCTTCAATTTTAGTTTTGAATTCATTGAGCTATTTTTTACTTTCTTGGATTTCTCCCCTAAGCTTATCATTCTCTTTCCTTTGTGAGGTCATTTCTTCTAGTTGTTTTTTTAGCTTTGCATTTTCCTCACAGACCAGAGTTTGTTCTTCAACATTTGTGTTAAATTTTCTTTTCAGTACTCTGTGCTCTTTGCTAAGAGAATTAAATTTATCTAGCAAATCACCATAAGCATCCTCCCAGTCATCAATTGAGAAATTTTCAAAGACATTTATTACCTCCTCTTCGCTGTTTGCCATAAGGCAAATTCCTTCTTCATATTCTTCTAAGGAAGCATCTTCAGGGTCTTCTTCTTCCTCGCTCCATGTGCAGACCATCGCCTGTGGCTTTTTCTTCTTCTGCACCTTTGTGAACTTCTTCTGAAGATAGGGACCTTTCTTCTGGAGTTCTGGGCATTCGCCTTTCATGTGTCCCTGTTTGTTACAGTTAAAACAAGTCAGTTTCTTAGGATTTCTATCCCTGTAATTGGTAAACTCAGCATTCTTGTTAAAAGGATGTGGGTTCCTTTTCCTAAAGGTCTTTCCCTTAGTTCTCAGAAACTTTCTGAACTGACGAGTGAGCATAGCCTGGTCCCCCTGGTCGAGATCTGAAAAGCCTTCAATCTCGGACTCAGACTCGGGGCTACTGCTGCTGCTCCCACTTTTACTACTCTTTTTGCGGGAAGCTCTTAGAGCAACATTTTTACCCTTCCTCTCACTTCCTTCTCCACCTCCTTGGAAATTCATCTCATAGGTCATTAGGGACCCTATGAGTTCATTCACAGTTAAGACAGTCAAATCCTTTGACTCCTCAATCACAATGGCCTTAGTGTGCCACGCCGGGGATAAAGATCTAAGGATTTTCCTGACTATATCTGCCTCAGCAAGATCCTTCCCTAGCCCTTTAAGAGTGTTAGTGATCAAGGATAACCTGGCATACATTTCGGTTATATTCTCATCAGCGTTCATCTTAAACATTTCATACTTAGAAGTGAAGAGGTTTACCTTCGAGGCTTTCACTTGAGCTGTACCTTCATAGATCAATTGCAGCTCATCCCACATTCACTTGGCAGTTCTGTATGTAGATATACGAGCATATTCCTCTGGATGAACAGCACACTGGATTATGTTCAGAGCCGTCCAGTTGAGTGACGAGAGCTTCACATGATCATCCGTCCAAGCATCCTCGTTTGGTGGCAACTCATATGGCCCCACCGTGATTACTCTCCACAATTTATGACTCTGAGCTCTGATGAACACTTCCATCCTGTTCTTCCAAAACAGATAGTTACTACCATCGAAATAAGGAGGGCGACTAATGGATTGACCTTCGGCCATGAAGGTTCTAGGACCACCACCATTCCCTTGACCGTTCGCCCACATGGCGTAAACCTGCTCTGATACCAAGTGTTAGCACAGCAAGAGTGATATAGAAGGGGGGGATGAATAGATCACTCCCAATTTGCAGAGTTTTAGGCGAGAAAATAAATCTAACGCTTATACCCCTTCTAGACTATCACACAAGGAATGCAAATGCAGGAATCAATCTAGATCGAATGAGAGAATGATGATTAATGAGTTGAACAAACAACTAGATGAAGAGATAAGCAGATAGAGAGCGAAGATAAGGACCGCAAGCCACAGAGAAGACAACCAGTTTTTTAGGTGGTTCGACTGCAGTCCGCAATCTACATCCACCCCTCACTCCAACTAGAGTGAGGATTCCACTAGCCACTGCTAGAACACAGCAGACTCAGTCTGCAAACAACTTGCTGCCAAACAGCTTGAAAAACCAAGGGAGACAAATCCCTCAACCTAGCTCTGCTACCCACAGAGCTTGAGACCTGTTCTAGCACCCAGCACGAACAGAACCGGAGAGTGCCTCTCCCTTCCTCCACACACCGGAGGGAACCACCTAATGACAACCCGTCATTAGAAACACCAGAGATCAGTGATCTCTCTTCCTCTGCAACCCAGAGGGAAACCGGAGTTAAACTCCCTTCCTCCACACACTGGAGGGGAACAGATCAGAATTAGATGAAGAATAAATAACGAAAATCAGAAAAGAAACTAAAGACTGATCGAGGGAACATTCGATACAGAAAGTTAATACAAATGTAGCTTCCTGGGAAGCAAAACCAGATACTGCTAACTCTCTTTCTCTCTTCACTGCTATCTCTCTCTCTTTCTTTCTCTTCACTGCTATCTCTCTTTTTCTCTTTCTTCACTGCTAGATCGAGCTCTCTGTAACACTGCCTTTTCTTTCTTGGCTCCGATCGACCTTCATCGGTGGGCGAAGGTTTCTATTTATAGCGGCAGCAGATGGATAGGGCACTAAACGCGTGTGCCTCCCACGCTCGATCCAGAACTTTCATGCCACGTGACCTTACTGGACTGGTTCCTCTTGTCTTGGATCACGTGCACCCCATTTATTTGGGAGTATTCTTCCTCGTACCTGTAAGGAGATGAAACTCATTATCACGCTGTATGCTCACTGAAAAAACTCAAGCTGCATGAGGTCTATGAAAACAGCACGACGTGACATCTACACGAGATAAGAGAAGAACGACACGAGATACAATAAGAACACAGCTAACACAACAACAAAAATGTTACGAAGTCAGATGAAGTCAGCACGAGGTGAGAAAGATCAATATGAGATAAGAAAGAAGGAACACGGAGATAAGCACAAGAATAACACGAAGACACAATTATAAGTCAACACGGAGAGGCGAGTACAAGGGTAACACGAAGACAACCGAGACAACATGGAGACAGATGACAGAAGCTGTCATAAGTTGAAAACAACATGAAGACGAGATCTGAAATCGACACTGAGACAGACGAATATCAATACTGGAACCAACACTAGGTGTGGTTTCAAGAACAAATGTCATCGACACGAGATGAACAATATTTAGAGAAAGACTGCACGAAGTGAAAAACAAGAACGACACTAAGTGTAACAGGAACGACACGAAGTGCAGTAGTGACAGAACACGCACAACAGAGAACGACACGAAGTGTGGTCAAAGCGAGAAAGACACGAAGTCTAAAAACGAAAGACCAACACGAAGACAGACTACAAAGAAACAACACGAAGTGAACTAGACACGAAGTGAGAAACACAGCACGAAGACGAGAAAAAATGACACGAAGTAAAAACAGTAATCGACGCGGGTTGAAAACAACACGAAGTCGAAACAGTAATCGACATGGGTTGAAAACAACACGAAGTCGAAACAGTAATCGACACGGGTTGAAAACAACACGAAGTCGAAACAGTAATCGACACGGGTTGAAAACAACACGAAGTCGAAATACAAGAATTGACACGGAGTTGTAAACAACACGAAGACAGAGACACTAAAACAACACGAATATGAAGACAAGGGAAACGACACGAAGTCTAACCTCATACGAGTCTTTCTGTCAAGCGTGGAAATCAACACTGAGTGTTGTAGGCTCAGACGACACGAAATCATTTCGTGTTGGAGAGAGGAAACATCACGAAGTGTGGCTTTAAGTGACACGAAAACAACCCCCAAAATTACCTGAAGTGACTCGAGGATTTACATTAACACAGAGAAAGAAATCTTTTTGTTCACACAAGTTCATAGTGTTGAAACCATCAAGACATTATTACTCAGGCAACATTAAAATACATTTGATCAATTTGTTCAATTGAGCAGGACTTTCCCTTACTTGTTTAATCCATTCACTTACATGATGAAACATGAGATTATCTTGAGATAGTGTGAGACATCATCAAAATCATGGGAACACAACACAGCGAACACTACCCTCATATCGAGCCAACCAATCTGCTCCTAGGATTACATCATAATCCTTCATGTCCATGCAAACTAAATCAGCTGGAAAGCTCTGCTCCCCCATCATAACCGTACTAGAGGGATAGAAATATTGGATTACTGATCTAGTACCAATAGGGGTTGATATTTCTAACGGAGAATTCATCAAAACAGGTTCCACAGCTAAAGACTTAGCAAATCTCCGAGAAATAAAGGAATGTGTTGCACCAATATCGAAAAGAACAAATGCTGGCTTGTCGAGTATAATAAGTGTACCTTCGACGAGTCCACCATCCTCGGTTATTCCCGCTTCCTCAGCATGCAGAGATTGGAGCTTGCCTTGTGGTTTCTTGAAGACTTGCGGTTTTGTCGGGGTAGCTTGCTCAAACATACGAGGGCAATCAGAGATACGGTGCTCCTTGCTTCTACATCGTAGGCATGCGCCTAGCTTGCGCCAGCAATCCTCCACCCTGTGGCCAGGATTATTACAAAACTTGCAAACGCCCATGTATGAATAATAAGGCCATGCTTCTTATCTTCATGCTTCGGCATCTTGCCTTTCCATGATCCTGCTCCGGTCCACGAACTCGACCCACTCGCGGGCCTCTTCTTGATATACCCAGGTTTGACACTCCCGGAACCCGTAGGTCGTTCCTTCTTCATGCCTGTGCCACGGATCCTCTCCGTCATCTCAAGAGTATCCTCCAGAACTTGTGCTTTCCTTACCATCTCGGAATAAGTGGAAATCGCCAATGGTGCCAGTTGATTAATATAATGTAGCTTCAGACCATTGAGAAAATGCTTCGCCTTCATTTTCTCGGTGGAAATAAGATGTGTAGCATAACGAGAAAGCCGTGCAAATTGAGCCTCATACTCTGCCACGGACAAACCTCGCTGTTTCAGGGCTGCGAACTCCGTCGCTTTCTTCTCTTGCACTCGGTCAGAAAAATACTTGCTGTTAAAGAATTCCTCGAACTCTTCCCACGTAACCTGTCGGTCACCGAGAGTCACCTTGATAGAATCCCACCAAGTATGTGCATCACGTTCCAGTTGAAATATGGACAAAAGGACACGCTCCTGGTTGGTGCATTACATAACTTCAAAGATTATCCCCATCTCATCTAGCCAGTGCTCAGCTTGGTCGGGGTCGGTCGAACCCGCAAACCTTGGCGGATTCATCCCTCGGAAGTTCCGGTATAGATCACCGGTGCCATGCTGTGCAGCTCCTGCTTGAGCTACCTGCTATAAAGCCTGAGTAAGGCCTTGAACCGTGCGCTGTAGGTTCCTCCATTCAGCGCGATCAGCTGCCATCTACACGAGAAATAGATTACTTAGGTTCAATAAGATAGATAATAACACGATTAAGGAACGAACTTAACCCAAGTTTCTACCCAATCTCACCAGGTCGGGTTCTAGACTTTTACAAGGTTAGGGATCTAATGCACCTAGACACAACCAAAAACTCGGTACCTGGCGGAGATAATTGATCCGAAGACCACTCGCGCAAGTATGCGACCTTCCCGATAGGCGTAGCCTAACGTTCGGACAACACCTTTTAATATACCGGGTTATTGGGATGCAATGCAGAACTTAGAAAACCTAGAACTTAGGAAAACCTAGGAATGTGAAACCTAGGGCTCTGATACCAACTACACTGTCACGCCCCGACGCGGAATATCAGGACGTACAGTCGGGAACGAGTTGGCAAGAGAGAGATCTATCTAAAATAATACACACTGCTACAAGATGGAAATACTCAATGATCATTAAACAACCACAACTGATACAATAACCTCAAATTCAACTTAATACAACTGGAATTACAACCACTAAAACTCAATAACATAACTGAAACTGAATGCTCTCCAAAACACAACTAGAAGTAAGATAACACACTGCTAACACACTAGAACTGACACACTCATGACATCACTCCTGCCCTTCCCCATCAGTAAGCGCGTCACCTGAAAAACTTGGAAAGGGGGGAAACACAACTATGAGCTGACGCTCAGTAGGAAATAATAGGCAATTTACGTGATTAACAAGTTAATTACATTTTCATATGCAATACTAAGAAAGAAAGAAATGACGATAGCGATATAACGAAACAACGTAATAACAAGATCTTGCAAGGTCAAAAAATATGTGATGTCAAGAATTAACAAGATAACAAGTACAAGAATTTACAACAAGAGATATAACAAGAGACAGTAGTAAAGAATTGGCCACAAGTAAGTAATATCAATTCATTCACGATCAAGTAACAAGTAACAAGTAACAAGAGATGTTTGTCATAGACGCAACAAGCAAGCAAGTATTTCGGTGTAATGCCCCACCATGTCATTAGCATCCCATGGGCTCAGTAATTTTTCGGGCGCTCTCCCCAGGACCAGACCGGGCCCTTATGATGCGATGGCATTTATTTTTATGGGCCCAAAGTCCTACACGTCCAGACATTCAGTCAATTTTAATGGCTAATTAATCATAGGAATTACTGTCATAAGTACGAGAATTAAGGACTAACATGTCCTTGGATTCAAAACAAAAACTCGGTTGATACGGTCACCTCGGTGCCGCTTTACAAGAACTGGACCAAAACTCGGTCCACGGGGTCAAGAAAGAACGGCTGACAGTATACCGTTCAAGTGTGTAAGTAATCCATTCTACTGGAGTAATAGGGACTAAAACAGCAACTTAACAATCAATTTAATCCGAATTACCAAGTTAATATATCAATGATTATCCATTATCATTTGCATTAAACCAATTTGCCAAAGGATGATTCAAGATGATAAGGTAAAGGAACAAGCTCGTACAGGAATGAAATAGCATGCATTAACAGAGATTTAGTTTCACAATTAACCACTAATTATGTGGGTTTCTATTTAACCATTGTATGAAGATGATAAATGGTATGTTTTTACACTACGTTTGCATGTAGGGACCAATGTTAATTGAAATCAAAAGGGTACATGAATAGGTTACTGGTTCTTCAAAAATATACTTTTCAATTGGTCTAAGTTAAATGGGTCGATCCCCTAATGATCCGGATCGATCCTCGGGTCGAAGAAAGACAAAAACTGGGTTTCTGGTATACGGGTCGACCCCTGGGGTCGACCCTTGTAAAAATGGGATCTGCCAGTGAGATGGGTCGACCCTTGGGGTCGACCCCCACAAATCCTGCAGAATGGGTCGACCCCTGGGGTCGACCCCCACACTCTGGCTGTATGGGTCGACCCCAGGGGTCGACCCTTGTTGGGTGCTGGATGGGTCGACCCCTGGGGTCGACCCTCGAGCCTGCCAGGGCTCCCAGAAAACGGGTCGACCCCAGGGGTCGACCCCTGCAAGAACAAAAATGGTTTTAACCTCCGGAAAACATATAAACTCACCCAATTGAGATCCAATTGAGTTGGGATCTTAACCACATGATCTAGGGTTATTAATATACATACTAGGGTCATAAAACAAGAGATTTGAAACACTAATTTCAACAGAAATCAATTAAATCTTAACCTAATCTATGATGAACACATGAAAACCTAGATATTGACACGCTTCTACTAAATCGTGAAATTCTCTCAATATACATAACGAAATTTGGGGCTTCTTATGTCAAAAGAAAGCTAACTTGATGCTGAATCCAACCATATATGATAAGCTATATGTGGATCAAGTTTTATAACTCAAAATCAGCCCGCAATCAAGCTCTAACTCAAAGGGTCACAATATAAATCAGGTTGTAGACATGCTCTCACTAAAAATCAAAATTCTCCAAGCATGCTCAATGAAAATTGGGGCTTTCTACGTTAAATGAAAGCTAACAACATGCTTATTACATCATATAAGTTAATTAGAGTTTGACCTGTTAAACCTACCTCAATCGAAGAGAGAACTTAAAACCCTAGAATGAAGAACGAATCGGATCACCCTTCACAAAACCCACGATAGCTCTCTAGATACCTGATAAAAATTGGGGCTTTCAGTCCCACTAGATAGATCTCGTCGAGAGGGACAAAATCATATATTCATGATCAAATTTTGGTTGAGAATTCCTACCTCAATTGAAGAAACAAAGAAGGAAGAAGGAAGCCGATGACCTGCCGACACACCTCCACAAATCGAGCAAGATCTTCCTAGATCTGAAACTTCAGCGAACCCCACAGCCACCAAAAGAAACTAGACTCAAAGAGCTTTCTATCTATAGCTCACACAGCTTCTGGAGAGTTCTGAGCTGTGAGAAATCGATGGAACAAGAGACGTGTTAAAAACGGCGCCGAAATGGTTGACTCAACCAAACTCGGCCGGCTGCGCCTCCTAGGGTTAGGTTTGTGTCGAATTTATATAGGGCTATTAATCCTTAGCTCATGGCCGTTCATTTGCCTCTGATTTGAGCTAATTTTTTTTAGTATTAAGCCTCAATTTCGTGTTTTAATCCAAGGTTAGGTAAGGGTCAAAAAGTGTGCACTTTTGGGCTTAAACCCTAATTAGATCTAACCATGGATTTTTAAATGGCTTAATGACAGAAGACAAAGTTGTTGTCTACCTCGACCTTAACCTGTTTACTATTTTTATGGATTTTTATAAGGTAGTCGGATTTTCACTTATTCTATTTCTAACGAATTAAATATTAATAAATCTAAAATTCAATTATTAATTCAATAAGAATTCAATTCTTAATTAATAAAAGATTAATAGATATATTGGGCTCAATTAAATAATTCAGGGTCTTACACCCTCCCCTACTTAAAGGAATTTGGTCCTCCAAATTCACTGCACTAAAACTAAGAGTAGGGAATGAGATTGCTCACCTAGAATAGGTCGGGATACCGCTTCCGCATAGTCTCTTCAGACTCCCATGTAGCTTCTTCGGTCCCACGCCGACTCCACTGAATCTTGACCATAGGTATCGAACGATTCCGGAGTTGCTGTTGCTTCCGGTCTAGAATCTTGATAGGTCTTTCCTCATAAGTCAAATCTTCCTTCAGTTCAAAATCCACCTGCTGAATGATATGAGTGGGGTCGTACACATATTTCCGTAGCATAGACACATGGAAGACATTGTGTACGCCCGAAAATTGCGGCGGTAAAGCCAATATGTATGCCACCTCTCCCACTCTATCTAGAATCTTGAATGGACCAATGTATCTCGGACTCAGCTTGCCATGAATGCCAAATCTTCGGATCCCTCTCGAAGGAGAGACCTTCAAGACACATGCTCGCCAACCAGAAATTCCAATGCTCTTCTCCTGTTGTCGGCATAACTCTTCTGTCTGGATTGAGCTACTTGTAACCGATCTCGGATAATACGTATGTTCTGTGATGATTCTGAGATAAGATCCGGTCCAAGCCACTGTTTCTCACCTACCTCATCCCAACATAACGGAGAACGACAACTCCTACCATACAATGCTTCTAAAGGATTCATCTGTATGCTGGATTGGTAACTGTTGTTATAGGCGAATTCAATCAATGCCAAGTGCTCACTCCAATTACCACCGAAATCAATCATGCAAGCTCGCATCATATCTTCCACTATCTGGTTGGTTCTTTCAGTCTGTCCATCTGTCTGCGGATGAAAAGCAGTACTGAAATTCAGACGAGTACCAAGAGACTCTTGCAGTCCCTTCCAGAAATGTGAAGTAAATCTGGGGTCTCGATCAGACACAATGTTGACTGGAATACCATGTAGTCTCACCACTTCCTTCAAATACAAAGCAGCCAATACATCAATCGTCCACTTGGACTTAATTGGTAAGAAATGAGCTGACTTTGTCAATCGGTCAACAATCACCCATATCGCATCAAATCCACCACGAGTCCTAGGTAGACCCATAATGAAATCCATGCCAATGCTTTCCCACTTCCATTGGGGTATGTCGAGTGGTTTCAGTTTCCCTGCCGGTCTGAAATGTTCGGCCTTAACTTGTTGACATACTAAGCATCTACTCACAAAATCTGCAACTTCTCTTTTCATATTCGGCCACCAAAAGGATCTTTTCAAATCTCTGTACATCTTAGTGCCGCCAGGATGAATAGTATATCTGGATCTATGAGCTTCCTCAAGAATCTTGTTCTTTATTGCGGCTTCGTCAGGTACACAAGTTATGCCCTTGAATAATAATCTTCCATCGTCAGCCAACATGAAGTCAGGTCTGCTACTCAAGCTTCCCTTGATCTCTACCAGCTCGGGATCATTATCTTGCAAGGACTTGATTTCCATCAACAATTCGGGCTTAAGTTGGATCTGAGCAATCATAACCCGATCATTGTCAATATTAAGATCCAGGCTGGACAATTGTTCCAATAACCTCCATTCTTGTAACATGAGGCTTGACAATCTAGCTACCGGCTTCCGGCTTAATGCATCTGCCACAACATTACCCTTGCCAGGATGATACTCAATCGAGAAGTCGAAGTCTTTCAAATACTCCAACCATCTGCGCTGCCGCATATTGAGTTCCTTCTGAGAGAATAAATACTTCAGACTCTTATGATCTGAAAACACCGGTAAGGTTTCTCCATACAAGTAGTGCCTCCACATCTTTAAAGCAAACGCGACTGCTGCCAGTTCTAAATCATGAACATGATAATTCTCTTCGTGCTTCCTTAACTGCCTAGAAGAATAGGCAATCACCTTCCCATGCTGCATGAGCACACAGCCTAAGCCAATACCTGAAGCATCAGTATAAGCAACAAAACCTCCTTCACCAGAAGGTAAAGCCAATACAGGTGCAGTAGTTAAACACTCCTTCAAAGTCTGAAAGCTTCGCTGACAATCTTCTAACCAATCAAACGTGTTCTCCTTGCGGGTTAATCTTGTCATAGGTACCGCAATCTTAGAGAAATCCTGGATAAATCTTCGATAATAGCCTGCCAGGCCTAGAAAACTTCTAACTTCTGTCACACTGGTAGGCTGCTCCCAATTCTTCACTGCCTCGACCTTCGAAGGATCAACAGAAATACCATCCTTGGTGATAATATGTCCGAGAAAGGACACCTCTTGCAGCCAGAATTCACACTTACTGAACTTGGCATAAAGTTGATGATCTCTCAATAACTGCAATGCCATCCTCAGATGTTCAGCATGCTCCACTTCACTCTTGGAATAGATCAAGATGTCATCAATAAAGACCACGACCCATTGATCAAGATAGGGCCGAAATGCATTGTTCATCAACTGCATGAAAGCTGCCGGTGCATTCGTTAGACCAAAAGGCATAACGACAAATTCAAAATGACCATACCTGCTACGGAAAGCCGTTTTATAGATATCCTCTTCCTTAATCCGCAACTGGTGATATCCAGATCGAAGATCGATCTTAGAGAAATATTGAGCTCCCGCTATCTGGTCAAATAACTCGTCAATCCTCGGCAATGGATATTTATTCTTGACAGTCTGCTGGTTCAATTGCCGATAATCAATGCAGAACCTCATCGAACCATCTTTCTTCCTGACGAATAATACAGGGGCTCCCCACGGAGAAGTACTAGGACGAATGAAGCCCTTCTCTAGTAATTCCATCAACTGTTGCTTTAACCCTCTCAGTTCTGCAGGAGACATACGATAAGGAGCCTTGGAAATAGGAGATGTGCCAGGAATAAGATCAATAGAAAAGATAACTTCCCGCTCAGGCAGAAGTCCTTGTAGTTCCTCTGGAAAGACATCAGGAAAATCTCGGACAACAGGAATGTCCTTGATCTCAATCTGCTGCTCAGGGGTTGCACAGACAAAGGCTAGAAAAGCCTCACATCCACGCCTCATCAGCTTATCAGCTCGAAGAGCCGAGATAAGTGACACAGAGTTGTGATGCTTAACACCCACAAAAGAAAGTCTCGGGTGCCTAGTAAAAGACACTGAGCTAGAACTGCAGTGAACACTAGCCTCATATCGAGCCAACCAATCTGCTCCTAGGATTACATCATAATCCTTCATGTCCATGCAAACTAAATCAGCTGGAAAGTTCTGCTCCCCCATCATAACCGTACTAGGGGGATATAAATATTGGATTGCTGATCTAGTACCAATAGGGGTTGATATTTCTAACGCAGAATTCATCAAAACAGGTTCCACAGCTAAAGACTTAGCAAATCTCCGAGAAATAAAGGAATGTGTTGCACCAGTATCGAAAAGAACAAATGCTGGCTTGTCGAGTATAATAAGTGTACCTTCGACAAGTCCACCATCCTCGGTTATTCCCGCTTCCTCAGCATGCAGAGATTGGACCTTTCCTTGTGGTTTCTTGAAGACTTGCGGTTTTGTCGGGGTAGCTTGCTCAGACATACGAGGGCAATCAGAGATACGGTGCTCCTTGCTTCCACATGGTAGGCATGCGCCTAGCTTGCGCCAGCAATCCTCCACCCTGTGGCCAGGATTATTACAAAACTTGCAAACGCCCATGTATGAATAATAGGGCCATGCTTCTTATCTTCATGCTTCGGCATCTTGCCTTTCCATGATCCTGCTCCGGTCCACGCACTCGACCCACTCGCGGGCCTCTTCTTGATATACCCAGGTTTGACACTCCCGGAACCTGTAGGTCGTTCCTTCTTCATGCCTGTGCCACAGATCCTCTCCGTCATCTCAAGAGTATCCTCCAGAACTTGTGCTTTCCTTACCATCTCGGAATAAGTGGAAATCTCCAATGGTGCCAGTTGATTAATATAATGTAGCTTCGGACCATTGAGAAAACGCTTCGCCTTCATTTTCTCGGTGGAAATAAGATGTGTAGCATAATGAGAAAGCCGTGCAAATTGAGCCTTATACTCTGCCACGGACAAACCTCGTTGTTTCAGGGCCGCGAACTCCGTCGCTTTCTTCTCTTGCACTCGGTTACAAAAATACTTGCTGTTAAAGAATTCCTCAAACTCTTCCCACGTAACCTGCCGGTCACCGAGAGTCACCTTGATAGAATCCCACCAAGTATGTGCATCACGTTCCATTTGAAGTGTGGACAAAAGGACACGCTCCTGGTTGGTGCATTGCATAACTTCAAAGATTATCCCCATCTCATCTAGCCAGTGCTCAGCTTGGTCGGGGTCGGTCGAACCCGCAAACCTTGGCGGATTCATCCCTCGGAAGTTCCGGTATAGATCACCGGTGCCATGCTGTGCAGCTCCTGCTTGAGCTACCTGCTATAAAGCCTGAGTAAGGCCTTGAACCGTCCACTGTAGGTTCCTCCATTCAGCGCGATCAGCTGCCATCTACACGAGAAATAGATTACTTAGGTTCAATAAGATAGATAATAACACGATTAAGGAACGAACTTAACCCAAGTTTCTACCCAATCTCACCAGGTCGGGTTCTAGACTTTTACAAGGTTAGGGATCTAATGCACCTAGACACAACCAAAAACTCGGTACCTGGCGGAGATAATTGATCCGAAGACCACTCGCGCAAGTATGCGACCTTCCCGATAGGCGTAGCCTAACGTTCGGACAACACCTTTTAATATACCGGGTTATTGGGATGCAATGCAGAACTTAGAAAACCTAGAACTTAGGAAAACCTAGGAATGTGAAACCTAGGGCTCTGATACCAACTACACTGTCACGCCCCGACGTGGAATATCGGGACGTACAGTCGGGAACGAGCTGGCAAGAGAGAGATCTATCTAAAATAATACACAATGCTACAAGATGGAAATATTCAATGATCATTAAACAACCACAACTGATACAATAACCTCAAAATCAACTTAATACAACTGGAATTACAACCACTAAAACTCAATAACATAACTGAAACTAAATGCTCTCCAAAACACAACTAGAAGTAAGATAACACACTGCTAACACACTAGAACTGACACACTCGTGACATCACTCCTGCCCTTCCCCATCAGTAAGCGTGGTGAGGACACACGGCGCTATCCTCGACGGAGCACCCGGCACACCGCTACCTCCTTGTGGCTCGGCGACGGCGGCACCTTCTAGTTATCTTTTCATCATGTTTAGGCCATGTTGGGCCTCAGTCTGGACTTGCTCAGGCCTTGTGGGCCTTGTCTTTTGGTCCCTGCGTGGACATCTTCTTGTTTGGGCACTTATTGGGCCATATAGTGGCCAATTGGGTTGCTTTGTGGGGTAATGGATCTTGTTACTGGGTCAGGGGCTTATTGGGGCTTGAAGCCCACTTAAAAGAAGCCCATTAGGGTTTAGGGGGCGGCCCCCTCCCCATCTAGAGGAGGAGGAGGCAGCCGCCCACCCCTTCCTAGTTCTACTAGGGAAGGTGGGGGGCGCTCCCCTCTCCCTTCCCCTTTTCCCCTCTCCTCCTTTCCCCAACTCCATCCCTTCCTTCTCCCACTTAGATTCCTTTCTTATTTTTCTAAGCTTGCTGAAATATGGGCCGCCTTTCTCTCCTTGGAGCTGGGCGCACCCCTCCCCTTCTAGTTAGATTAGGGTTTTCCCATCCCCTATAAGTAGTTCTCACCTTGTACCGATTACAGTTTACACATGATTTTGAATACAAGTGAGTATTGTGCAAAGCTTTTTGCGCCCTTCTCTCTCTCTCTCTTTCTTCTCCTGCGACGGGAGAACGGCGGGGTGTGACGCCTCAGCCCTCGGTGGACTCCGGGGTTCCCTCTTATCCTCATCTTCTTCCTCAACGGTTCGTGTTCGTGATTCCAGATTTCTGCCCCGACTTGTATCAGAGCTCGCGCCCCCTTCCTGGACGAGTTTTGCCACGACCTATTTTCTGGAGATACGTCTGCGGATCAGCTTCGCGTCGGCGCCCATTTTGCATCAATCGGAGATCGGCACTGCCCGTACCGATTTTCTCCGCCGACCTGCGCCAGCACCACTTTCTCTGCTCGCCCAGCGGGGAGGCCCTGATTGCGAATTTTCCCCAGGCCTCCACGCTGCGTCTTTTGCCCTGGTTTCTTCAGGGTTCGTAGATCTCCGAGTCAACTTTCCAACGCCGCCAACGGCGTCGCGTTTCGACATCGTCACCGTCCGTGGCGGTCGATCTCGTGGGGTTGCGCCAGCGCGTCTGCCCAGTCCGCCCAGCGAACCAGCCCCAACTTTCAGCGACTTCTGCGGCTCGCACCGGCGTCGTCTGCCAGCGCCATTTGGCCGAGGGCGATCTCTGCCAGTCAGCTTTCACCCCCAACCGGCCCGGACTTGTTCGGGCACCAGAAGGCCGATTTCCAGATTTTACCGTCGGCGAGCGCAGTTCTGCGCTCACAGAACCTGATCTGACTTTCAGCAGCGCCCACGGTCACCACCGGCGGATCCAGCGCGCCCCCTTTGGCCGGAGCGTTCCTCCAACAGTCAGCGACGCGTCCTCTCTGACGGTGCCTCAAACGGGCGTCGTATCAGCCCATGAGACCCCCCCTCCGCCCAGGCGCGCGCGACACCGGTTTCTGCAGCGTTGCACCCGAACCTCCTCGTGGCCGACCCGTCACCGAGTGCAGCCCGTCAACCCGTGTCCGGCAGCCCCGAATGTATTGGTTGTAGCCTTTTACCTCCCTGCGAGGAGTGGGCCGTTATTGGGTTGTATTTTATTGACCTCTGGTGTATCGGGGTTGTTGGTTCACGGCCGGGGTTCCTTCCCCACGCCTAGGCGTGGAGGTACGCGCTCCGACTCCCCTCCTTTTGCTTGCTCTTTTAGTATGTGATTGATTATGCCGCGTGAGAGAGGGTAGGTGCCTAGCCACTTATTGCCATCACCGCGGATCGTGAGTGAGAGCATCCATCCCTAGCACTAGTCGAGCACCGAGCTAGGACTCGACTCCCCTTGTCTTTGGAGGTCGACTATACGCCTAGACACGTGCGCTTCCCTCCTTGGGACGGCCGAGGTCGGAGTTTCTGTTGAGAGACGTCCCTCATTCTGTGGGATATCACGGTGGTCAGCCACTTGGCGACCCTTGAGCGTGCTACTGCCGGCCTCAGTTAGAGTCTTTTGTGAGTCTTAGTCCGTGTCGGTCCCCGTCCCGCGTCAAATTTGGTATCAGAGCTTAGGGAACCAGTTTGTTCTAACAAATTGGGGTCTTAGGTCATTCGAGTCTTTAGGTTGTCTAGGGTGCAATTGAGGCCTTAGAGTTATCTAGGTTGCATTGAGTCTCTTAGTTCATCTAGGTAACCCACCATTGCATTGTAATGTTAGGTTTGTGTCTAGTTAGAGTTTTATCCTTGTCTCGTTGAGTCTTGCATGTCCAGCTCCGCGCCAACCCCATGGTGGTTCCTCGAGCCCACATGTCAGATTAGTCATCCCTATTGGCCCGATTCGATGCTCTTATGGTACGACCCCTAAGTGTCGCCCCTACCACTCAGTCGTCGGGAGACCCGATCCCTATACCGATGACCGAGTCATTCCAGCGCCCTATCATGTCCACTGCCATCCTACCTAATGGGATGCATACGGAGATCGACTTCATCAGTAGGGTGTCGTCTAACTGTGTCTCACAAGACATTATTGAGTCACTCTCTAAGACTGGGGAGATTGTTCTCCGTGATGGTTTAGCTTTTATCGAGTTTCAACGGTGGTTTGGCCCCGTTAAATATTTCGATGGCGCTTGGTGCAAGATCAGCACACTTGCTGGTCCATGCATCATTTTAGGGCGAACTTGGTTGGAGGAAAGAAGTGCGACCATCGACCTGGATAAAAGGACCTGCACCTTACACCCATCTCACCTTCCCGGTGAGTTTGTCTTCCATGACGGCGTTACGCCGACCACCTCCATGTCATCACCTGGGTTTGTTCCAGTGAGTTACGAGGCTGAACAGGAGTTGATTGAGGAGTACCTAACTGAGGTTGAGGAGTTAGGGAGTGATCCCCTCCACATCATAGAGGACTCCGTTTCCCCTCCCGAGAGAGAGGCTTCACCCTTAGACCCTCATATAGAGACATTCTTACCTTCCGAGGGTGAACTGGTCATTGGTGAGTCTTTAGCTAGCTGGCTAAGGGAGGGTCCACTTCTAGATGTCTCCATTCCTCGCTATACACCCATGGGACCAGCCCTCCCAATAATACCCCTTAACTCCTTTCACACCACTTTTCGGTCCTTCTGCTTTCTTGAAAATGTGAAGGACTTCCTTAGGAGTTTAGATTATCAATGGGAGTTGACTTATATGTTGACCTTAGGGTCTGACCAACCCTATAGTCATAGCTTTACACTCCCTGCTTTGGGGTCTATTACCTCGGTCTACACCATAGGACATATCACATCCGAGGTCCTTTTATTATTTCCCATACCCGTGGAGGTTGATTTTGTCCCCGCTTATGGTTTCACGGTCCCGAGGGAGGAACCTTGCCTTCCTTGCCTTCCTCATGAGCCTCTTGCCCCATACATGAGAGTGCCTGAAGGTGATTATCTGCACCTGGGCGAATGTCGCACATGGGCAAGTATAGTGAAGGGACCTTTCGGGAGGGGTCATCATTTCTTTGACCCTTTCGATCCCCTCCCTAGTGAGCCTCTCGACCCATATTCTTTTCTCCACCTTGTCGAGGAGGTCCACTATCATACACCACCTAGGCCTTCTAGTCAACACCTCACCTTACCGGCATCCAGATGCCCGAGCTTAGGAGGCCAGGGACACATGTCTCTTCCCCATGTTTCTTCATGTCCACCCTCATATAGGGGTTTGTCTCATATAGGGAATGTCATGAGTGAGTTTGGGCAATTTAGTCCCCATGAGTCTACCACATTCCGTAGGACACCCATGCATGATAGATACAACTTTGGTTGTCCTGGTCCTCCCCGTGTTGTCCAATCATGTAGGAGTCATAGGCATGCTAGGTCTGTGTTTGGATGTCCAGGACCACCACTGCATTCACATAGGTATGAGTCAACACAGCTAGTTCGGAGTCTGCATCATCACCACCTCGAGGCCAGCAACGCACGTTACAAGGAGTTAGCTGACGCGCACAGACGCACACGTGAGTTCCGCGAGGGAGAGTACGTCATGGTCCGGGTTAGACCGGAACGGTTTCCTTCGGGAGCCGTAAAGAAGCTCCAAGACCGCGGTGCAGGACCATTCAGAGTGTTGAGGCGTATTGGGTCGAACGCGTATGAGATCGAGCTACCAGACGACTACGGGATCAGTTCGACGTTCAATGTCTCTGATCTGGTAGCTTATCGGGATCCCGCGGTGATACCCAGTGAGTTATTTGGGCCTGACCCTCCTGTTGTGAGTGATACACCTACTGAGAGTCCACCTCCTCCAGCCCCATTACAAAAACGCGAGCATATAGATTGCATACTGGATGAGCAGGTGACTACTACCAGGAGCGGAGCCTACCAACGCTTCTTAGTGCGTTGGAGAGGGCGCCCCGAGTCGGACAACACCTGGATTACACGTGGAGAGCTGGAGCGGATCGATCCGGACCTGCTGGAGCGATACCTCAGCGACCGTGACCCTTACTCGACGGGGTCGAGTTCTTCCCACCCGGGGAGAATTGGTGAGGACACACGGCGCTATCCTCGACGGAGCACCCGGCACACCGCTACCTCCTTGTGGCTCGGCGACGGCGGCACCTTCTAGTTATCTTTTCATCATGTTTAGGCCATGTTGGGCCTCAGTCTGGACTTGCTCAGGCCTTGTGGGCCTTGTCTTTTGGTCCCTGCGTGGACATCTTCTTGTTTGGGCACTTATTGGGCCATATAGTGGCCAATTGGGTTGCTTTGTGGGGTAATGGATCTTGTTACTGGGTCAGGGGCTTATTGGGGCTTGAAGCCCACTTAAAAGAAGCCCATTAGGGTTTAGGGGGCGGCCCCCTCCCCATCTAGAGGAGGAGGAGGCAGCCGCCCACCCCTTCCTAGTTCTACTAGGGAAGGTGGGGGGCGCTCCCCTCTCCCTTCCCCTTTTCCCCTCTCCTCCTTTCCCCAACTCCATCCCTTCCTTCTCCCACTTAGATTCCTTTCTTATTTTTCTAAGCTTGCTGAAATATGGGCCGCCTTTCTCTCCTTGGAGCTGGGCGCACCCCTCCCCTTCTAGTTAGATTAGGGTTTTCCCATCCCCTATAAGTAGTTCTCACCTTGTACCGATTACAGTTTACACATGATTTTGAATACAAGTGAGTATTGTGCAAAGCTTTTTGCGCCCTTCTCTCTCTCTCTCTTTCTTCTCCTGCGACGGGAGAACGGCGGGGTGTGACGCCTCAGCCCTCGGTGGACTCCGGGGTTCCTTCTTATCCTCATCTTCTTCCTCAACGGTTCATGTTCGTGATTCCAGATTTCTGCCCCGACTTGTATCAGAGCTCGCGCCCCCTTTCTGGACGAGTTTTACCACGACCTATTTTCTGGAGATACGTCTGCGGATCAGCTTCGCGTCGGCGCCCATTTTGCATCAATCGGAGATCGGCACTGCCCGTACCGATTTTCTCCGCCGACCTGCGCCAGCACCACTTTCTCTGCTCGCCCAACGGGGAGGCCCTGATTGCGAATTTTCCCCAGGCCTCCACGCTGCGTCTTTTGCCCTGGTTTCTTCAGGGTTCGTAGATCTCCGAGTCAACTTTCCAACGCCACCGACGGCGTCACGTTTCGACATCGTCACCGTCCGTGGCGGTCGATCTCGTGGGGTTGCGCCAGCGCGTCTGCCCAGTCCGCCCAGCGAACCAGCCCCAACTTTCAGCGACTTCTGCGGCTCGCACCGGCGTCGTCTGCCAGCGCCATTTGGCCGAGGGCGATCTCTGCCAGTCAGCTTTCACCCCCAACCGGCCCGGACTTGTTCGGGCACCAGAAGGCGGATTTCCAGATTTTACCGTCGGCGAGCGCAGTTCTGCGCCCACAGAACCTGATCTGACTTTCAGCAGCGCCCACGGTCACCACCGGCGGATCCAGCGTGCCCCCTTTGGCCGGAGCATTCCTCCAACAGTCAGCGACGCGTCCTCTCTGACGGTGCCTCAAACGGGCGTCGTATCAGCCCGTGAGACCCCCCCTCCGCCCAGGCGCGCGCGACACCGGTTTCTGCAGCGTTGCACCCGAACCTCCTCGTG
The DNA here is from genome assembly GCA_022559845.1 of Amorphophallus konjac. Taxonomy (NCBI): domain Eukaryota; kingdom Viridiplantae; phylum Streptophyta; class Magnoliopsida; order Alismatales; family Araceae; genus Amorphophallus; species Amorphophallus konjac. Next base: position 167,946,659 of record CM040124.1, on the reverse strand, counting down.
GCCGACCCGTCACCGAGTGCAGCCCGTCAACCCGTGTCCGGCAGCCCCGAACGTATTGGTTGTAGCCTTTTACCTCCCTGCGAGGAGTGGGCCGTTATTGGGTTGTATTTTATTGACCTCTGGTGTATCGGGGTTGTTGGTTCACGGCCGGGGTTCCTTCCCCACGCCTAGGCGTGGAGGTACGCGCTCCGACTCCCCTCCTTTTGCTTGCTCTTTTAGTATGTGATTGATTATGCCACGTGAGAGAGGGTAGGTGCCTAGCCACTTATTGCCATCACCGCGGATCGTGAGTGAGAGCATCCATCCCTAGCACTAGTCGAGCACCGAGCTAGGACTCGACTCCCCTTGTCTTTGGAGGTCGACTATACGCCTAGACACGTGCGCTTCCCTCCTTGGGACGGCCGAGGTCGGAGTTTCTGTTGAGAGACGTCCCTCATTCTGTGGGATATCACGGTGGTCAGCCACTTGGCGACCCTTGAGCGTGCTACTGCCGGCCTCAGTTAGAGTCTTTTGTGAGTCTTAGTCCGTGTCGGTCCCCGTCCCGCGTCAAAGCGCGTCACCTGAAAAACCTGGAAAGGGGGGAAACAGAACTATGAGCTGACGCTCAGTAGGAAATAACAGGCAATTTACGTGATTAACAAGTTAATTACATTTTCATATGCAATACTAAGAAAGAAATAAATGACGATAACGATATAATGAAACAACGTAATAACAAGATCTTGCAATGTCAAAAAATATGTGATGTCAAGAATTAACAAGATAACAAGTACAAGAATTTACAACAGGAGATATAACAAGAGACAGTAGTAAAGAATTGGCCACAAGTAAGTAATATCAATTCATTCGCGATCAAGTAACAAGTAACAAGTAACAAGTAACAAGAGATGTTTGTCATAGACGCAACAAGCAAGCAAGTATTTCGGTGTAATGCCCCACCATGTCATTAGCATCCCATGGGCTCAGTAATTTTTCGGGCGCTCTCCCCAGGACCAGACCGGGCCCTTATGATGCGATGGCATTTATTTTTATGGGCCCAAAGTCCCACACGTCCAGACATTCAGTCAATTTTAATGGCCAATTAATCATAGGAATTACTGTCATAAGTACGAGAATTAAGGAATAACATGTCCTTGGATTCAAAACAAAAACTCGGTTGATACGGTCACCTCGGTGCCGCTTTACAAGAACTGGACCAAAACTCGGTCCACGGGGTCAAGAAAGAATGGCTGACAGTATACCATTCAAGTGTGTAAGTAATCCATTCTACTGGAATAATAGGGACTAAAATAGCAACTTAACAATCAATTTAATCATAATTACCAAGTTAATATATCAAGGATTATCCATTATCATTTACATTAAACCAATTTACCAAAGGATGATTCAAGATGATAAGGTAAAGGAACAAGCTCGTACAGGAATGAAATAGCATGCATTAACAGAGATTTAGTTTCACCATTAACCACTAATTATGTGGGTTTCTATTTAACCATTGTATGAAGATGATAAATGGTATGTTTTTACACTACGTTTGCATGTAGGGACCAATGTTAATTGAAATCAAAGGGGTACATGAATGGGTTACTGGTTCTTCAAAAATATACTTTTCAATTGGTCTAAGTTAAATGGGTCGATCCCCTAATGATCCGGATCGATCCTCGGGTCGAAGAAAGACAAAAACTGGGTTTCTGGTATACGGGTCGACCCCTGGGGTCGACCCCTGTAAAAATGGGGTCTGCCAGTGAGATGGGTCGACACCTGGGGTCGACCCCCACAAATCCTGTAGAATGGGTCGACCCCTGGGGTCGACCCCCACACTATGGCTGTATGGGTCGACCCCAGGGGTCGACCCTTGCTGGGTGCTGGATGGGTCGACCCCTGGGGTCGACCCTCGGACCTGCCAGGGCTCCCAGAAAATAGGTCGACCCCAGGGGTCGACCCCTGCAAGAACAAAAACGGTTTTAACCTCCGGAAAACATATAAACTCTCCCAATTGAGATCCAATTGAGTTGGGATCTTAACCACATGATCTAGGGTTATTAATATACATACCAGGGTCATAAAACAAGCGATTTGAAACACTAATTTCAACAGAAATCAATTAAATCTTAACCTATTCTATGATGAACACATGAAAACCTAGATATTGACACGCTTCTACTAAATCGTAAAATTCTCTCAATATACATAACAAAATTTGGGGCTTCTTATGTCAAAAGAAAGCTAACTTGATGCTGAATCCAACCATATATGATAAGCTATATGTGGATCAAGTTTTATAACTCAAAATCAGCCCGCAATCAAGCTCTAACTCAAAGGGTCACAATATAAATCAGGTTCTAGACATGCTCTCACTAAAAATTGAAATTCTCCAAGCATGCTCAATGAAAATTGGGGCTTTCTACGTTAAATGAAAGCTAATAACATGCTGATTACATCATATAAGTTAATTAGAGTTTGGCCTGTTAAACCTACCTCAATCGAAGAGAGAACTTAAAACCCTAGAATGAAGAACGAACTGGATCACCCTTTAGAAAACCCATGATAGCTCTCTAGATACCAGATAAAAATTGCGGCTTTCAGTCCCACTGGATAGATCTCGTCGAGAGGGACAAAATCATATATTCATGATCGAATTTTGGTTGAGAATTCCTACCTCAATTGAAGAAACAAAGAAGGAAGAAGGAAGCCGACGACCTGCCGATACACCTCCACAACTCGAGCAAGATCTTCCTAGATCTGAAACTTCAGCGAACCCCACAGCCACCAAAAGAAACTAGACTCGAAGAGCTTTCTATCTATAGCTCACACAGCTTCTGGAGAGTTCTGAGCTGTAAGAAATCGACGGAACAAGAGACGTGTTAAGAACGGCGCCGAAATGGTTGACTCAATAAAACTCGGCCGGTTGCGCCTCCTAGGGTTAGGTTTGTGTCGAATTGATTAAGGGGTATTAATCCTTAGCTCATGGCAGTTCATTTGCCTCTGATTTGAGCTAATTTTTTTGAGTATTAAGCCTCAATTTCGTGTTTTAATCCAAGGTTAGGTAAGGGTCAAAAAGTGTGCACTTTTGTGCTTAAACCCTAATTAGATCTAACCACGGATTTTTAAATGGCTTAATGACAGAAGATAAAGTTGTTGTCTACCTCGACCTTAACATGTTTACTATTTTTATGAATTTTTATAAGGTAGTCGACTTTTCACTTATTATATTTCTAACGAATTAAATATTAATAAATCTGAAATTCAATTATTAATTCAATAAGAATTCAATTCTTAATTAATAAAAGATTAATAGATATATTGGGCTCAATTAAATAATTCGGGGTCTTACAGATGTGCCTAGGGATAGATCCCTGGGGAAGACCCTCCGATGCTTAAGTCAGCAAAATAGTAGAGCTCTGGTGTGAAAGGAATAGTGAGCAGGAAGAAGGGAGCGCGAGATCCCTCTTCACCAAAAGGTGAAGTGGTTCCTACTCAGGGTTTGTGGCTCTTGCCTTGCTTACCTCTTGTAGTAAGGCTTTTCCAGTTTAAATAGTGGCCCATTGTGCGAATGATCCTTGTAGCAGAGGAGTCTCAGGGGGGGTTACGTCCTTCATGTGGGCTCCTTATAGCACGCGGACTCTTGGTCTCCTCTATCCCCTTGAGCTTCTTGCCATTAAGGGACTAGCAACGGCCGTGCCAATAAGCTTACATCAGTGAGCCCGAGCGATAGGCACTTGCCCTGGAGTGGTCTCCCGAGCAATGAGTGCATGGTCGGGACAGGGAATAGGGGGCTTCAGGGGAGCTTTCCCGATCTAACTGATGCTCAGACTTCCCAAACCGAACACCGCCTAGAAAGCGCTTGTACTGAGTGAGTTTTTGGGCTTTATTCTATGTGGGCCTGGGGGCTACCACCTCGAGGAGTTGGGCCTCGTTTGGTCAGGTTTAGACATCATTTGGCCTCTCCGTATGGGCGATGAGATTTCCCCTCTCCACTTGTCCCCCTCCTACTCCCGAGCCAAAATTAGGCTCGAACGAGTAGCATTTGGGCTAGACTTTTTGTGGATCTGGTTAGGTAGATATTTCTTTCTGGTAGGGGCCACATGATGCGGCTTGCCTTAAAAATATGCCAGTTATGATGAACAAAAGAAGGCCCCTCCTCAGGAGATCGGATTGCCGCGCCACCTCTGGTTTAAGCATTGCGCATTTTTGCGTCCCTTTATCTCCGGGGTTTAGGGTTTTGCCTCTCTTCGCATTTATATTTGAGGGGGGGCTCCTGTGCTGTGAGAGTAGTTCGGAAGAGCGGAGAATCGTTGCGGCCATCGGAGCTAGGGGAGCATCCTGAGGCGATGATTCGTGAGCTTCGGAGTCCTCTAATTCAGAGCTTTCCCCTTCCTTCATCGAGTTCTTCTCTCTGCTCCATGGTAGATGATCATCATGAGGCCGAGGGGTGGTAGAGAGATCAGGCCCCAAGGGCTTTCTTGATACCATCGGAGCCTCTCCGCAGCGAGCTGGAGGAGGTTGATGTGAAGTGGCTGGAGAACCAGTATGGGTTGCCTTGGCGGTTCCAGTTCCTGGCTCCTGAGCCTCATGAGTCTAGCCTGACCACTGGTTTCGACTTTTTTTGTTCCTTCCTCTTGGCCTGGAAGTGTGGTTTTGTCTGCCCCTCCATCCCTTTGCTGTCGACTTGCTTCGGTTCTACTGACTGGCTCCTATCCAACTGGTCTCCAACTCTTATACCTTCATCTTCTCATTCATTTTCCTTTGTGGCCAGTGTGGGGTGCTCGCCTCGCTGGACCTATTTAATTATTTCTTTGAGTTGAAGGAGAATCCTTTTGCGGGGAAGGGCTTCTTCTTCATTCAGGCGAGGTGGGGGAGAAGTTGTGTGTCCCTTTCTATGAAAGATTCTTCTCATAAGGGGTGGAAGACCCAATATTTATAGGTGGGCGCGTCGGCGGTCGGTGTGGTCTGGAATTTCCCAACGACGCCCAATTTTCACCCAAATATCCCTCCGAAGCAGACCGTGGTCTCCCCGAAGGTGGAGAAGGAGGCTGCTATCCTTCAGCAGCATCACCGAGAGACTACTGATTTGGTGACCTCGTCCAACATCGAGGGGTACCTTTCTCGAGTGATGTTGCCGACAGGTAAGGAGTTCAAGAGGCTCGTTCCCTTTCTTGCCAAGTAAGGGCCTTCCTTCTCTCAATTTGCTCTCATTGGTTCAGATGCCAAGCGAACGGTAGAGGAGGAGGCACCACCAGCCGAGCTGGAGGTCATCGACTTGGACGAGACGCCGGCTCCAAGTGAGCTTCAAGCTTCGGAGGGCTCATCCCGCGCCCAGGATATGGGCGAGCGGGTGGCCCGGGATGATGCTTCCGAATTCCGGGCAGTCAAGCGTAAGGATCCCGTGGCCAAGTTGTTGTGGTCTTCGATGCAGGCTCAGTCTGTCGAGATGAAGCGGGCGAGGAAGGCGGAGGTCGCCCGCTCGTCCGAAGAGGATTCCCTGTCGGCTCTCCCCTCTTCTGAGCAAGAGGGGGCCGGTGATGAATGGGTCACGGCCGATGTTAAGGCGCCAAGCAAAGTAGAGGGGCCCCCAGATGAGGAGGCCTAGTCCGGGCCGGTCGAGGCTGGAGGGTCACAGGAGGAGGCGACTCAATCTTAGCCGACTGAGGCCCGGGAGGTACGTGGCGGGGCCGCTCATTCTGAGCCAATTGGTGGGGTCGCTCATTCCAAGCCAACCGGTGGAGGTGCCCCAATCTCGGCCGCTCCGGTGAGAGTTTCCCCTCATTCGACTAGCGCCTTCAGCATCCGTGCTTCTTTATATCGGGCATGCCATTCCCTAGCTTCACGAGACTTGCGGGAGAAAGTCCGGAAGGGTCCCCCCTCCTCGCTTTTTGAGCAAATTATGGAGGGAGGGATGGTCTTGGCCCAGCTGGGGGAGGAAGCAGTGGATGCATACGCTCGGGTGGAGTCAGAGCGGGAGACTCTTTCGTGGGCCCGCAGTGCGCTCGATCGGAAGGTCGAGCGTCTAAACCTCGATCTTGGGGACCTTCGGCAGGAGATGGCCCCGCTCCAAGCGTTGGCGCAGTCGAGCCAAGCGGAGGCTCAGTCGTTGGCCGAGTAGCTGGCCCAAGCCTGTCATATGGTCGATCGAAAAAATGAGCTCATGGAGGTAGAGAGCAGAATCCAAGTCAAGCGCGATGATCAATGGAAGGTTAAGTGGAAGGAGTTCGAGGACCGAGTTCGGGCGGCCGAGGATTCACGGACCGAGGCCGAGAGAAGGTTGTCCGAGTCTGAGTAGCGAATAGCTGAGCTCGAGAGGAAGGCGGAGCTGGCTGGGATAGAAGTGCTCGAGCAACATAGGTGCTCAGAGGCTTATCAAGCAGCTCTTCAACAGGCGACCTTTCCTTACTATGAGTCAGGCTACCGTCGGGGGCTTCGAAAGGGCTTCCCCCAGGGCTTTGATCGGGCCGTCATAGAGGCATAAGACCAAGCGTCTAGGCTCATTTTTCCTTCCGGGCAGCGCTATGACTCGGACAGGTGTTCGACCGACTCTTCCCATTATACATCGAGCGAAGAGGAGGGTCGGGAGTCCTCATCCTCGTCCGAGCGATCACCAACTCTAGCAGCTTTGGGAGGGCGCACGACCGAGACAGTTCCCACACAGGTGGGGTCAGTGCCTGGGTCGACCGTCACCGAGAATACTAGGGGCAGATCGTCTGGTGCTGAGGAAGCCTTGCCTGCCGAGCCTGAAGATGGGCATGAGGCCTGATGTAATAGCTCTCTCTTTCTTTTTTCTTCCCCTTATGTAGCCGAGTAAGGCTTTTGTGGAAAATATAATAGCGCCAGTATTAAATGCTGAATTGACTGTTTCTTACCGCTTTTGGTAAGATTTGACTACCGGATCCGTAGACGTTGGAGAAGGCGCTGATTTTCTCTGCAGATATCACGCGTGCCGATCTGTCAAATAACTGACATGGTGCTCGCACCTTTCCACTTTTTCATACCGCCCTTAATGACTTGCCACTTCATGCGTCCCGCTGGCGGGATGTTTGGGAAATGAGGTAACCATCTCAAGGAAAGCCATTTTAGCGTGTTTTGTAAGGGGAGAGTCATTTAAGGTGATCAGCTCCCCCTTTGGCCTATAAAAGGTTCAAGGGACGTCTCCTTTTCCTTTCATCGCTTAAGGCCATCCCTGGCGGTTTCTCCTTCTTTCTTTCCGCGAGGCGTTCTGATGTCGGTCTTGGTGGGGCATGGAAGGCGCTTCAGAAGATGATGATGCAAATGTCGATAGGAGGGAAGCTCCTGCTATTTCAGTCTGGAAGAGGGTTCATCAGTCGGGGGTCACTCTGTGAGAGGGTTCATGCCAGAGCATGTTGCCTTCCTATTCCTGACCTGCCGACGTTATCCCGAGGGGAGTGGGAATGAAGCTCGTCAAGCTTCATTCTTTCACTATCCACCCGGCCCCTCTTTCCACCGTCGACCCCATTGCTAAGAAGGGGAGCTCTATCAAGCTTCCTTTCCAATTCGCTCCGGTCGACCTCTTCTCTTTTTTCTTTTTTGTTGTTTCCCCTCTTTTCTTCTTTCCTCCGAGCTTTTATCAAACCAACGAGGCCGGTGATCCTTTGTCCGAGCCAGTTTTCGCACGAGGTAGAGTCAGTGGCTGGACGTAGGAGTGCTTACCTGGTTGGCTGAGCATTTTTCTCGCGTTATAGTGCCAGAGGGTGTAATTTTTGTACATGTATACTGTATTGGCTGCGGCCTACTTGTTGTACATCAAAGTTTAATAAGAAGAGAAGAATGGCGTTTATTTTTCTTTGCTTACATGTGCATGCTTGCCAAATGATCAAAAGTAGAATTTGCGAAGATTTGCCGCGTTCCATGTCCGAGGGATGAGTGTTCCTTCCATGGTGGACAGTCGGTATGTGATGTGACACAACCTTGGACCCAATGCAAGCAAGCACAATCGCATTCAAAACGGGCCAAGTTGGGCCACCGCTCTATCGTCACTCACCCAAGCCCGGGGTGACTTGGCAATGCCAAGGGGAGGATGTGGGGTTGGGCCCTTGCTGGTAGAGGGCCAGCAAGGCCAAGATTTGATTCCCAATGGATTTGGAAGCCCAATTCAACGGGGCCGACGAAGTGCCGAAGGCACCGGTTGCACTCTTCCCACGGTGATCACTCAAGACATCGGGGCTTGAGGATCGGGCTCTCACTCGCATAACCAGCGGAATTAAGAACTAATATTGAAAGACAAGCACTAAGTGGAGTGAAGGTTTTAGCACTTACTCGACCGGTTTGAAGAAACCGGTCCCGGTCGGAGACGAGGGCGAGCGGGGAGGCGAGTGGATCCCCACACGCCGCGGCGGTGTCGCTTGACCTGCCCAAACAAAGTACACCACTACACCTCTCGCAGGAGGGGGAACTTGGGGTGGGGGTTAATGATATTACATCAATACTACCTCCATGCAGGGAGGGGCCTTCAGCCGGTCAAGCGGGGTGGGGAAACCAAAGCAAAGAACGAGGAACAAGGGTGGACGCCGAATCTGCCTGCTGTCTGTGAACCAGGACAGAGGGTCGGTGTTGCTGTTGTAGATCTTGCTCAGAAATTTTGTTGATGGCGAAGCCGGCGGCGAAATCTTCGTAACAGGAAGGGGAATTCCTCAGAATTTTTGTAATTTCTTCTGGAGTCGTTGCAGGCCGGGGCAGAAGCTTGAACAGGGCGTCTATTTCTCAGAATAGCAGGGGCAGGTCACCAACAGTAGCATGCAGAGGCTGTCCTGGCCGCTCCCGAACTCCAAATTTGATGCCGTCTGCGCCGTTAGAACCGTGGTGAGTCCTCTTTGCAGGAAAAGAAACAGGGATGCCATAAGAGAATGGAGATGATCTGTGGAGCCAGAAGAGTGAGGAGGTGTCGATGCAGACTGGGGAAGGCAGAGCCGCGCGGCCGTGGAAGAAAATTGGTAACTTCTGTTCCCGAATGCTGAATGGGCTTCTGCTTCTTGATTCTGAAAGTAGACAGGCCGATGAAGAACTTTGAAGAAGGACTTGAGGACTGATTCCTTCGGGGCTGGCTGTGGAAGAGCTTCTAAGCCGGCTCCGGTCCTCAGCCGAGGCAGAACCACGCAGCTGTGGGAGAATGGACCTCCTATACGACTCGGAGATCGGAAGAAGACGAAACCACTTCGGTTGCGAAGGCGACTGGCAGACGCTTCCGACGATGGCTTTTGGGTCTTCAAAATCGTTCGGAGGAGGTCATGGTGGCCGCTGCAAGTTGCTGGTCTGCTGTAGATCTTCAGTTGAGAGCTGTAGGTTGATGATGATGGGGGGGAATGGGGTATATGGGAGGGGAAATGGGGGTGGATGAGTGTAGGGAAAGCCCGGGCTGTGAGGGGATCTAGGAGGGGGTGTTCTAAGGTGGGGGAAGGGAAGAATGGGGTCTGGAAGGGGGTCTAACAGGTGGTGGGAGGAGGAGCTACGAATTTGGGAAGGTGGGTGAGAGGAGAAGGTGAGGGGGGGCACAAGTGAGTGGAGGGAAGGGCGGATTTCAAATTTGAAATGGCATTGGAAGTTGTGGGGTTGTGTGGGGAAGGGGTTGATTGTGTTGGAATGGGGAAAGTGGTGTTGGAATGGTGAGGGATCTCCTTGGGACTAGGGGGGTGGAGTAATGGAGGCCATGGGGAAGTGGAGGGCTTTAATGATGGTAGGTGGGGGTTGAGGTGGTTGGGAAGGGAGGAGAGAGAAGAAAATTTGAAATTGGGTGTTGAGGAGAGAGAAAGTGGAGTGAAAAAGAGGGATTAAGAGAGGGAAGGGTGGGGAATCTCTCCCCTAGGGTTTCTCACCCAAAAATTGTTAGAATCACTCCACTAAACTAAGCTTTGGACTCTCAAATGGCATTTTTTCATTGATTGATTCATTACCTCCAAATGAAGGAAATGGGGCCCTATATATAGGAAACCCATATTTTACAATAAGACCCTGACAAAAGACTCATTGACAAATAACCGAAGGGGTAGGGGAGCTCATTGGGCCAAGCCCGAAGAAATGGGCCCAATTAGCACATTACACACTCTAATGACACTCAAACATAGGAAAATAAATGCAAGACCTAGGGACATGACTCAAATAAAATGCAAATTACATCAAATGACTCAAGTAAAATTACATAGGACTCAAAATTAAATGACTAAACCATGTCGAATACAACCGGGGCGAGGAGACGAGCTGTGAAGGTGGGCATGGGAGGTGATGTCCCCATCAGTATGCTCCTTTCCCGAGCATCTCGACCACTCGGTAGGGGCCTTCCTAGGTAGGGGCAAGCTTCCCCGTCGCCTCTAGTGGTCGAGATGCTTCGGCTTTTCTTAGGATGAAGTCTCCCAGTTGGAAGTGTGTCTCGGACTCTGGAGTCGAGTGATGTGCCATTGGTATTTCGTTGCTCGGATACTTGCAATCTCTCAGATCTTGTCCGCTAGTCAAGGTTCTCTTGCAGCTTCTGCTCGTTTACCTCGGGTTTGAAGTGGACGACTCGGAGAGAGGAATTGCCGACCTCCAACAGCATTGTGGCTTCCGTGCCATATACTAGTTGAAAAGGTGTTTCACCGGTGGCCGTTCTCGGAGTAGTTCGGTGCGACCATAGTACGCTTGGTAATTCCTCAAGCCAGCTTCCCTTGGCCTTGCCGAGCCTGGTTTTGATGCCTTTGAAGATAGTCTTATTGGCATTCTCGACCAGTCCGATAGCCTGAGGGTGGGCTACCGAAGTGAAGTGATTGCGAATGTTAAGGTTGGCACATCTATCTCTGAAGTAATGAGAATCAAATTGCCGATCGTTATCACTCACGATCACTCGGGGGACACCATAGCGACAGATGATCGATTTTCAAACAAAACTCCATACGACTGATTCGATGATCCTGGTGGTGGCCTCAGCCTCGATCCACTTGGTGAAGTAGTTGATGGTGACGATGACGAACATCTTCTGAGCTTGAGCTGTAGGAAATGGCCCCAAAATATCGATCCCTCGCCGAGCGAAGGGGTAAGGCTCAGCAAGGGCGATGAGTTTCGTGGCGGGCTAATGGATCAGGTGGTCGAAGTTCTAACATCGGTCGCACTTCTGTACATAGGTCGTGCAATCACGTTGGAGAGTGGGCCACCAGTAACCCTGTCGGATCAAGATCCTGGCGAGCGATCTTGCTCCTTGGTGCACTCTGCAGGTGCCTTCGTGTACTTCCTGAACCGCTCTGCTGGCTTCGTTGGTGCTGATGCATTTGAGGAGGGGACCGGAGAAAGATCTGCCGTACAAGGTATCGTCCAGCATGACGAAACGCCGAGCTTGGTACTTGAGCTTCCGGGCCTCCCGAGGGTCGGGGGGTTCTTAAGAATCTCGGAGCCAGGATATGTAGGGGGTCCGCCAGTCGCTCGGGGGTGCCAGGTCAATGGTCATAAGCTCAGACTCGATGCTTGGTCACTCGAGCTCTTCGAGAAAGACGGATCATGTACCTACGGGGTCGAGCGAGGAGGCCAATCGAGAGAGGGCGTCCGCTCGGAAGTTTTTCTCCCGAGCTATCCGAACCATCTCAAAACTCTTGAAGAGTTGGGCTATCCACTTGACCGCCTGAAGGTACTTGACCATTTGTCCTTCCCGAGCTTCGTAATCACCGTTGACCTGGCTAGCGACCAATTGGGAGTCAGTGTGGATCCTGACTCGCTCGTCCCCTAGTCGTCAAGCCATCCTGGCCCCTGAGATAAGGGCTTCGTACTCAGAGGCGTTGTTGGATGCCTGGAAGTTGAACTTTAGGGCGTACCGCAGCTCAGCTCCTTCAGGGGATTTGAGAAGGACACTGGTGCCACATCCGGCCGAGTTGGAGGACCCGTCGACGAACAGATCCCAGGTGGGCCCGGGCGCTGGTGGAGGTACTTCTTCAATCGAAACTGTGCTTTCGGTGATGAAGTCTGCGAGAGCCTGTCCTTTAATGGCCGCGCGGTGGCGATACAAGATGTTGTAGGCTCCGAGCATGATGGCCCATTTGACGTGGCGTCCCGAGGCTTCATGGTGAAAGAGAATCTTCTTCAGGGGTTCGCCGGTCAACATGACGATGGAGTGCCCTTGAAAGTAAGGTTGGAGGCGCTTGGCCGAGGTAACCAACACTAGCACGAGTTTCTCGATTGCGGGGTACCTATTCTCATCCTGATTAAGCACCTTGCTGGCATAATAAACTGGTCTCTCGACCCCTGTGTCGTTCCTGACTAGGACCGAGCTTACTGTGGAAGGGGTCGCCGAGAGATAGAGGTGTAGAGCTTCGCCTTGGACCGGCTTGGACACTACCGGGGGTGAGGCCAAGAATTCCTTAAGTTCGGCGAACGCCTTCTGACATTCCTCATCCCAGGTGAACGTAGCAGATGCCATTTTGGGTCCCCTCAACAATTTGAAGAAGGGTAAGCATCATTCGGCCGCCCGGGACAGGAAACGGTTGAGCGCAGCAATGCGCCCCGTAGGGTGTTGGACGTCCTTGATGCAGGTGGGCGGCCGCATGTCTAGGATGGCCTGGACCTTGTCGGGGTTGGCCTCAATCCGACGCTGAGTTACCAGGAAGCCTAGGAACTTCCCAGATCTAACTCCGAAGGCACATTTGGCAGGGTTGAGCTTCATGTTGCACTTCAGGAGGGTGTTGAAGGTCTCGGCTAAGTCGGTGAGGTGGTCTTCGGCCTTCGGCATCTTGACGAGCATGTCATCAATGTAGGTATCGACGTTCCAACCGAGCTGTTCTTCGAAAATGTGGTTGATCAGTCTCTGATATGTTGCTCCGGCGTTCTTTAGCCCGAATGGCATTCGGGTGTAGCAGTGCACACCAAAGTCGGTGATGAAGGCGGTCTTCTCGATGTCCTCCGAGTCCATCCTGATCTGATGGTAGCTGGAGTAGGCATTTAGGAAGCTGAGCAGCTCATTGCCAGAGGTTGAGTCGACCAGTTGGTCGATGCTCGGCAGCGGGTAGCAATCCTTCGGGGTATCCTGGTTGAGGTCGGTGAAGTCCACGCACATTCGCCATTTCCCGAAAGCCTTCGGTACCAGGACGACGTTGGCGAGCCACGCAGGGTACATGACCTGTCGAAAGAGGCCAATCTTCTATCCTTTGATGACTTGCTCTTTGATGACCACTTGCTTCTCCGGGGCGTGCTTTCTCCTGCGCTGCTGGACAGGTTTCACCGTTGGGTCGAGGTTGAGCTTGTGCATCACCACATCTCCCGGGATCTTGGGAAGGTGCTCTTTAGACCATGCAAAGACTCGGATATACCAGGCAAGGAAATCCTTATATTTTTCCTGTTCCTCAAGTGGTAGATCGGCTCTGACCTTTACTCCAAGAGTCGGGTCACCGTTAAGGACGACCGTTAGCAACTCACCACCAGGATCAGATGTTACGGGTCCCTCTTCGGCTCCCTTTACTCCTTTAACTATCCCTTCCGGCCTAGTGGCTTCGACCGAGATCATATAGCACCGTCTAACCAATGCCTGGTTACCTCGAACTTCCCCCACGATATGTTTGGTTGGGAACTTCATTTTTTGGTGAAAGGTAGAGGGCACCACTTTCATTCAGCTGAGAATGCCTCGGCCAAAGAGCATTATATGCCATCATCCCCTTAATCTTGATGAAGTCTAGCATAACCGTAACGATTTTGGGCGGGGTGTCGATAGTAACTAGTAGGCTCCGGGCTCCCTCGGGATAAGTTGCCTGGCCGTAGAACCCATGGAGGGGGGTTCGGATCGGGCAGAGTTTAGATGGATTCTCTCCCATCTTGAGGAAACATTCATAGAATAATACATCAGGGGCACTACCATTGTCGACTAAGATCCTGTCTACGTTACAATGGTTTATTATAGCCGATACAATGAGAGCGTCATTGTGCGGGGTGGTTAACCCTTCCAGGTCCTAGTCGGAGAATACCAGGGCCTGCGGTTCACTCACCTGTGGGCCGTAGAGTGATCAATGGAGGCTCGGCTCGCATGCTCGGCGTGACGCTTTCTTCCTCGGCTGCCATCTTCACCTGATGCCGCACCACTCGCGATGACGTTGATGTGGACTCCGCGGGGGGCATTGTCGATCTCTTCAGGGGCACCTCGGTCTTCCTTTTGCCCGGACACGTATCGGGATAGGTGTCCTAGGTGGATGAGGCACTCGATCTCATCTTGAAGTTGATGGCAATCGCTGGTGTGGTGCCTGTGATCACTGTGAAACAGGCAATGCTTGCGGAGATTGCGGTGCTTGGCCTTCATAGGCTCGGGCTAATTGAGGAGGCCCGAGCCTTTGATGTCTTCATAGATTTCATAGACGGGGGCGGTAAGGGGGGTATACCGCTCGTACTTTCGGGATGGCTCTTTTCGGTCTCTATCCTGGTTCCGCCTTTTTCCTTGGCCCGTCCCTTGCTCAAGCGGTCGCTTCTTGTCCCCCTCCCGACCCGAGCCTGTCGTGCTTCGGCAGGCGCTGAGGACTTATTCGCACTCTGCGTGGCGCAGTGCCAGGGTCACTAGCTCAGCAAGGGAGGTAGGAGGATGAAGCACTAGCTCGCGTCGCAGGTTCTCATCACGGGTACCCCCGATCAATGCGGTGATGGCAGAGGTCACATCTAGGCGGGGGATGTACAGGGCTTCCAATTTGAATCAGTTGATATAAGCCCGCAACTTCTCCCCCTGTTCCTACTTGAGGGCCAACAATCCCGCCACAGACCGGGGTGGACCGCTGCCGGTGAAGCTTTCCTTGAACACTCGCCCGAATTGCTTAAAGTTGTGGATGCTACAAGGGAGAGGGCCCTGAACCAAGCCTGAGCACCCAGAACCAGAGTGGTCATGAATGCTCAGTACTTGATTACGTCGAATGCCCCATGTAAGGTCATTAGGGCATCGAAGCTGTCATAGTGGTCGACTGGGTCTCCCTGGCCGTCGTACGACTTGAAGGTCGGGAGTGAGATCCTGGGGGATATCTCTGCCTTCAAAATATAGTCGGAGAACGGGGATCGCTCCTCGTCCTCCATAGGAAAGGTCTTCTGCAAGGCACGGAGGGCACGCTCTTGCTCTGGGAAACACCTCTCAAAGTCTCACAATCGGAGAGACAACTCTCGTTGTCGCTAGCCCGAGGGGCTGGGAGGGTGCACTTGCATGATGTCTTGACGCTCCTCAGGGGCCTCGGCTTCCGGAAATGGTCGGCATGCTCCGGTCTTCTCCCTCCTCGAGGTTTAGGAGGCTTCCTGCTCCGGGGGAGGGGCATGCGATGGTCCTCCTGATAGGTTGCGGATGAGCCGTCGCCTCCGAAGGTTGAAACGGCCTCCAGCGGTTTCCTGGGAGGCATCTCCACATGGGGGGCTCTTCTGGGGGAGCTGCGACTTCTCCTCCCTGGCCGCCTGGGCCCTCATGAGAACCCCGAGGACATCCAGTTTTGCGTTGAGGGTTTGGAGGGCGTTAGTGCTCCTGCCGAGAAGTTGTTCCCCCACCACTGATGGAGGTATCTCGTTGGCGTGGTTTTCCGACGGGGAATGCTCCGTGGGGAGGGAAGGTGTGCCCTCTTCCGTCACCAGGGCCTTTCCCAAATCGCCGGTAGTCCTCTTGCCAGAACTTCTTCGCACCATGATGGCTCTTTGTTCGTTCCCCACAGACGGCGCCAGATGAAGAGGGGTGATCTCGCGCTGCTCCTGAGCAGGGAAGAGGATGACCTCGTATACTTGAAATGTGAACTGCAAGAAGGGAAACAAGTCAGAGGTGCCTAGGGATAGATCCTCGGGGAAGACCCGCCGATGCTTAAGTCAGCAAAACAGTAGAGCTCTGGTGCGAAAGGAATAGTGAGGAAGAAGAAGGGAGCGCGAGATCCCTCTTCACAAAAAGGTGAAGTGGTTCCTGCTTAGGGTTTTTGGCTCTTACCTTGCTTACCTCTTGTAGTAGGGCTTTTCCAATTTAAATAGTGGCTGGTTGTGCGAATGATCCTTGTAAGCGGAGGAGTCTCAGGGGGGGTTACGTCCTTCATGTGGGCTCCTTATAGCATACGGACTCTTGATCTCTCCTATCCCCTTGAGCTTCTTGCCATTAAGGGTGATGTGGCACAGCCAAGTATGCCATGGGATGACACGATGCACTTAGGACCTATATTCGCAAACACACAAGGAGTAGTAGCGGACTCGATATATCGGCGCACTCTCTCCCGAAGGCGACTCGGGATGATCGTGAGAGACCGGGGCAGGACCTTGCTGTGACGAGGGCTTGGCTATGCCAGGGCTGACCCCCTTGAGGGGTTGTGACTCCCACATTCATGGTCAGCCAATACACTGAGGGCGTGGGCTAGTGGCTGGCACTCACAACTCTCTCCGCGGTGGCTGAACACTTGAGTGGAATGGAGAACGGGCACTCACTCACCGTTCGATGGGCAGTAAGATATGATATGAGGCAAGCAAATGAAATGCCAGAAAGGGTAACCAAGTGCTTACTGATCGATTTGAAGAAACCGATCCCGGCTGGAGACGAGGGCGAGCGAGGAAGCGTGGGCTTACCCGTACGCCGCGCCGATGAAGCTTTAACCTGAATTAACAATTTGCAATCACTACTCCCCTTGCAAAAGGGTTGCACTAGGGGTGGGGGATTGAATGGTTACATGCAAATACTACCTCCCGTAGGGAGGGGCTTTAAGCCGGCCAGGCGGGGTGGGGGAAACTAAGCTAAAAGTTGAACTGGCGAGCTAAGCCGGTTCTGTCCGCTTCGGGAACATCAGAATAGGAAGTCGTTGACGGCGCTGCCACGGAGTCCCCTGACTTCAGGTGATGATGGGACCAGCGCCAAAATGTCCTGGGTTGGCCCAGGAAGACGCCCAAATTTCTGAAATTATTCTGATGCCGACGGTGGCCGAGGCAGAGTCGGGACCAGGGCTGGTCGGACCTGGCTCTAGCTGTCCCAAAAATGTAACTTCTGGAAGAAGTGGCCGCCACGGTCACTCTCGGGGTCCGACGAGGGCTGGACTAGAGCCGTTGTGACGATGGACGAGTCTTCTTCTATCAGAGACCAACGGGGTCACTGGAGGAGGTCAGAGCAGATGGCAGGAACCAGAAGGGTGGGAGGGGGTCGGATCTAACTCGGGGGGAACTAACCTGCGCACTCCGGGGAGAAAATTCAGAACTCCGTGCTCCTGAGTCCAAATGGCTCCCTCCTTGTTGGTGCTGATAGAGGGCTTAGAGGAAAAGACATCAGCCAAACATCACATCCAGATTCTCCCTAGAGCGGCCGTGGTCGCTTCTCCTCTTGGCCTCAGGTTTCCTGCCAGAGCAGCTCTGCGCAGTCGAGGGAGAATGGCTCTGATAGGCAGCACAGACGTCGGATGGACGCAAGACCACCTCCCCTGCGAAGCTGCTTCGAAGAGCTTTCTAGCAATATAAGATACATGGCCAGATAATGCACGATGATGATGTGGAAGGTTCTGCAAACCGTCCTCTGACTGCTGCCTACGAACTGGTCCAGGGCAGGGTGATGGGTTGTGAGAGTAGGAGTGAGGGACAAGGTGTCAATGGAGGGGGGGGGTAAGATGAAAACCCCAATTTGAATTGGGGATGGGAAGGGGATATAAGGGGTGTCTAGGAAAGGGTGGAAGATGAAATTTAAAATTTGAATTGGGGACGGGATGGGGAGTTAGGGAGAAGGGGATTTGAATTTTGCCTAGGGATATGCCCCTTTAGCCTTGGGATGTGGGTTTGTGCATGGGGAAGGGGAGTGGGTGGTTGGGGTTGGAAAGTGGCTTGTGGATTTGTGGGTTCTATCTTGGGATGTGGGGGATGAAATTCAATTTTGAATTGGAGATAGGAAGGGGATTTAATTGGTGTCTAGGGAAGGGTGGGGATGCCTTGGGAAGAGGGAGGGTTCTCTTGGGAAGTGGGAAGGGGTCTTGGGGAGCGGGAATGGAGGAAGATACAAATTTGAATTTTGAATTGGGAAGGGGGTGGGGAGTTAGTGGGTGCCTAGGGAAGGGTGGAGGAGACCTTGCGAAGAGGGGGGGTTGCCTTGGGAAGCGAGAGATGAAATTTGAATTTTGAATTGGGGAGGGGGTGGGGAGTTACTGGGTGCCTAGGGAATGGTGGAGGAGGCCTTGGGAAGTGGGAGGGGTGCCTAGGGAAGGGTGGAGGAGACCTTGGGAAGAGGGAGGGAGTTGTCTTGGGAAGTAGGGGATGGAATTCGAATTTGAATTAGGGAGGGGGATTAGAGAGATGGGGGGGGCTTCTCTTGGAGGGAGGGAGAGAGAGAGAGGGAGTGAGAAAGTGGGAGAGTCACACTCCACTAGGAGGGGGGAGGAGAATTCACTCAAATGGGATTTGTATCTCTCAAGCATCAATCACCAATAGAAGGGGTTTGGGTCCTATTTATAGGCACCCAACTCTTTACATGACCGAAATGCCCTTGGCATTTATACAAAAGACCAAAGCTATCCTAAACAACCAATATGGGCCCAAACTAGGATACGAAGGCCCAATTAATACAAAACAAGGGAAATTGGAGTCATGACCACATGACTCAATAAAGAAAAATTACATAAATAAGACATGAAAATAAAGATAACATGAGATGATCACCGTCGAGCTTCCTCAAGGATGTACGGGCGACCCTAGCTAGAGGGAGTGATGAGAGATGCCCTCATCAAATCCCCCGGGGTGAGAAGAGCTCGACCCTGTCGAGTATGGGTCCACCTGACTGTGGTAGCGCTTCAAAATGTCCGGGTCCAGACGCAGCAGGTCCTCCCGGCTCAGCCATGTGTCCTCTGTCGGAGGACGGTTCTTCCACCTCACAAGATAGTGCTGGTGCACCCTGTTCCTGGTGACGGTGCTCTGCTCGTCCAGTATCATCTCCACTTGCTCTCGTCGGTCCCTCCGACTGAAAGGTGGATTCTCACTGGTGGTGTCTCTTGCAAGGATAGGTATAGGCTCAAGATTGTCACTAGGTTCCACCACGGGGCCCTTATAGTGTGTTAGATCCGCTACATTGAAAGTGGGATGTACCCCATAGCCCTCCGGTAGGTCTAGCTCATAAGCATTGTTGCCAAATCGTCTCAGAACTTGAAAAGGTCCATACCCTCGTGCCCTCAGCTTGGAGGTGGCCCCAGGGAAGAGCCGCTCCGTTCTCACCATCACAGAGTCGCCTACTTGGAATTCTAAGTGGCACCTGTGAGCATCTACCCACTTTTTATAAGCCTCGTTACTCTTCCCTATGTGCTTGCGAATGTTATCATGCAACTCTTTGATGTGTTGTGCCAAGGACTCGGTAGAGATAGACACTCTAGCATGTAGGGGAAGGGGAATAAGGTCAGAGGGCTTCTTAGGTCTATAACCATGGACGACTTCAAATGCACTCTTGCTTATTGACCTATTGATAGAATCATTGTAGGCAAATTTGGCTTGGGGTAAGAGAAGATCCAAATTCCCGGGATGGTCCCCAACTAAGCAACGAGGTAGATTCCCAAGGCTTCGGTTGACGACCTCAGTTTGGCCATCGGTTTGAGGATGGTAGGCCGTGAAAAACTTGAGGAGGTTACCCATTAAGTGCCAGAGGGTCTTCCAGAAGTAGCTAGTGAATTTCACATCTCGGTCGGACACGATGGTTTTAGGTAGACCATGGAGTCGGACTATCTCATCAAAGAATAAGCGGGCTACCCTAGAAGCATCTGTGGTCTTGGAACATGGGATAAAGTGAGCCATTTTGGAGAACCTATCGACCACCACAAAGATAGAATCATGTTTGCGAAGGGTCCTAGGGAGGCCCAGGACAAAGTCCATGCTCAAGTCTTGCCAAGGTCGGTCTGGGATGGGGAGGGGTGTGTAGAGACCGGTGTTTTGCTTCACCTGCTTGGCCGAGGCGCAAGTGCGACACTGACCCACAATTTTGGTGACATCCCTCTTAAGGCTTGGCCAATAGAACTGCCTCTCGACTAACTCAATGGTCTTTTGGACCCCAAAGTGACCAGCAAGGCCACCTCCATGTAATTTCCAAACCAAGAAGTCCCGAATGGAAGTCTGGGGTATACACAACCTAGTCCCTTTGAAGAGATATCCATCCTGGAGTAAAAATCCTTCACGCTCCTTGTTGGGCTGGGTGGAGAGGATGGTGTAGTGACTCCCAAAGTCGGGGCAACTAGGGTACTCCTCTTTGATTCACTCAAACCTTGTGACTTCTACTTGGACAGTGGAGAGTAAGGTTACCCGTCTACTTAACGCATCGGCAGCACGATTCTCACTACCCGCTTTGTACTTTAAGACAAAAGTGTAGGCCTGGATGTACTCAACCCAGCGGGCATGACGGGCATTAAGTTTTTGTTGGGAGTTGAGGTACTTCAATGCCTCGTGGTCCGAAAAGATCACAAACTCCTTGGGCAATAGGTAATGTCTCCAATGCCGAAGGGATTAGACCACATCGTAGAATTCCTTATCGTAGGTTGAGTACCTCTTTCTAGCCTCTCAAAGCTTCTCACTAAAGTAGGCTACGGGATGGCCTTCTTGGCTAAGGATGCCTCCAATCCCTACCCCGGAGGCATCACAAGTGACCTCAAAGACTTTGGAGAAGTCGGGGAGGCAAAGGGTCGAGGCCTGAGTCATCTTTTCTTTGAGTTCCTGAAATGCTTTGGAGGCTACCCTAGTCCAAACAAAGGTCCCCTTCTTAAGGCAATCCGTGATAGGGGCGGTCACGGTGCTAAACCCACGGATGAACCTTCTATAAAAGGTGGCTAGCCCATGAAAGCTTCGGGCATCATGGAGGGTCTTGGGCTCGGGCCAATCAAGGATGGCTTGGACCTTCTCAGGGTCCATGGATACCCCTTGGGCTAAGACAATGAATCCTAGGAAGGCAAGTTGGTTGGTCATGAAGTGACACTTCCCGGGATTGGCATAAAGGCTTTCTTTCCTAAGAGTGGTGCAAACTTTTCTGAGGTGATCAAGGTGGGCTTCCACGTATTGGCTATAGATGAGGATGACGTCAAAGTAGACGACAAGGAAGACACTGATGAAGGGGCGGAGGACCTCGGTCATGAGGCGCATGAAAGTGCTTGGTGCATTGGAAAGCCCGAAGGGCATGACAAGCCACTCATAGAGACCATCCTTGGTCTTAAAAGCGGTCTTCCACTCATCCCCGGGCCTAATCCGAACTTGATGGTAGTCACTTTTGAGGTCAATCTTGGAGAAGATTGTGGCTCCAGCAAGCATATCTAGCATATCATCTAGCCGGGGGATGGGAAACCTATATTTGATAGTGATTTTATTGATGGCCGACTATCCACACACATGCGCCAAGTTCCAGCCTTTTTGGGTGTGAGGAGGGCCGGGACGACACATGGGCTCTTACTAATTCGGAGGAAACCTTTCTTGATGAGTTCCTCAATTTGCCTCCTAAGTTCGGCCTGCTCGGTGGGGTTGAGGCGATAGTGAGGGAGGTTGGGTAGGGTGGCTCCGGGGACAAGGTCGATGACATGTTGCACATCGCGCATGGGTGGTAGTCTATCCGGGAGCTCATCGGGGAACACTTCGTGGAACTCTTCAAGGAGGTGTTGGATTTCCACCGAGTGTTGGTCCGTTGGGGTGGACTCCCCGAGACAAATGACAATGGCGCATACTTGGGACCCTTGATTGATTTCTTCCTCTAGCTCTCGCTGGGTGATGAGGTGTAGGCTCCTAGTAGTCCCAAGGGTCAAGTTTGGGCTAGGACTCGAGGGGGTGGGGTTTGGGATGGAGGTGGGGGCGGTGGGCCCTTCTAGGGAGGGTGGTCCCCTTTTGGGAAGGGAACGGGAGGTGAAGGGTTGAGTTGGATTCTCTTCCCTTCATGGGTGAAAATGCAAGCATTTATCCTCCCAAGGAAGGTGGCATCTACATCATATATCCAGGGCCATCCTAGAAGTATGCTCCCTACTTCCATGGGTAGAATGTCACACCAAACTTGGTCATGGTAGGATTGGAAGGTGATGGGGACAAGGCAACGAGTGTTAACAGGTATGGTTGTGGTATCAATCCAAGCTACCCGATATGGGCTCGGGTGTGAGGAGATGGTTAGGCCTAGAAGCTTGACAGTGTCGGGGGATACCACATTTACACTACTCCCATTATCCAAGATGACCTTCCGGGCATGGCCTCCTATCCGGATGAAGGTGTGGAAGATAGTGGTTCTTCGCCAATCTTGTTCTTGGGTTTGAGTGAGAACACACCTAACCACTCCAAGGTGAGGGTTGGTGGATTGGGATGGTTGCTCTTGGTTGGACTCGATGTAGTAGGCTTCATACTCTTCCTCCCAATCGGGAGAAGCCTCGTGAACCTCAGCCTCTTCTTCAACCCCAACTTGGGGTAGGAGATTAGTCTCCCCAATGAGCAAATTGGATGCTCCCTTGGTGGGGCATTGGTTGGCGAAGTGCCCATACCCAAGGCACCTAAAGCATTGCTGCCCGCTATGGTGGTTAGGGGTAGCTCTAGTGGGAGGGTGAGCGGGTCCCGGGTTGGGACGATTGGGAGTGGGGTTGGGAGGGCCATTTGTGGGCCGAGATGGAAGGGTCCCACTAGGAGGGGCTGCTCGAACGGGAGGAGTTCCCATGGGAGTGGGAAGGATGCCTTGTTGAGGGGGTGGTGTGTTGGTTCGAGGCACCATCGACTTGGGATCCGACATACGAGGAGGAGCCATTCGGGATATCGAGAAAATTTCTCGGCGTCCCGAGCTATTTGATAGGCTTGTTCTAGGGTGGTCACATGACGCATGAAGAGCTCTTTTTTTATGTGGAATTGAAGCCCATTCCTAAACGGGATAAGGTGACCGCATGGTCCTCTTGGACTCCGCACTTGAGGAGGTAATAGTCGAATTTCTCAATATACTCCGTCACAGACCTCCCCTCTTGGGTTAGAGCCTGCCATTCATCAAGGAGGGTTTGGTGGTAGGAGGGGGGAACGTATTTGAGCCTAAGTTGCTCTTTCATGCCCCCCATGTGGTGATGGGAGCTTGCCTTCTAACCATCCTTAACCCTTCAATGTTCAACCAATGGGTCTTGGCCAATTTGGTAAGTTGCATCTTGGCAAGCCGAACCCTCCTATCCTCGGACATAGGATACCAATCAAAGTATTGATCCATTGAAGCCTCCAATCTAAGTAGACACTTGGGTTGTAGGATCTATCAAAGGTGGGGGCATCGACTTTTACAAGCCTCAAGAGGTGATCATCCGGGTTGTCCCGGGGGTGCCTATCATTTCCCCTAGGGGGTGGATCCCTTCCATGCTCGGGTGGATGGTCGGGGTTTAACTCTCTATGGCTGGTTCCTCATGTCGTGGAAGTGCCCTTCTATCATCCACCCTTGGGACGGGCCTATTCTCCTCCATGTGGTTGAGTCGGACCGTTATGTCATCAAGCCGCCCTAAGACATTGGTAATGGCCTCCAAGAGGAAGGTGACTTGGTCGGAGAGCTCACGCTCGTTGGCAGCAGGGTTCCCTTGGGGATTGGGATCCATGAGAGGGTTTGAAGAAGATGGGTCGGGCTGGTAATGGGTCCCACTACGCGTGCTCATGAAACAACCGGTTGGCTATGCACGGGTGTGAACCTATGTGCGACCTAAAGTGAAAGTGCCCAAGGACTAGACTTGTGGGAACAAGCCTATGACTGCTCTGATACACTTGATGTGGCACAGCCAAGTATGCCATGGGATGACACGATGCACCTAGGACCTATATTTCCAAACACACAAGGAGTAGTAGCGGACTCGATATATCGGCGCACTCTCTCCCGAAGGTGACTCAGGATGATCGTGAGGGTCCGGGGCAGGACCTTGCTGTGACGAGGGCTTGGCTATGCCAGGGCTGACCCCCCTTGAGGGTTGGGACTCCCTCGTTCATGGGCGGCCAGCACGCCGAGGGCGTTGGCTAGTGGGTGGCACTCACAACTCTCTCGCGGTGGGCTGCACATTTGAGTGGAATGAAGAACGGGCACTTACTCACCGTCTGACGGGAAGTAAGATATGATACGAGGCGAGCAAATGAAATGGCAGGAAGGGTAACCAAGCTCTCACCTGATCGATTTGAAGAAACCAATCCCGGTCGGAGACGAGGGCGGGCGAGGAAGCGTGGGCTTACCTGCACGCCGCGCCGATAAAGCTTCAACATGAATTAACAATTTACAATCACTACTCCCCTTGCAAGGGGGTTGGACTAGGGGTGGGGAATTGAATGGTTACATGCAAATACTACCTCCCGCAGGGAGAGGCTATAAGCTGGCCAGCCGGGGTGGGGGAAACTAAGCTAAAAGTTGAACTGGCGAGCTAAGTTGATTCTGTCCACTTCTGGAACATCAGAACAGGAAGTCATTGACGGCGCCACCACGGAGTCCCCCGACTTTAGGTGATGATGAGACCAGCGCCAAAATGTCCTGGGTTGGCCCAAGAAGATGCCCAAAATTCTGGAAACTATTCTGATGCCGACGGTGGCCGAGGCGGAGTCGGGACTAGGGCTGGTTGGACCTGGCTCTAGCTGTCCCAAAACTGCTGCTTCTGGAAGAAGTGGCCGCTACGATCACTCCCGGGGTCCGACGAGGGCAGGACAAGAGCCGTTGCAATCGTGGACGAGTCTTCTTCGATCAGAGACCAACGGGGTCACCGGAGGAGGTCGGAGCAGATGGCAGGAACCAGAAGGGTGGGAGGGGGTCGGATCTGACTCGAGGGGAACTAACCTGCGCACTCCGGGGAGAAAGTTCGGAACTCCATGCCCCATGGTCCAAACGGCTCCCTCCTTGTTGGTACTGACAGAGGGCTTGGAGGAGAAAACCTCAGCCAAAAATCACGTCCAGATTCTCCCTGGAGCAACCGTGGTCGCTTCTCCTCTTGGCCTCAGGTTCCCTGCAGGAGCAGCTCTGCGTAGTTGAGGGAGAATGGCTCTCCCGGGCAGCACAGACGTCGATGGACGCGAGACCACCTCGCCTGAGAAGCTGCTTCGAAGTGCTTTCCAGAAATATAGGATACATAGCCAGATAATGCGCAATGATGACGTGGCAGGTTCTGAAAACCATCTCCTGACTGCTGCCTACGAACTGGTGCAGGGCAGGGTGATGGGTTGTGAGAGTAGGAGTGGGGGACAAGGTGTCAATGGAGGGGGGGTAAGATGAAAACCCCAATTTGAATTGGGGATGGGAATGGGATATAATGGATGTCTAGGGAAGGGTGGAAGATGAAATTCAAAATTTGAATTGGGGAGGGGATGGGGAGTTAGGGAGAGGGGGATTTGAATTTTGCCTAGGGATATGCCCATTTAGCTATGGGATGTGGGTTTGTGCATGGGGAAGGGGAGTGGGTGGTTGGGGTTGGAAAGTGGCTTGGGGATTTGTGGTTTCTATATTGGGATGTGGGGGATGAAATTCAAATTTGAATTGGAGATAGGAAGGGGAATTAATTGGTGTCTAGGGAAGGGTGGGGATGCCTTGGGAAGTGGGAGGGTTCTCTTGGGAAGTGGGAAGGGGTCTTGGGGAGCGGGAATGGAGGAAGATACAAATTTGAATTTTGAATTGGGGAGGGGGTGGGGAGTTAGTGGGTGCCTAGGGAAGGGTGGAGAAGACCTTGGGAAGAGGGGGGTTGCCTTGGGAAGCGAAAGATGAAATTTGAATTTTGAATTGGGGAGGGGGTGGGGAGTTAGTTAGTGCCTAGGGAATGGTGGAGGAGGCCTTGGGAAGTGGGAGGGGTGCCTGGGGAAGGGTGGAGGAGACCTTGGGAAGAGGGAGGGAGTTGTCTTGTGAAGCGGGGGATGGAATTCGAATTTAAATTGGGGAGGGGGATTAGAGAGATGGCGGGGGCTTCTCTTGGAGGGAGGGAGAGAGAGAGAGAGAGAGAGGGAGAGAGAGAGTGGGAGAGAGAAAGTGGGAGAGTCACACTCCACTAGGAGGGGGGAGGAGAATTCACTCAAATGGGATTTGTATCTCTCAAGGAAGGGGGGTGGGTACTATTTATAGGCACCCAACTCTATACATGACCGAAATGCCCTTGACATTTATACAAAAGACCAAAGCTATGCTAAACAACCAATATGGGCATAAACTAGGATACGAAGGCCCAATTAATACAAAACAAGGGAAATTGGACTCATGACCACATGACTCAATAAATAAAAATTACATAAATAAGACATGAAAATAAAGATAACATGAGATGATCGTGGTCGAGCCTCCTCAAGGATGTGCGGGCGACCCTAGCCAGAGGGAGTGATTCGAGATGCCCTCATCAAAGGGACTCACAACGGCCGTGTCAATAAGTTTCCATCAGTGAGCCCGAGCGATAGGCACTTGCCCTGGAGTGGTCTCCCGAGCAATGAGTGCATGGTCGGGACAGGGAATAGGGGGCTCTGGGGGAGCTTTCTCGATCTAACTGATGCTCGGAGTTCCCAACCCGAAGGCCGCCTAAGAAGCGCTTGTACCGAGTGAGTTTTTGGGCTTTATACTAAGTGGGCCCGGGGTCTACCACTTTGAGGAGTTGGGCCTCGTTTGGTCAGGTTTAGACCTCATTTGGCCTCTCCGTACGGGCCAAGAGATTTCCCCTCTCCAATGTTTTCGGCTCGACCTTTCTTCCTTCCCTCGGGGTTCTTTCGCATAGATGTGCCCGTTGAACCATTTCTATATATGTACGGATATTTTGAGAGCCAAGTTGTTGAATAAATCCGGGTCTTAAACCGTCCATAAATCGGTTAGCTTTTAATAGGTCTGTGCTTACTAAATGTTGAGCATAGGGTGCTAGCCGAGAGAATTGCAATTCATATTCCGCCACCGTCATCATGCCCTGACGTAGTGACGTGAATTCTACCGTCTTCCTCTCCTTGACATGTTCGGAGAAGTATTTGTCGTGAAAGAGCGTGAAAAATCCTTCCCAAGTGTGTGGTGCGTCTGCAGGCGGTGCTGGAACAGACTTCCACCAAGTACGAGCATCCTTATTCAATTGGAAAGTGGCAAGGCGGTCCTTCTCTTGATCAGTGCATTGCATAACGTCGAATATACGGTTCATTTCGTCAATCCAATTCTCTGCTTCGTCGGGATTGGAGGATCCAGAGAATCTCGGAGGATTCATACTTCAGAAATTCCCGTGCAAGTTACCCGCGCTAGCCCGTGCGCCAGCTTGGGCCACGGTCTGAAGGGCCTGGTTAAGACCCGCAACTGCTTGTTGCATCTCGTCCTAGTTCACACGATGAACCATCAAGAATTCAAGTTACCAGAAAAAGTGGACCTTTAGTTATTTCCTTATGATCGAGAAGAATCACCCTACGATAATCTCCATATAACCATCTTACCTTGGGTTCAACCCTCGAGAGGGGAAAAATAACCGGACAGACGGAGAGGCCAAACGAGGTCCGATTTGACCCAACGAGGCCCAGTTCCTTGAAGTGGTATCCCCAGGGCCCACTAAATATAAAGCCTAATAACTCACTCGGATCAAGCACTTCCTAGGCAGCCTTCGGGTTGGGAAGTCTGAGCATCAGTTCGATCGAGAGAGCTCCTTCGGATCCCCGTATTCTTTGCCCAAATCACGCACTCATCGCTCGGAAGACCTCTCCTGGGCCAGTGCCTCTTGCTCGGGCCAACTGATGCAAGCTTATCTGTACGGCCGTTACGAGTCCCATAATAGCGGGGAGCTCAAAGGGATAGGGGAGATCAAGAGTCCGCATGCTATAAAAATGATGTGACACAATGATGGATGATGATGTTCTGAAACCAAGTTGATGTAAAACTACCCCTTGGACCTAGAGTAGCAAGCAGCACAACAAGTTGGTAACGTCACATTGGCTGATTCACTCGCGTAAGCATACTCGGATCCGTAGAAGGACCGGCGATGGCGGAGAGGGTCCGAGGTTGGACCTCGGGGCTCCAAGGGTTTGGCCAGCTAGGATTAGATCCCAATGAGCCAAGGATGCCCAAAATCAAGGGCGACCGGCACGCCGAGGGCGAGGGTTGAAATGTCACGCTCACAACTCACCCGCGGTAATCACGCAACTAGAAGATAAATCGGGTTCGGGCACTCTCTTACGCCGACGGTACTGAGGATGCAATACTAATTAAGCAAGAGAAAGCCGGCAAAGAGTAGTGTGAGTGGCTCACCTGATCGGCGTGAAGACACCGATCCCGGTCGGAGACGAAGGCGAGCGGGGAAGTGTGGGTTCCCCGCACACTGCGCCGATGAAGCTTCAAAAAAAAACCTGCTCAAGAGTACATGCACTACACCTCGCGCAGGAGGGTGATCTCGGGGGTGGGAAATAATTGATTACAAACAAACACTACCTCCCACAGGGAGGGGCGGTAAGCCGGCCAGGCGAGAAGGGTAGATTGATCGAGAAACCCACGAGGAGGAGCCGCTGCCGAACCAGACTGCTTGCTGTGGTTGGTGATAGACAGGCGGGGTAGTTGCTGTAGATCTCAGCCAGAAATTTTGCCGATGACGAGCCCAGGGGGGATCTTCTCGTAACAGGAACCCAAACACTTCTGATTTATGTCAATTTATTCTGACGTCGTCGATGGCTGCAGTGGTGGTCTGAGTAGAGCAACAGCTTCTGGGGCGGATGGCTCCCTGTTTCTGTCTGCAACTTGCAGAAGTTGCCCCAGGTCGCTCCTGGATGCCGAATCATGAACCGTCAGAGTCGCTGGATCCGTGGACAAAGCCTCTACACAGAAAAACTGACGGCAACACCTTCTGAGGTCGGGGTGGACAGGGGGACGCCGACGAGTGGGAACTGGTCGCTGCAGACTGCAGGAGGCAGACCCGCGCGATCGAGGGAGAAAATTCGGAACTCTGGCTCCCGGTTTCCGAACGAGGTCCCGTTTCTTGTTCCTGATCGGGGACGGGGGGAAAAAGAACTTTGATGAAGGACCTTCGGTCTGATTCCTTCACGGTTAGTCGTGGTGCGGTGACGAACTGGGTTGCAGGTTCTGGCCGCAGCGACTACCAGATAGGAACAGTGGATTGCAGAAGTTGTCCCGGCCGCTCCCGGATGCCGAATCTCAAACCGTCAGAGTTGCTGGAACCGTGGACGATCCCTATGTGCTGAAAAACTGACGGGGAAGCTGTCCGATGTTGGGGTGGACTGGGGGTTGCCGATGAGTGGAGGCAGGTCACTGCCACCTGTGGGAGACAGACCCGACCAGTCGTGGAAGAAAGACCAAAACTCTGACCTCCGGATGCCGAATGCACTTCCGCTTCTTGATCCAGAAAGAGGACTGGTGGAGGAAGATATTTTCAGAAGAACTCGTGGCGTGAATCTTCCACTGTCGGCCGTGGTGCAGCTTTGAACCGGGTTCAGGAGCTCTGCTGACGGAGCTCTGCGCAGTCGGGGGAGATTGGCTCTCCCGGACAGCCCCAAACTCGGAACGGGACGATTCCACCTCGCTTGCGAAGTAGACTTGCAGATATTTCCGTCGATGTAGGCCACGCCCTCAGCAGGACCAGGATGGAGTCGTGGACGGTGCTGCACCTGGGTGCGGATCTGCTGGTCTTCTCTGCACACTGGTTGGAGATTGAATGGTGGGGCAAGGTTGAGGGGGAGTGGAGTTTGGTAATGGAGGGGAGGGTGGAGGTGATTGCAGATGGGGGAGGGATGTGTGGGGGTGATGAGAGGGGCGGAGCCGGTGGTAGGGAGGTGCAGGAGGGTGGAGGGGAGTGGGGGCCGAAGCTTGGAGAGGGGAGGGTGGAGGGGTCGGCCAAGGTGGTGGGGTGGGTGTAGGTGGTGAGAGGGGGGGGGGCGCAACTCCTAGTGGGGGTGGCTGCTTGGGTCGCCCAAGGGACTTAATGGGGGTGTGGGGGAGTGGGAGGGTTGTCTTGGATGTGGGGAGATGTATGGGGAATAGGGAGGGTTGTCTAGGGAAGGTGAAGGGTTGTCTAGGATGTGGAAGGAATTGAAGGGAGTTATGGCCTTGGGAATATGAAAGGGTGGGGAGGTGAGGTGGCAGCTGAGGTGGCAGGGGAAGGGGGAGGTGAAAGGGCAGGTTCGCCCAAGGGAGAGAGAGAGAAGGGGGAGGAGAGAGAGGGGGGTTCGACCCCTAGAGAGAGAGAGAGAGAATGAGAGAGCTAGAGAGAGAGAGAGGGATGCACTTAGGCTCAAATTTGCTTAATACTTCATTAACCTCAAAAGAGGGGGGTTGGGGTCCTATATATAGGAAATCCCCATTTTACAAAAAGTCCCTGTGAAAAAGGACTAATGACAGAAGACCAAGGGGTGGGGAGAGGGGCGACCATGGGCCAAGCAAATGATATGGCCCAATAAGATATGATAACCCATTAACCCTCTTGGCCACTTAATGAAACCTTAGACTTAGGTAGATGACTTACTAACTTAGGTACTTGACTCAATAAAAGGAAAATTACATGATTTAAGACTCAAGAAAAAATGTAAAAATTACATAGCTAGACTCAGAAGCTTGAGATGAAAATAGTGGCAAGCATCGGGACCGACGGGGAAATGGGAAGTGGTAAGTGATGTCCCCATCATACTCCTGGGGTGCGGAAAACTAGACTCCGTCGAGTAAAGGCTCACCGGGGGAGCAGCTCAGGACGATCCTCATCCTCCAAACTCAACCTGCACCTGCGACCAGGGGACAGCCCCTCATCCTCTCAAGGTGGCCCGGACACACCCTTATGCTGGCGATGGAACCCTGCTTGCATAGTATTGCCCCTCTGTGTACACGTCGGGCTCTCAAGGCTATTTTATGGAAGCTCTTCGGGGTGTCCCTCTTTAAAGGAAGGTATAGGCTCAAAGTACTCATGATGATTCACCGCGGTGCCCAAATAGGGTGCCGGGTCAGTCACTTGAGAATTGGGGTATATCCCATAGCCCATTAGTAAATTCAATCCATAAGCCAGTTTTGCCAAAGCCACTTTGGAACATGGAAGGTCCAAGTCCTCGTGCCCCCGTTTTGGAGGTGGCCCTAAGGTAGAGCCATTCCAAAGCCACCATCATGAGGTTGCCTTCTTGGAATTCAAGTGCCACTCGTGAATCTTTTGCCCGTTCATTATGATCGTCATCGCCCATTGCTAGATGCTTGCCTGAATGAATATGCCTTGAGCTACGGTGCGGTGGGGGTGGGAAGTGTGTGGTATGCCATGGGGGACCAGGGCAACCAAAAGTAGACATATCATGTAGTGATGTTATGATGTCTTTGAAGAATTTGGGAGGACCGGGGCATCCATAGGTGTCCCCCTTGTGAGTGAGTGTGATGAATGATGGAGGACCCGGACAACCATGGATGCTCCTAACTTGCATAAGATGGATGATGAATAGGGGTGGACCTACATATCCAAATGTGAACCTGCCATGCTCTGGACCTAGTGTGTATGTGACACAAATGAGATGACTAGCCCTACCGGATGGGGTAAAATGTTGTGGCACATGCATTCCTATCAAGATGGTCCCATCTTTTGGTGAGGGTTGGTTTGGGGGTCTCCACTCATGGGATTCGAAGGGGTCCCAGAAAGTGGACATCTTGGGATGGGTTGATTCCTCATTTCCTAGGTGGATGTCACCTTTGGTCATGGCTCTTATGGTGTGGGCTAAGTTTTGGAATGGATGGGTTAGGTTTGACATGGTGTGTGAGGGTAGGAAAAGGTGGGTGGCGGGTAAGGCGACTAGGTCCCAAGGGTTCTTTGGCTTCCATTGGGAGGGATCAAAGGGGTCATGGAATAAGTCATCTAGGGGGAGGAACTCTTGGTCCTCATGGTCTTGGGAGAGGTAGTTTTGACTCATCATGGTAGGTTGTGGTAGGAAAATGTTGGTGTTGAGTAAGGTGGGTGGGTATGGAAGGGATCGAATGGGTCATGGTATGGGTTACCTAGAAACTCTAGGTCCACATGTGGTGGGGAGTTATTCACCTCTATTGAGATTTTTGGGCAAAAGTTGTTGGTGGGTGGGTTAGCCTTGAGGGGATGGCTGGGTTTTCTTCCTAAAATGAGGAGCTCCAATTTAAGGATGGCCTCGGGCTCATTGGGTGTGGGAAGAAAGAGAAGGAGGTCGCTAATGTAGCAACCAACAGTGCAAACCGAAGTGATAGACCTGACACATGGGTGTAGAAGACCAAGGCTCCTAGGTTGGTCGACCATAGGGTTCAACATAGCCGTCAACTCCACTTGCCATGCTAGGCCTTGTAGGAGGTCTCCTAGAGTTTCCACTCGGTAAGAGGATTGGATGGTAGTGTGATAGGTGGAGAAGGGTACTATGGGGAGGTGTCGTTCCATGGGAGGGTTGACATGGGGCAAGATAGGGTGAACCGGATTTTCCTCTAACCATTTAGCCAGGGGCTCACTTATGAAAAATTCACTCCTATTTAGAGAGGGTGGTGTAAAAGGTGAAGTTCTTTCTTTGGTTTGGGCAAGGGTTTCCTCCAAGGTGGGGAGTGGTTCTAGGGTGTCCACCACTATGATGTCGGGTGTGGGAGTCATGGGTTCCTTTACCAAGGAGGTGAGATGGTCTTTTGAAGGTGGAGTGATGAGGGTAGGTGTATGGTACCCCCGGGGTGGAAGGTAAAGGGAAATTTGGTTCAGGATCGGTAGGGGAAGAAGTGGAGGCCTAGGTTGGGGTAGGGTTGTGGTTGACAGTGGAAGATGGGTTGGGTGAGGTGGCTTGGGTTGGCCAGTCATGGGTGGAGTGTCCCTTACAGGGGAAAGTTGAAGGGTAGTGATAGGGGCTAAGGGGCAATGTGGAGTATGGGTTTCATGGGAAATTGTGGGTTGGGGTGGGAGTAGGTTGATGGGGTCAGGTTCCCCTCGACCCGACTCTTGGCATTGTGCCTCATATTCTTCTTCCCAATTAAGGGGTGCTTCATGGACTTCAATCACCTCCTCAAGTTCCCCTTGGGTAGGGGTAACTACTTCTTCTAAAGCCAATGGGGTGGGAAGGTCTTTTGATGATGGGGTGTTGCTAGCCGGTGTGTGATGCACACGGGGTGGTGAACAAGGAGGGGACTCCGGTGGATGGGAGAGGACATGGGTGTTGTTGAATCGGAAGGCTCCCGGAAGGTGTGGCGGATGCACTAGGCAAGTCCGACGTGTCGGGTCAATGTTGGCATTCCTTTCATCTAACCATCTCCTACCTAGAATTATGCAAGGGCCCGCCAAAGTGCCAATTTGACACCAAGCTCCATCACAGTATGTGGTCTTCCCAAACCATTTATGGAATTCAACGAAGACTTGGTCTCCGTCATGCACAATTTGTCCGGTCCTAGAAAGAGAGGCAACGATATCGGGGGATACCTAATTATCAGACTCCAAGTCAATAAAATCGATTTCCGTAGGCTCTCCATTGGGTAGGTATGCAAGGAATATGATTGGGAGTGGGATCATTTGGTCCGTAGACTCATTGACAGTGGGTGCTGGACAATGCATGGGACGGTCTATCGGGGACTCTAATGCAAGCGTGCCCATGGACTAGACTCGTAGAGACAAGTCTAAAACTTGCTCTGATACCAATTTGATGTGACACAATGATGGATGATGATGTTCTGAAACCAAGTTGATGTAAAACTACCCCTTGGACCTAGAGTAGCAAGCAGCACAACAAGTTGGTAACATCACATTGGCTGATTCACTCGCGTAAGCATACTCGGATCCGTAGAAGGACCGGCGATGGCGGAGAGGGTCCGAGGTTGGACCTCGGGGCTCCAAGGGTTTGGCCAGCTAGGATTAGATCCCAATGAGCCAAGGATGCCCAAAATCAAGGGCGACCGGCACGCCGAGGGCGAGGGTTGAAATGTCACGCTCACAACTCACCCGCGGTAATCACGCAACTAGAAGATAAATCGGGTTCGGGCACTCTCTTACGCCGACGGTACTGAGGATGCAATACTAATTAAGCAAGAGAAAGCCGGCAAAGAGTAGTGTGAGTGGCTCACCTGATCGGCGTGAAGACACCGATCCCGGTCGGAGACGAAGGCGAGCGGGGAAGTGTGGGTTCCCCGCACACTGCGCCGATGATGCTTCAAAAAAAACCTGCTCAAGAGTACATGCACTACACCTCGCGCAGGAGGGTGATCTCGGGGGTGGGAAATAATTGATTACAAACAAACACTACCTCCCGCAGGGAGGGGCGGTAAGCCGGCCAGGCGAGAAGGGTAGATTGATCGAGAAACCCACGAGGAGGAGCCGCTGCCGAACCAGACTGCTTGCTGTGGTTGGCGATAGACAGGCGGGGTAGTTGCTGTAGATCTCAGCCAGGAATTTTTCCGATGACGAGCCTAGGGGGGATCTTCTCGTAACAGGAACCCAAACACTTCTGATTTATGTCAATTTATTCTGACGTCGTCGATGGCTGCAGTGGTGGTCTGAGTAGAGCAACAGCTTCTGGGGCGGATGGCTCCCTGTTTCTGTCTGCAACTTGCAGAAGTTGCCCCAGGTCGCTCATGGATTCCGAATCACGAACCGTCGGAGTCGCTGGATCCGTGGACAAAGCCTCTACACAGAACAACTGACGGCAACACCTTCTGAGGTCGGGGTGGACAGGGGGACGCCGATGAGTGGGAACTGGTCGCTGCAGACTGCAGGAGGCAGACCCGCGCGATCGAGGGAGAAAATTCGGAACTCTGGCTCCCGGTTTCCGAACGAGGTCCCGTTTCTTGCTCCTGATCAGGGACAGGGGGAGAAAGAACTTTGATGAAGGACC
Source organism: Amorphophallus konjac (assembly GCA_022559845.1). Lineage (NCBI taxonomy): Eukaryota > Viridiplantae > Streptophyta > Magnoliopsida > Alismatales > Araceae > Amorphophallus > Amorphophallus konjac. The sequence goes on along the minus strand of CM040124.1, from coordinate 167,912,057 downwards.
TTCGGTCTGATTCCTTCACGGTTAGTCGTGGTGCGGTGACAAACTGGGTTGCAGGTTCTGGCCGCATGACTACCAGATAGGAACAGTGGATTGCAGAAGTTGTCCCGGCCGCTCCCGGATGCCGAATCTCAAACCGTCAGAGTTTCTGGAACCGTGGACGATCCCTCTGTGCTGAAAAACTGATGGGGAAGCCGTCCGATGTCGGGGTGGACTGGGGGTTGCCGATGAGTGGAGGCAGCTCACTGCCACCTGTGGGAGACAGACCCGACCAGTCGTGGAAGAAAGACCAAAACTCTGACCTCCGGATGCCGAATGCACTTCCGCTTCTTGATCCAGAAAGAGGACTGGTGGAGTAAGATATTTTCAGAAGAACTCGCGGCGTGAATCTTCCACTGTCGGTCGTGGTGCAGCTTTGAACCGGGTTCAGGAGCTCTGCTGACGAAGCTCTGCGCAGTCGGGGGAGATTGGCTCTCCCAAACAGCCCCGAACTCAGAACGGGACGATTCCACCTCGCTTGCGAAGTAGACTTGCAGATCTTTCCGTCGATGTAGGCCACGCCCTCAGCAGGACCAGGATGGAGTCGTGGACGGTGCTGCACCTGGGTGCGGATCTGCTGGTCTTCTCTGCACACAGGTTGGAGATTGAATGGTGGGGCAAGGATGAGGGGGAGTGGAGTTTTGTAATGGAGGGGAGGGTGGAGGTGATTGCAGATGGGGGAGGGATGTGTGGGGGTGATGAGAGGGGCGGAGCCGGTGGTAGGGAGGTGCAGGAGGGTGGAGGGGAGTGGGGGCCGAAGCTTGGAGAGGGGAGGGTGGAGGGGTCGGCCAAGGTGGTGGGGTGGGTGTAGGTGGTGAGAGGGGGGGGCGCAACTCCTAGAGGGGGTGGCTGCTTGGGTCGCCCAAGGGACTTAATGGGGGTGTGGGGGAGTGGGAGGGTTGTCTTGGATGTGGGGAGATGTATGGGGAATAGAGAGGGTTGTCTAGGGAAGGTGAAAGGTTGCTTGGGATGTGGAAGGAATTTAAGGGAGTTATGGCCTTGGGAATATGAAAGGGTGGGGAGGTGAGGTGGCAGCTGAGGTGGAAGGGGAAGGGGGAGGTGAAAGGGCAGGTTCGCCCAAGGGAGAGAGAGAGAAGGGGGAGGAGAGAGAGAGGGGTTCGACCCCTAGAGAGAGAGAGAGAATGAGAGAGCTAGAGAGAGAGAGGGATGCACTTAGGCTCAAATTTGCTTAATACTTCATTAACCTCAAAAGAGGGGGGTTGGGGTCCTATATATAGGAAATCCCCATTTTACAAAAAGTCCCTGTGAAAAAGGACTAATGACAGAAGACCAAGGGGTGGGGAGAGGGGCGCCCATGGGCCAAGCAAATGATATGGCCCAATAAGATATGATAACCCATTAACCCTCTTGGCCACTTAATGAAACCTTAGACTTAGGTAGATGACTTACTAACTTAGGTACTTGACTCAATAAAAGGAAAATTACATGATTTAAGACTCAAGAAAAAATGTAAAAATTACATAGCTAGACTCAGAAGCTTGAGATGAAAATAGTGGCAAGCATCGGGACCGACGGGGAAATGGGAAGTGGTAAGTGATGTCCCCATCAAAAAAGCCCGCAAGGAGGACGTAACCTCCCCTGAAACTCCTCCACTTATGGGGATCATTCACTCAACGAGCCACTATTTAAACTGGAAAAGCCCTATTGCGAAGAGGTAAGCCAAAAAAAAACCCTGAGCAGGAACCACTTCACCTTTTGGTGGAGAGGGATCTCGCGCTCCCATATTCCTCCTAACCCCCCCTTCGCACCAGTGCTCTACTACATTTGCTGACTTAAGCATCGGAGAGTCTTCCCCTGGGATCTATCCCTAGGCACCTCTGACTTGTTTCCCTCCTTGCAGTTCACACTTCAAGTATACGAGGTCATCTTCTTCCCCGCTCAGGAGTAGCACGAGATCACCCCTCTTCATCTGGCGCCGTCTGTGGGAAACGAACAAAGAGCCATCATGGTGCGAAGAAGTTCTGGTAGGAGGATTGCCGACGACAAGGGAAAGGCCCTGGCGATAGAAGAAGGCACACCTTCCCTCCCCACGGAGAATTCCCCGTCAGGGAACTACGCCAGTGAAATACCTTCGTCGGTGGCGGGGGAACAACTTCCCGGCGTGCGTACCGACGCCCTCCAAACCCTCAACGAAAAATTGGATGTCCTCGTGAATCTCATGAGGGCCCAGGCGGCCAAGGAGGAGAAGTCGCATCTCCCCTAGAAAAGCCCCCCCCGGGGCCGGCGGCTCATCCGCAACCAGTCAGGAGGACCATCACATGCCCCTCCCCTGGAGCAGGAAGCCTCCTCCACCCTGAGGAGGGAGAAGTCTGGAGAACACCGACCATTCCCGGAGACCGAGGCCCCTGAGGAGCGCCGGGACAGCATGCAAGTGCGTCCCCCCAGCCCCTCGGGCCAATGACAACCGGAGTTGTCCCTCCGGCTGCGAGACTTTGAGAGGCGTTTCACAGAGCAAGAGTGCGCCCTCCGCGCCTTGCAAAAGACCTCTCCTATGGAGGATGAGGAGCGATCCCCGTTCTCTGATTATATATTGAAGGCTGAGATTTCCCCCAAGATCTCACTTCTGACCTTCAAGTCATATGACGGCCAGGGAGACCCGGCTGATCACTATGGCAGCTTCGACGCCCTGATGACCTTGCATGGGGCATCTGACGTAATCAAGTGCCGAGCGTTCATGACCACACTGGTTCAGAGCGCTCAGGCTTGGTTTTTGGCCCTCGTCCCCGGCACCATTGACAACTTCACACAATTTGGGCGAGTGTTCAAGGAAAGCTTCGTTGGTAGTGGTCCACCCCGGTCGGTAGCGGGATTATTGGTCCTCAAGTAGGAACAGGGGGAGAAGTTGCGGGCTTATATCAACCGATTCAAATCCGAAGCCCTACGCATCCCCCGCCTGGATGTTGCCTCGGCCATCACCGCATTGACCAGGGGTACCCGCGATGAGAACCTATGGCGTGAGCTCGTGCTTCATCTTCCTACCTCCCTCGTTGAGCTAGTGACTCAGGCCTTGCGCCATGCGGAGTGCGAGGAAGTCCTCAGTGCCAGCCGAGGCACGACAGGCTCGGGTCGGGAGGGGGACAAGAAGTGACCGTCCGAGCAAAGGACGGTCCAAGGAAAAAGGCGGAACCAGGACGGAGACCGCAAAGAGCCGTCCCGAAAGTATGAGCAGTACACCTCCCTTACCGCTCCCGTCTACGAAATATACGAAGACATCAAAGGCTCGGGTCTCCTCCACCAGCCCGAGCCTATGAAGGCCAAGCACCGCAATTGTCGCAAGCATTGCCTATTCCACAGCGATCACGGGCATCACTCCAGCGATTGCCATCAACTTCAAGATGAGATCGAACGCCTCGTCCGCCAGGGACACCTATCCCTATATGTGTCTGGGCAGAAGGAAGACCGAGGCGCCCCCGAAGAAATTGACAATGCCCCCCGTGGAGTCCACATCAATGTTGTTGGCCCGGTTAGGAGGCAATCTAGAGGGGGGTGAATTGATTGCCCACCCTTCTTTACAAATTCTAACTAAATTAAATCAAACCACATAGATGGTAAATTAAGCACTAAATCATGCTTGATTAAACTGCACAATTGAACTGCATACAAGCACTCACAACTTTCAACGCATGATGATATCACTCGGATAGCAATGATTGAACGGACAAACAATAAAACTCTCATCTCACCGACACACACTTGACAAATGACCGGATAAGAGAAAATGCAATCACACAATAGCAAACCACGGCGCAGTGATTTTAGGTGGTTCGGACGCACCAAGTGCCGTCCTACGTCCACCCCTCTCACCTCGAGAGGATTTCACTAACAACGCTACACGACGGTAGCAACCACCACACACGGGCGCGACGGCACACACACGTGGGTTCTCGCACGACGACGAGAAACCCCACACACACTCGGAGCAAGCTCCAAAATTGTCTAAAGAGAAAATAATATGGAAATACAAAGCCCAGTTTGAGAATATGAATCTAAGCACAAGATGTAATAGTAAACATGATCTTCCCCATAAATCCTTAAACAAAACCTGGAGATTAACGAAGGTAGCACTAGAACGGTGGAATCGAGGGTTGGAAGAAGCCGGTGTAGAAGATGTGAACGCCCGAAGCAACAGATGAAAAGGATGCCGACCACGGCCTCCAGATCTTGGCTTGGGAACGAGTGGGGACGACCTCGGCGTAGCCTTTCTTCACCTCTAGCTGAATGGAAAGCTCCTTCTTCTCCTGCAAAAGGATGAACTCATTAGAATGCTCAAGGGTTGATTTCCGATCGGAATAAGGGCGGCGTCTTATACACAAGGGATTGAAAGCCTATAATGTTGTGCCCCTATGGTCATTTGAGTCATCTTGCGGTCACTTGGGTCATTCGACATCATCATGTGGTCATTTGAGTTATTTGACATTCTTGGTTTTGATAATGGCTAAACACTATTAGTCATTGTTGTTTTTCACTCTTATATGACTGACATATGTGATGTTTTGTTCATGACAGATATGCAAATGAATGGACAAGGAATGGAGTGGAGTTGGCAAAAGTGAAAGCTCAATGACAGGTAAGTCGATGAACAAAGAAGCATAACCAAGAGAACCCAAAGTCAAAGACTCAGTTGACACCTTCTAGAATGTCAAGGGTGATGCCACAGACATGAACGGGCTGCTAATGGAGTCAAGCGATGGAGCTAAAGCAGTTAACGGACCGACCTGAGAAAGCCCGGGGTCTGCCCAGCTGGCGGTCGACAGCAACCCCCAAATTGCAACTCTTTCAGTAGCGGTCGACCGCCAGCCCAGTAGCGGTCGACCGGAATTTCTAGGAACCGCCTATTTACAGGTTTCTCAATAGCGGTCGACCGCTAGAAGCTGCAGGTCGACCGCCAGCCCCGAGCCTTCATTGTTGACTTTATTTTCCACTTCGAGAATAGCCCCTTTCCTTGTATTTGTTTAACCCCAAAGTCACCCAATCTTCCATGAATTATGGATCTGGTCTGGGGGATGTCCAAGGACCATTCAAAGTCTATAAAATCAACACTTGAGGGGTTAGAAACCCTAATGCTTCAAGGGGATTCAAGGGAGACTGTAAGGGTGTGTTCAAGGGAGAGGAGTTCGAGTACTGTAGCCGTGAATAGTACTCCGGGAAGAAGTTCTTCATCAAATCCTCAAGTGATTGAAGCTACTTCAAGAGGAGATCAACCCCAAGCCATGTGAAGATAAAGTTGCAACCATCATCCTCTTCCTCATCTCAAGGTGATCCATAGAAGCTCATTCTCAAGGGAGATCAAATCTGCATCCTTCATCTTCTTCATCATCTCAAGGGTGATCTAAAGTGCATCCTCAAACCTCTTCATCAACTCAAGAAGATCAAAAGGAAGATCCAAGCTACATCCATAGTCTTCCTCATCAACTAGAAGAGATTCAAGGAAGATCATCTCTCAAGGAAGAAGACACCATCGAAGCATCAGATTCAAGCTCCTGCAACTCAGAAGCCCCCGGAACAAAATTTTGATTATAGAGAGCGATATAATCAATAGAAAGTTTCAAGACTGTCAAGGTTGATGCCACAGATGAGAACATGCTGCTAAATTACTCAAGCGACGGAGCCAAAGAGGTTAACGGACTGACCCGGCATAAACCGGGGTCTGCCCAACTGGCGATCGACCGCTAGCACAGGGGCGGTCGACCGCCCCTGCCAGCAGCTCACTGGCTGACGGATTCGTGGCGGTCGACCGCCAGCCCTGGGCGGTCGACCGAAAATTCCAGAAACGAACAAGCTACATATTGTCTCAATAGCGGTCGACCGCCACCTACCTCCGGTCGACCGCCAGTCCCGATGCAGTCATGTTTGACTTCGATTTCCACCTCGAGGCCATCCCCTTTCCTTGGATTTGTTTAATCAAAACTCACCTAATCTCCCATGATTTGTGGATCTGGTCTGGGGGATTTCTATGGACTATTCAAAGTCTATAAAACCAACACAAGGAGGGTTAGAAACCCGAATGCTTCAAGGGGATTCAAGGGAGGGTGCAAGGGTGTGTTCAAGGGAGAGGAGTTCGAGTACTGTGGCCATGAACAGTACTCCGGGAAGAAGTTCTTCATCAAATCCTCAAGTGATTGAAGCTACTTCAAGAGGAGATCAAGCCCAAGCCAAGAGAAGATAAAGCTGTATACTTCATCCTCTTCATCATCTCAAGGGTGATCTAAACTGCATCCTCAAACCTATTCATTAACTCAAGAAGATCAAAAGGAAGATCCAAGCTACATCCATAGTCTTCCTCATCAACTAGAAGAGATTCGAGGAAGATCACCTCTCAAGGAAGAAGACACCATCGAAGCATCAGATTCAAGCTCCTACAATTCAGACAAGATCTTTTTACTTTGAGCATATTCTATATCTTGTTTAAGTGATTTCTATTTGTTCTCTTTCCATTTCTTTCAAACAATCAAAATTGAAGATCGTCCCTACCGGTGGTTAGTAGGAAGGCAATCGGAAGTTCTCCGATCTACGGTGTTGACGTCCCTACCTGTGGTTAGTAGGAAGGCAATCGGAGGTCTTTCCGATTTACGATTCAGTGCGTGGCACTAGTGGAGCCTCACCAGATTTGGTGAGGGGTGGACGTAGGACTGGGGATTCAGTCTGAATCACCTTAAAATCTCGTGTGTTGTGGTTTGCTTGTGCGATTGCTTTATGTTAGATGCATGCTTATGTTCAATATATATATTGCATAATCATCTTGCTAAGCAAATCATTTGTGTCCTTCATCAAGCTAGTTATATTCCGCTGCTATTATCATCATCTAGCTTTAAAGAGAGTTGCATTGCGAAAAGAGGGGCAGATCTATTCACCCCTCCCCTCTAGATCCGCTGTCCACTACTCAACATGCAATGCTCACTCCATCCAGTTGAATTCTCAAGAGTGGCTACCTACGCATCTGCAAAACTAATGTGGGATAAGTTAGATTTAATCTACGAAGGAACCTCTCAGGTACGAGAAACAAAAGCTAACATTTTCGTTTCTGAATATGAAATGTTCTGCATGAAGCCTGATGAGTCAATTCAGAATACGTATGCTCGGTTAACTGTGCTTACTAATAGTCTAACTGATTTGAGAAAGAAATACTCAGAATAAAAAATTGTTAGAAAGATTCTCAGATCATTGACTCCCGTATGGCACACAAAGGCTACCGTGGTTGAAGAATCGAGAGATCTCGCAACTACTATGGTAGATGAACTCATTGGGTCATTAATGACCTATAAGACCAACCTTAAGAACAAAGAGGCTGAGGTGCCTAAGAAAAAGCCCCTAGCTCTTAAAGCAGGACCCAGCAGTCAAGGCTCTTCTGATGAAGGTGAGGATTCGGCAAGTGAGCGAGATGAGGATGACGTAGCCATGCTCACACGTAAGTTCAGAAAATTCATGAGAAAGGAAGGTAAGAGCTTCATGAGAGGAAGGTCAAAGGTAAGAAATAGTTTCAAATCTAATTCTGAAAACTTTAAGAAATCTGACAAAATCATTTGTTATTCTTGCAACAAACCAAGGCATTTCAAGATTGATTGTCCTGATAGATTCAAAAAGGCTGACAAATGGAAGGGCAAGAAGAAGAACAAGGCCATGGTGTCCACCTGGAGTGACGAGGAAGATAGTGATAATGGAACTAGCTCCTCGGACAAGGAAAAAGAAGATCTTTATCTCATGGCCAAAGGTGACAAAGAAACTAAGGTAAACTCTCCATTTAAAAATTACACAATTGATGATTGGGAGGAAACATATATACAACTCATGGAAAAATATGACATGTACAAAAAGGAGAATAAATCATTGAAAAAGAAAATAAACTTGTTTATGCATGATCATGATATGAATGATAAGACTGCTCTACTTGAGACTGAAATTGAAGATCTTAAGAAAATGATTGAGAACTTGGAGGAAGGAAGAAAAGAAATGGCTGACTTGGAAACTGAAAATGAAGATTTAAGAAATGAGATTGACAGCATGAAGCTCAAAATGCAAACTTATGAAAAGGATAACAAATTAAGCAATGAGAAGTATGAAGCTATCAAACAAGTCAACATTCAACTTCTTCAAAATATTGAAAACCTACAAAAAGAGTTGAAGGATAAACAACAATCCTTAGAAAAGTTTGTGGATGGAAGAGAAAACCTAGATGCATTGCTAGGAACCAGAATGAACTTCAACAAGGAAGGGTTAAGTTTTGAACCTACAAACAAAAGGCCAATTGGGTTTAAAACTGTCACATTTATTTCATCTTCTGAAGCCTCCACCTCAAACACAACTCCCACAGAAAACCAACAAAAACAAAAGGAGAAAGGGAAAGAAAAGATTGAAGAGGTAGTCACTAAAATTCCCAAAAAGATTGCTCAAAAGCCCAAGAAGAGTTAACCATCCTCACAACACAGGCCAACACCTCCTTGGCCATCAACCGTTCAAACTGTCAAACAATTTCACACATGTCGACACTTCCATAGGTTGACACCACCCTATTTTTGGGGTAATTGTGATTTCTGTGTGCATCAATTTCCTAGGTGGTAAAATAATCATTTTCAACCTAAAATCAACCAGTGGCCACAATGGGTTAAGAAGCAAAGTTCCTCAAACTTTCACAAAATCCAACAAAGAGCCTCTAAACAAAAAGTGAATGTCAAGGTTGAAAAGAAAAATCAAATCCATGTTCTAAGCAAACAAAACATGAATGCTAGGAAGGTTTGGATTCTAAAAGAAATGGTTTCATGTTTTGAAAATCTGAAGAGTTTGATGGGACCCAAATTTGGTTGGGTTTCAAACACAATTGCTTAATTGTTTGTGCAGGAGTGTCTTACAGCCATGCATAACAGGTGGTACCTTGATAGTGGCTGTTCAAGACACATGACTGGAGACAAATCAAAATTTTTTCTCTTGGAGGAAAAGGAAGGAGGATACGTCACATTTAGAGGGAACAACAAAGGAAAAATTATTGGAACATGTAATGTAGGTAAGAACCTCTACAACTCCATTGAAAATGTGCTGTTAGTTGAAGGTTTAAAATACAACTTGCTCAGCATAAGTGAACTCTATGATAAGGGTCACAAAGTATTGTTTGACTTTCGTGAATGTAGAATTCTTGAACCAAAATGTTATAAGGTAAAATTTTCTGAAAAAAGAGTCAACAATGTTTACATGATTGACTTAGATGATCCTGCTCACATAAATCTTTGTCTTGCTGCACCAAAATCTGAAATTGCATGGTTATGGCATCGTAGACTAGGTCATACTAGCTACAATGTCTTACATAAATTGTTAAAGCATTCAATAGTGAATGGGTTGCCTGAACTTTCTTTTAAACAAGAAAACAAATTATGTGATGCATGTGCCCTAGGTAAACAAACAAGAAAATCCTTCAAGGCTAGATCTGCAAACCTATCATCTAAACCACTTGAGCTGATTCATATGGATTTATTTGGTCCAACCAGAACTGTTAGTTTAAGTGGTAGAAAATATGGATATGTCTTGGTAGATGATTACTCTAGGTTCACATGGGTTTTCTTTCTCACACATAAAAATGATGCTTTTGATGAGTTTCAGACACTCTATATGAAGATAAAGCAAGACGATGAGTTTAAGATTTCCAACATTCAATCTGATCATGGTGGTGAATTTGAAAATGCTGACTTCCATAATCTTTGCAGGGATGAAGGCATTTCACACCGGTTTTCTTCACCAAGAACCCCGGAGCAAAATGGTGTAGTTGAAAGAATGAATCGAACACTCATAGAGATGGCAAGAACAATGCTTGCCGAACGGCAACTCCCAAGGAAATTTTGGGCTGAAGCGGTAAACTCGGCATGTTACATTATCAACTGCTCTATGGTAAGGCCACACACCAAAAACACTCCTTATGAGTTGCTGAAAGGTAAAAAACCTTCTCTCATACACATGAAAGTATTTGGATCTAAATGCTTCATCCATAATAATGATAAAAGATACTTAGATAAATTCGAGCCCAAGAGCGATGAAGGTATATTCCTTGGATATTTTGATAGATTTAGGGCTTATAGAATTTATAATGTCAAGAGTCAAACTGTGGAAGAATCACCCCATGTTTCCTTTGATGAATATCACGATGATTCTAATAATGATAACTCTTGCAGGAAAAATGATGAAGATGGGGAATTCTTAAGTATGAAGGAAAAGAATGATCCTCCACAAGAAGAAACAAGAGAAGATGGTGAACTAGCTGAATCAAACAATGCAAGGGATCAAGCTCCAGGAGAAGGTAATGATTCTACAAACATTAGAATTCTTAAGGATCATCCTTTAGAAAATATCATTGGTAGCTTGAATGACACACCTAGAACAAGGTCACAGTTTAGAATTATGGAAGAATTAGATCAACTTGCTCTTGTCTCCCAGATTGAACCGAAGAATGTTGATGAGGCACTAAAGGATGAAAACTGGATAAATTTAATACAAGACGAGTTAAACCAGTTTGAGAGAAACAAAGTTTGGCATCTTGTTCCTAGACCATCACCACATTCTGTCATAGGCACTAAATGGGTCTTTATGAACAAACTCAGTGAGGATGGCAAGATAATAAGAAACAAGGCTAGATTGGTGGCTCAAGGGTATAATCAAGAGTCTGGGGTAGACTTTGATGAATCTTATGCCCCAGTTGCTAGACTCGAAGCCATCAGAATTTTACTTATCTTTGCATGCTCCCTTAGAATAAAGCTGTATCAAATGGATGTAAAAAGTACTTTCTTGAATGGCTTGATCAAAGAAGAAGTCTATGTTGAGCAGCCCCCTTGCTTTGAGAACTCTAACAATGCAGATTTTATATATAAGCTTGATAGGGCACTTTATGGACTTAAGCAAGCTCCAAGAGCTTGGTATGAGAGACTAAGCTCATTCCTCATTGAAAAAGGGTACACATGAGGTAAGGTAGACCATACACTTTTCACCAAGAAGCAAGGTAAGAACATCTTGATTGTTCAAATTTATGTTGATGATATTGTGTTTGGTTCTACTAAATCTGAAATATGTGAGGAATTTGCTAACCTCATGACTAGCGAATTTGAGATAAGCCTAATGGGAGAACTCCAAATCTTTCTCGGTTTGTAGGTCAACCAAGAAGACGATGGTTGCTTCATAAGTCAAGCCAAATACATCAAGGAGCTGCTGAAAAGATTTGACATGACAAACAACAAAATAATTGAAACTCCTATGAGCACCACAACATCACTGGATTCGGATGAAAATGGTAAATTAGTGGATGCAAAGATCTGTAGAGGTATGATCGACTCTTTGCTTTACTTGACTGCATCCCGACCAGATATCCAATTTAGTGTATGCCTTTGTGCTAGATTTCAAGCTAGTCCTAGAGAATCCCACTTGACTGTCGTCAAACGTATCCTTAGATATCTTGTTGACACTCAAGATTTGGGATTGTGGTATCCGTCATCATGTGATTTATCTCTTATATCTTATTCTGATGCGGACTATGCTGGATGTAAGTTAGACCGTAAAAGTACTAGTGGATACTGCCAGTTTCTGGGCGGGTGTTTAATTTCTTGGGCTTCCAAGAAACAACACTCGGTTGCCTTCTCAACCGCAGAGGCAGAATATGTTGCTGCGGGGAGCTGTGGCACCCAAGTGTTGTGGATTAAACACCAACTCCAAGACTACTTAGTGGATCTTGGTTGTGTCCCGATTCTATGTGATAACACTAGTGCTATCAACCTTGCAAAAAATCTAGTCCAGCAGTCTAGGACTAAGCATATTGAGATTAGGCATCACTTCATTAGAGATGAGGTCGTTAAGAAAAATTTTGAATTGTATTTTGTTGATACTCTAAATCAACATGCTGATATTTTCACCAAGCCCTTGTGTAATGACAGGTTTTCTACACTCAGAAGGGAGCTTGGTCTTTGCCGACCTCAGGCCAATAAAAATTGAAATGATGATCTTGTTCAATTTAGTGTGTGTTTTTTGCAGATTGGTGTTTCATGCATTGTTTATATATAAATATGTCTTTTTCATATGGTGTGGCATTTCATGTAGTCATGATGCATAATAATGAATTGAATTCATGTTCACGATGCATTGCATGGTTTGTGTATCATCATTCTTGCATGGCCATCATATATTAAATGTTGATGTATGGAAAGGTAGGCTATGCTTGTCTAGAAGCACTCAATATGTGTGAGGTTTCACCTCCGCCAAGTACCATGCGTCACTGTCGCATATAGGCCATATTGTAAGGGGGAGTTGTCTCTTTGCAACATTCACGCATATGTTTCATCTTCAGTCTGTTGTATTTAATAAGTGTACAACCATGTGTTGGGTCATGCATTTCATGTCTGCCAAATTCATGTTTGATCAGGTCAACCCCTGCATGGTTCTAGTCAACTGCTCGTTGATATTCGTCATTCCACTTGATTGCAAACATAACTCCTTGAGTGCATTCATTGCATATCCTTAGGGGGAGTCCTGCTGCTATTCTTACTCTCTTGCAATCTGAACTTCATGGCTTATAGTCTGAATATGAGATCATGATACCGACAGAGCTACGGCGTAAGAGCTTTCTATTATATGCCCTGATGATTGTCCATCCAATGAAAATGGTTCAGATTTAATGATTTCCTTGAAGTTCAAAAATATTTATTCAGAAATCATCTATGTTCTATGGTTTTAATAGACTTTAACTAGAGATTGCATATTGTGCTTTGCATGACTATCCTGATATCTGAAAAATTAAAATTCATGACCGTCTTGGTGATACACTCAGGCTTAGTATTGTTCTTAAACATCTTGATGAGCTGGAATTCTTGGAAATCAATTTGACAGAGCAATGATATTGTTGCACGGAGAAATATGTCACGTCATCAAATCAAGTGACGAATGATATGTCATGATGTGCCCATGTTATCTCTGTCTTAACTATATTGGGACTCTAAACAGAGCACTAGCATAATTGCTGAGAAATATATCTTCTCATCACAGAAATGAGATTGCATCTGTCATGACGTGACTTTGTTATCTCTGTTCATTTTGAAGCATAACCGTCAGTCTTGCCAAATACCTAGGGATACTGGCGTCTAAACAATGTGTATTCTTACGGCTAGGAGGTATGTACTAGACTTGATTACTCGTAAAATATGAGTCATGTGCTTTCAAATACAAAAGTTCCTGAAAAATCAAACATGCTGCAATCATACAATTCCATGCTTTACTCATGCTTGTTTAGCCTCAATACTAGTTGTTGTGCTATTCCCTTTGTCGTTATTGAATATGGATGTATAAGACAATGGAAGGTTAAACACTGCCATGATATGCACCTTTGGTTCATTTCTATTAAATCTTGGATGTAGCTGCTTTTTGAACTCTGTTGATGATCTCGGATTTCATTAGCTTTGAACCATATATGTTGCTCGCGGTATGTTTCAGGTTTGCATATAATGGCTTGCTCTCCACCTCTTTAAGAACTGGTCTCACCGACATTTGTCGCTTCTCTAACTTCTCCCTCCTTTTTGCTGCTGTCAAAGGAGGAGAATTTTTTGTTGTGAGTCATCCTTTGCTTTGTGAGTTGTCATTGGGGGATGAGTGATTTGTGTACGGGAGAGAGTCAAAGGGGGAGAATCCTTTGTGCGCTTTGTGTATCTCTTATGTGTATGTGATGGGGTTTGCATAATTGCATAGCACTCATATCTGCATTCATAATGTCATTCACATGCTATTACTATCATGGATCTTGAGCTGCACTTGTTGCATATGTCATAAAACTTTTCCATCTTGGATATTACTGTCACATAATGACGCACAGTGTTGCCATCATCAAAAAGGGGGAGAATGTTGTGCCCCTATGGTCATTTGAGTCATCTTGCGGTCACTTGGGTCATTCGACATCATCATGTGGTCATTTGAGTTTTTTGACATTCTTGGTTTTGATAATGGCTAAACACTATTAGTCATTGTTATTTTTCACTCTTATATGACTGACATACGTGATGTTTTGTTCATGACAGATATGCAAATGAATGGACAAGGAATGGAGTGGAGTTGGCAAAAGTGAAAGCTCAATGACAGTTAAGGTCGATGCACAAAGAAGCATAATCAAGAGAACCCAAAGTCAAAGACTCAATTGACACCTTCTAGACTGTCAAGGGTGATGCCACAGACATGAACGGGCTGCTAAAGGAGTTAAGCGATAGAGCTAAAGTAGTTAACAGACCGACCTGGGAAAGCCCGGGGTCTGCCCAGCTGGCGATCGACCGCCAGCACAGGGGCGGTCGACCGCCCCAGCCAGCAACCCCCAGATTGTAACTCTTTCAGTAGCGGTCGACCGCCAACCCAGTAGCTGTCGACCGGAATTTCCAGGAACTGCCCGTTTGTAGGTTTCTCAGTAGCGGTCGACCGCTAGAAGCTGCAGGTCGACCGCCAGCCCCGAGCCTTCATTGTTGACTTTGTTTTCCACTTCGAGAAGAGCCCCTTTCCTTGTATTTGTTTAACCCCAAAGTCACCCAATCTTCCATGAATTATGGATCTGGTCTGGGGATGTCCAAGGACCATTCAAAGTCTATAAAACTAACATTTGAGGGGTTAGAAACCCTAATGCTTCAAGGGGATTCAAGGGAGGCTGCAAGGGTGTGTTCAAGGGAGAGGAGTTCAAGTACTGTAGCCGTGAACAGTACTCCGAGAAGAAGTTCTTCATCAAATCCTCAAGTGATTGAAGCTACTTCAAGAGGAGATCAACCCCAAGCCAAGTGAAGATAAAGCTGCAACCATCATCCTCTTCCTCATCTTAAGGTGATCCATAGAAGCTCATTCTCAAGGGAGATCAAATCTGCATTCTTCATCTTCTTCATCATCTCAAGGGTGATCTAAACTACATCCTCAAACCTCTTCATCAACTCAAGAAGATCAAAAGGAAGATCCAAGCTACATCCATAGTCTTCCTCATCAACTAGAAGAGATTCAAGGAAGATCATCTCGCAAGGAAGAAGACACCATCGAAGCATCAGATTCAAGCTCCTGCAACTCAAACAAGATCTTTCTACTTTGAGCATATTCTATATCTTGTTTGAGTGATTTTCTATTTGTTCTCTTTCCATTTCTTTCAAACAATCGAAACTGAAGATCATCCCTACCGGTGGTTAGTAGGAAGGCAATCGTAAGTTCTCCGATCTGCGGTGATTGACGTCCCTACCGGTGGTTAGTAGGAAGGCAATCGGAAGTTTTCTGATCTACGGTGTTAACGTCTCTACCGGTGGTTAGTGGGAAGGCAATCGGAGGTTCTTCCGATTTGTGGTTCAGTGCATGGCACTAGTGGAGCCTCACCGGATTTGGTGAGGGGTGGACGTAGGACTGGGTATTCAGTCCAAACCACCTTAAAATCCTTTGTGTTGTGGTTTGTTTATGTGATTGCTTCGTTCTAGATGCATGTTTAGGTTTAATCTCTATATTGCGTAATCATCTTGCTAAGCAAATCGTTGTGCCCTTTGTTAAGTTAGTTATATTCCGCTGTAATTTATTTTATCTAGCTATATAGAGGGTTGTATTGCGAGAAGAGGGGCAGATCTATTCACCCCTCCCCTCTAGATCCGCTATCCACTACTCAACATATAAGACTTAAAATCCCTTCCCAAACCCTCTTCAAAACTCATACAATATATGGTGGACGCCCTAAGGTCATTACAATAAATAACCAAGCCAAATGGATCTCCATTTAGTGGGATCGAAATAGATCTGGAAAACCCGATCGAGACATTCAGAAAATGTGTCGACTCATGGAGTTGACTCTTTTTCATGAATGTTCTGCCAGAACACATAAAAACTAAACTCAAAAAATAAGTGTCGACCTATGGGGTCGACACTTTTTACCAAATGTTCTGGCCTGTGAAATCAACATAACATCCGTGGTGAAAAGTGTCGACTCTTGAGATCGACACTTTTTCACGGAGCTTCTGATTTCACAGTATTGAACGAACTTACCTGAAAGTGTCGACCCACGAGGTCGACACTTTTTCCCGAGTATTCTGACTTTGCAAAATAACAGAACCCTAGTGAAAGTGTCAGCTTCATGGGTCGACACTTTTTGCCAGCATTCTTAACACTTAACGCAAGGCAGAAGCTGTGAAAATAAGTGTCGACCCATTAGGTCGACACTTTTCCTGACAGCAGAAACACTTCAATATAACCACTTGAAACTCCACACTTCATGAACCAAGAATCAATATTTAACAATTGAGCACTTATGTCTCAGATAGACACAACAAAACATGATTTCTACCCAGATCAGTCCATCCACATTGAAATCCATTTTAACAACTATTCTTACCATTTGGCCTTCAAGCTTTGAATGTTAGTTTCACATTGAACTCAATTTTCCAGATTTGAACATACAAACCATTTTCGAGCCATAATCGTTCTATCCACTCAAGGTCAAGCAACGCATCTGTTCCTACTTCCATTTCCAGGACTTGAGAAAGAATTCCATATAGGACCTACACATCACAGAATGCTCATCAGTATTAATCTCAAGCTAATCAATTGAGATTCTCAAAATCACCTCATATCAAATTATTCAATCAATGCATCCATTCATTTTCTGACAAAACAAGTGACCTTTTCATTCACTGACTTCATTCCAACAATGTAAGTCCAAACTACGGTCACTCAATCAAAATTTAACATGTTAGTCCAAGCCAAACTTAATCAAGATTGAGCATTTTGCAAGTTATGCCCAATCATTCATTCAGAACCTGAAATTCATCAGGATATATCAAACCAAATCCCCATGCCATTCATTCAACACACAATTTGATCAAACAAACATGTTTTCATTCAAAGCCATCATCCATCCAATATGTATCAATGCAAATCATAAAAATTGAATTCAAGACATGTTCATTCTAGATCTTCGTCAAAACAGACCGGAGCACAACAATCTCCCCCTTTTTGACGAAGATAAAACCATTGAAAAATAACAAGGATTTGCATTAACAATTCAGCACTTTTAGTGTCAACACAATGATTTACATTCAAAATCGCATGCAAATGACATGCAAACTCTCTCCTTTTTTGTCAGAGTCAAATAAGGGATTATTAAAACCATAAAAGTATGGAAGTTAAGCCTCAAAATTTACAGTTAACTCAATGATATGCATATGAAATGCAAGAATTGAGCAGTCAAGAACATATGCATTGATTATTATATGTAATGGCAAGCATGCTCTAGGAACGGGATAGGAAGTATGTGAGAGACCGAGAACATGATGTACATGAGCAATAGTAAAAGGGTAGTGCTTACAAGCAGTGGTACTACATTACTCATGAGATATGACTGATTCAAAATGTACATTCAAACAATCACTCCCTAGATGTCTAGGTGAAGTATGAGCAATGAAATCTAAGCAATATGGATGTTCAGATTGTCTAAGGAACACAAGTTGGAACTTTTCCTCCCTACACTTCCACACACCGTGCTCGACTTTTGGTAGCTTCACACAACCCCAAAACTATTTTCTAAATTTTTTGTTATTTAAATAACATCATGACTAACCTTTTGACGCGAGGCATGCCCTTTTTCTCTGGGGCAATTCTCGGTTACTCGGTGTCGTCACTTATTATAACGTGGATGAGACACTTTCCAATGCGAGTTTCCTCCTTTATTTCAGGGGGGATTCTCGATGTACTCGATGTCAAATCACACTTATTAATTTTTGGTGGGGTTGACAGCTTTTTCCTCACGAGTCACGTGATTTCTATATAGGGGCTCAAGTGTCCTAAAGTGTGTTGAGTGGAATAAGCGAAATCCTTATTGACTAGAATCATAAAGCTCAACATTGCAAGTGGTGTGAGAGATTGCATGGAATGTAAGATATGAATTAGCCGATTCATAGTGATGTCTCCCCCTAAGTTTATGCACATTTCTAACGAGAACCTCCCCCTTAATATGTGCCATGTAAAAACATGTCTAAGTCAAAGCATTTTTAATTATCAAGGGTGTAAGGCCATAGGAGATATCAACTGAAATGTGTGTAAACTATATACACTCAAGCATATCAAAATGGTATAATCAAGCAAGTTGATTACCGGTACGTGGCGGAGAACATAGGTCCGAAGACCATACTCACGCATAATGAAGGCTTCCAGGTGGACTTAATCCACCTTTCCACTGACGTCATTTTATATACCGGTGAATCATGGCATCCGTGCACACGCATATGAAGTATATGCATTTATGTACATGCGGATGCGAAAGGATAAAAGCATGTGTGAGAACCAAATTGTTATTTTCTGTGATATGCACAAAAAGCAAAGCGTGAACTTTAAAAGCAATGAAAACTTTTTATGTGCAAAACATAAGGCATTATGAACAGTTTCTTTATGAAAAAGTAAGAGTGTGTATGAACAAAACAATTCAAAAGATTTCAATTTTCTAACCTGCACACTCCTAATTCTCTCCTTAGAAAACAAAATTATTCAGAATTTAAAGGTTTTGTAAATATATCAGCAAGTTGGTGTTTTGTGTCAACAAAAATAAGTTCAAAATCACATTTATTTATATGATCTCGTATAAAATGATGTCTAACTTCTATGTGCTTAGTGCGAGAATGTTGGACATTATTTTTGGACAAGTTTATTGCAGAAGTGTTGTCGCACATTATGTGAGTATTTTTTAAACAAAAACCAAAATCCAGCAATTGATGTTGGATCCAAAGCACTTGAGCCGCACAACTACCGGCAGCCACGTACTCGGCTTCGGCAGTTGATAAAGCCACACAATGCTATTTCTTTGAGACCCAAGAAACCATGCAGCCCCCAAGAAACTGATAGTGACCGCTTGTGCTTTTTCGATCCATTTTACAACCAGCATAATCAGAGTCAGTGAAGGCATGCAGTTCAAATGAATTATTTCTAGGAAACCACAAACCAAGGTCAAGAGTACCATTCAAATATCTGAAGATCCTTTTTACGACCGCTAAATGGGAGTCCCTAGGACAAGATTGGTATCTTGCACAGAGACAAACACTAAAGTGTATGTCAGGCCTACTAGCAGTCAGGTAAAGCAAAGATCCTATCATGCCCCTGAAAAGTTTTTGATCAATTTTATTACCTATTTCTTCCTCCATTTTCTGTGAGGTGGACATCGGTGTTGCAAAGGGCTTGGTAGACTCAAGTTGGTACTTTTTCATGATCTCTTGTGTGTACTTCTTCTAGTTGATAAAAATGTCATCGTCCATTTGTTTTATTTGCAATCCCAAGAAGAAGTTGAGCTCTCCCCTCAAGCTCATCTCGAACTCCCCCTGCATAAGTTGGGCAAATTCATCATTCATTTTTGAGTTGGAGGCTCCAAAAATTATATCGTCTACATAAACTTGAACGATTAATGAATGATCATCACAAATTTTTGTAAACAAAGCCTGATCTATGTTACCTCGTTTGAAGCCATTTTCAAAAAGAAATGAACTTAATCTATCATACCATGCCCGGGGAGCCTGTTTCAAACCATATAGTGCCTTGTCCAATTTGAAGACGTGGTCTGGAAATCTCTCATCTTCAAAGCCCGATGGTTGCTCCACGAACACTTCTTCCTTTATCACTCCATTGAGGAAGGCACTCTTCATGTCCATTTGAAATAGTTTAATGTTCCTGTGACAAGCATAAGCAAGTAAGATTCTAACTTCTTCTAATCTAGCCACAGGTGCAAACGATTCATCAAAATCAATACCAAATTTTTGAGAGTAGCCCTTGGCTACTAATCTTGCCTTATCCCTCACAACCACCCCATCTTCACTAAGTTTGTTTCGAAAAACTCACTTAGTTCCAATAACAAGATGGTCATCAGGCCGGGGCACGAGGAACCACACCCGATTTTTTTAGAATTGGTGTAGCTCTTCTTGCATGGCGAGAACCCAAGAATTGTCATTTAAAGCATCGCCTAAGGATTTAGGCTCAATGCTAGAAAGTAAAGCTAGATTATCATGCATTTCAACTTCCCTCATTGAAGCCCGTGTTCAAATTCTTTCATCCACACTGCCGATCACGTTCTCCAATGGATGGTCCTTGTGCGTGGTCCATTGGTGTAGAAGGTTGGGATGTTGCTCTTGTTCCTCTTCCTCCTCTTGTTCCTTTTCTTCCTCTTGATTTGCTGCCTCACCTTGTTTACTTGATTCTCCTTTTTCAGCTTCACCCTCACGTGTAATAAGAAAATGATCATCATCATTTGATTTTCTCATTGTAAACTCATTAACAACAACATGAGGACTCTCCTCGACAGTTAATGTCCTAGTGTTATACACACGGTAAGCTCTAGATGATAGAGAATACCCGAGGAAGATCCCTTTATCACTTTCATCAAATTTTTCTAGATTGTCTTTACCATTGTTTAAAATGTAACAGATTGACCCAAATGGCTTAAAATGAGATATGTTGGGTTTCTTACCTTTGTATAGCTCGTATGGAGTTTTCTTAAGTTTTGGTCTTACCATAGCTCGATTTGTGATGTAGCAGGCGGTGTTCACCGCCTCTGCCCATAAGAACCGTGGAAGACCGTTCTCCGCAAGCATGGTACGCACCATCTCCACGAGCTTTCTATTTTTCCTTTCGACCACGCCGTTTTGTTGAGGGGTTCTTGGTGAAGAGAACTGATGTTCGTACCCCTACTTCCTGTAAAAGGCATCAAACTTGAAGAGGCGAAATCTCGCGCTGTGTCCTGAGTGGGCTGTGGATCACCAGAAGATGAACTGCAAGATAGGGAAACGTATCAGAGGCCCCAGGGGGTTTCCCTGGGGAAAAAACCTCCGATGGATAAGTCAGTAGAGCTGTGGTGGAAGCAATAATGGGAGGAGAAAAACTGGTGCGCTAGATTACTCTCCACCAGAGGGGTGAAGCAGATTGCTCAGGAGTTTTTGAGTATGAGTGCCTTAATGGCTCCCTTTTTCTCCTTACCTTCCACCGGAGGGTAGCCCTGGTTTAAATAGTACGCCGCCTTCAGGAGTCCTACAAGCTGAGGGGTTTCCGGCGGGAGTTATGTCCTCAACATGGGCTTTCATGGCCTTATCGTGGGGATGTTATCGCCTTGAAGTCCGGCGGTTTCTGGATTCCCCTGTTCGTTGGGGATTCTTAACGGCAGCACGAACGGATAATATCCGGTCTGGCCGAGCTCCCGATATGCCAGCCCAGTCCAGGCGATGAGCTTAGCTCGGCGGAGGAGGGGTCGGATAGGTCGGCGAACGCCTGTCTCTCCCGGGCGGGGAAACGGCTTAGGCCGGACCCTCTTTGTGACCTGACCATCACTCGGGCCCTCCGAGCCTAGGGGACGCCGGGGAGAGTTGGTTCCTCGAGTGTTTGTTCATTGGGCTTTTCTTTCCTAAGTGGGCCCTGTGGGCTGTCACTCAGGTGAGCTTGCCTCTTTGGACCCTGTGGGGTCTTGTTGGGCTACATTTTGAGTGGGCTGCAGAAATTCCCCTCTCCACTTGTCCCCCTCCTAATCCCGAGCCATGAAGGCTCGGTCGAGTAGTTTTTGAGGCTTTGGACCGGCGTGGCTCAGGTGGGTGGAATTCTGTTGGCGTTATGGAGCCACGTGTAGTGGTCGCCTGGGCCCGCAATGATGATCCTGATGGATTTGAACTGAAGGGGCCCCCCTTTTCTCAGAGCACGGAACGACGCACCGCCTTCCTCCAGGGTTTTATAGGTGCTGGGCACTGTTCGTCGTTCTAGGCTTCTCAGGGTTTTAGGCTTTCCTTAGTTTCTTTGCTTCTGGGGCTCCTTGATGCGCCGTGAGAGCACAGCAGAGATGCAAGGTCTTGTGGCGGTGTTTGAGGAGTTGGCGAGGATAACCGTGGAGGTGGTCCGACAAATTCCTTCCCCCCCGGAGTCTTCGAGCTCGTGCGAGGGATCATCTTCCGGCTCGATGGCTGATCTGCCTCTGGAAGTCGAGCAGGTGAGGCGGCAGCCCGTCCTTAACTGCAGCGAGTTGGGGGAAGCTGTGGTGAGGAAGCTGGAGCATCATTTTTGCTTGCCTCTCAGGTACAGCTTCTCTGCCGCCACCCCATATGAGACGAGTCTGGACAGTCGTACGGGGCACATTTACGCTTTTCTTCTGGTTTGGAAGAGTGGGTTCCGCCTTCCCTTCGAGCCTCTTGTGCTTAAGCTTCTCGAGTTTTTCCGGTTGGCGCCTATTCAGTTGGTGGCCAACTCGTATCTCCTTCTCTCCGCCTTTCGGATTCTCTGTCGTCAGCACGACATTTTTCCTTCTTTGGACCTCTTTCACTATTTTTTCGAGTTGAAAGTGCACCCGTCCGCGGGGAAGGGCTTCTACTTTATCCAGGCGAGGAGGAACAGGAGTTGCATCTCACTCGCGGTGAAGGACTCCTCGCACAAGGGGTGGAAGACCCAATTCTTCTGGGTGAAGGCGGAGGCGACGGACGAGTTATGGAGATGCCTGGTCTCGCCCAATTTTTATCCGAATCTTCCCCCTCGCCAGGAGGAGTTCCCTCCCCACGTGGAGCGGCAGGCCGCTCGTCTGCTGGATAACCGCTAGTCGACCGAGGAGCTGGTGACGCCGGAGAACATCGAACGGTGTTTTCTCACGCGGTTGACGTCGACAGGTACCGCTCTCGAGGTTCTTCTCCTGGGGTGGTAGTTACTTTCTTTCTCCTGACCGGGTCTTCTTCCTTTGTGGCAGACGTTAGGCGGGAACCTCTGGAGGAAGCTACTGAGGTCATTGATCTGGGAGATGACTCGGTGGCCGACGAACCAGGTGCTTCTGCGAGTCGCGCCCAAGCCCGAGATAAGGGCAAGGGGGTGGCCCTCGAGGGTTCTTCACGACCGTCTGGTACGAAGCGCAAGGATCCCACGGCGGGAAGGTTGAGGGAGGCCGCGAAGGCCAAGAAACGGGCCAAGAAGGCCGGTCTTCCTTCTACCGCCGGGGGTGACTCCGGCTCGGCGGCGCTCCCCTCTCGGGGGCAAGATGGGGCTGACCCCTCGGGGCCAGCTCCCCCACCTGCCAGGCGAGAGGGGGCCGAGGAGACCGGGGGCCCTTCAGAGGGCGGCGATAGGTCAGCTCTCCCCCCCACGGGGGTAGAGGGGGCCGATATCGAGGTAGTTGACGCCGAGACCGGGGGATCGATCGGAGGCGGTGATGTCTCGGTCGACGAGGTGCGGGCCGAGACAGGCAGGGCTGGGGGTTCACCCGCGAGGGCTTTACAGCCCCAGGTGCTTGAAGCTCTCGGTGCGGTCGGTCCCGCGGCGCCAGTCGAGGTTGGGGGTTCGCCCGGGGAGGCGTCGCAACCCCAACCGACCATGGCGCGCGAGGCGGTCAGCCCTGTCGCTCGGGCAGAGCCTTCTGGCGGGGTGCCCCGGGCGGAGCGGTCCCCTCTGCCGGAGCCCTTGGAAAGGCTCGGCATTACGGGCGACCTGTATTGGGTCTGCCAGTCGATTGCCGCAAGGACGAAGGGGGAGAAAGGTGCAATACCCCCCCCCCCCCCGGGATCCTTGATGTTCTGATGGAGGGTGGCCTGTTCATAGCTCGGTCAGCAGCTTTGATGTCGTAGGCGCACGCCCGGACGGAGGCGGAGCGGTCAAAACTCGCCTGGACCCTTGGAGGATGCGAAAGGAAACTGGCCCGACTCAAGGGGGAGCATGAGGGGCTCCGGCAGGAGTTTTCCGCGTTCCGGGAGGTGGCGCGGGCGAGCCGTCTGGAAGTCGGGGTGCTGACCAAACAGCTTGCCAAGACCCGGGAGTCTCTTGAGAGGACAAGCCGATCCATGGAGGAGGAGCGTCTGCGTCGCCTCGAGCTAGACAATCGCTGGGAGCTCGAACGCTCCGAGCTGCTAGATCGGGTGGAGGTGGCGGAGCGTCTCCGAGCTGAGGCTGAGGTGGACCGGGCCCGGGCGGAGGAGCGTGCGAGCGAAGCCGAGCGGAGGACGGTCGAGGTAGAGGAGCGTGCGGCCGAGGCGGAGCGGGCTCGGGTCGAGCTCGTCGGAAGGGCGGGGCAGATCGAGGCGGAGGCGATCGAGTGCTATAGGAGCTCGGATGCTTACTCGGCCGACCTGGTGGTAGCCGCCCTACCCTATTACGAGGTAGCACTACGCCGGGGCGCTCGAAAGGGGTTCAAGCAGGGCTATCGTCGGGCGGTAGACAACGCCGATGAGCAAAACTCCGCGATCGAGTTCCCCTTTGGCCAGCGTTATGACTCGGATGAGTCGGTTTCCAGCTCTTCGTCGTCGGTCGGGGAAGATTCGGAGGGGTCGCCTCCATCGGGGCCACTGGCTCCGGACGTTTCGGGAGGGCTCACGACCGAGACAGTTCTCGCACAGGCGAGGTCAGTGTCCGAGCCGGCCGTCACCGAAGGTGTCGGGGATGACGCGTCCCCTTCCGCCGTTCTCGAGCATCAAAGTGGGCCCGAGGCCTGATGTATCTTGCCTTGTTTCGCCTCTTTCCCTTTTTGTCTCTCTTTCCTATTTTTAGAGAGTTTCCTTTTGGTGTGATAATAAATGACTTGCTCTGTTTGAGTACCATCTCTGCCGTGATTTGGTTGGCGTATCTTGAGTAGTTGGGAGGTGCCGATACGTTCTGCGCAGTTTTTGCATGCCGATTCAGTAGACTTCTGACAGGGCGTCCTTTCGTTCCTTCACGCTTTGAATGCCAGGCCGCTTCGTGAATCCCGCTTGGGCGGGGATCGAGGAGTTGGAGGTGACCATTCAGGGGGATCCCTTGGCGTGTTTTAAAAGGGGGGAGTCATTTAAGGCGCGCGGCCTCCCTTGGCCTATAAGAGAGACCGAAGGGCGCTCCTTCCTCCTTAACGCTAAGGATCCCCACCGTCGATCTATCCTTACTCCTTCTTCTTCACTCTGCGTTACGCCGCTGCAATCTAAGCATGGAGGGTCCCGCGGAGGGTGACGCTGCCGACGACGGGGAGCGGCGGGCTCCCGCTGTCCTGGAATGTTGAACGGATCCCACGGTCACCGCGCGTGCACGAGACGGGTCCGACGGTCGCCGCGCAGATCTGGGGAGGGCTTCGGCGTGTGGAAGCACACCGTTTGCCTCTTCTTAGCTCCGGCGAGGCTTCCGGGTGGACGCCGAGGTGGAGGACGGATGGGGGCATCAGGGGAGCCTGCCGTCACTTCCCTCCGTGTGAGGGGAGGAGGCGACTCCAGCTCCCTCCTAACCTCTCCCAGCAGCCTCTTTCTCCCTCTTCTGCTCTTCATTTCTTTCACTCTTCGGGGGCTGCTTGCTCTCTCCTTCCTTCCAAGGAGTTGGCAGATTGGAAGAGGGGAGGCCTTCACGGCGCTCCTTTTTCCTGGTTGTTGCCAACTTGGGAGGTAGCCTTCCTCAACGTTTAAAGGTGGCCTCCCTTCTGCAGTCCCTCTGTCATCTTTGTCACGGGCCACCCGAGCCGACTGGCTCGACCACCTTTTGTCCGAGCCAGTTTCAGCACGAGGCAGAGTCAGTGGCTGGACGCGAGGAGATCAAGACCGAGTCAGTCGAGCGATGACCCCTTGAAGCGATGTTAGATGGATTTTTGCTTTTTGCTATGTGATGTACTGACATTTGCCTATCTGATGTACCAATGGTTTGGAATGAAAAGAAAAGGGATTTATTCCGTCCATCTTGCTGTACAATTTCAAAAATAGAATCTGCGTAGTGCGGCTGCGTTCCATGTCCGAGGAATGGGTTCCCCTTCCATTGTCGCTAACCTGTACGCACCTTTTTCGAGCGTCTCGACCACTCGATAGGGGCCTTCCCAGTTAGGGGACAGCTTACCCGCCACCTCTAGTGGTCGAGAGGCTTCGGCCTTCCTGAGGACGAAGTCCCCCGGTTGGAAACGTCTTTCTCGGACCTTGGCGTTGTAGTATCGAGTGAGGCGGCACTGGTACTCCGTTGCTCGGACGTTCGTGATCTCTCGGAGTTCGTCTGCCAGGTTGAGGTTCTCGAGCAAATTTTATGCGTTTGCCTCGGGTGAGAAGCTGATCACTAGGAGAGACGGATTGGTGATCTCCAATGGAATGACGGCTTCGGTGCCACATACCAACTGAAAAGGGCTTTCACCGGTTGCCGTCCTGGGGGTCGTTCGGTGCGACCATAGTACGCTAGGCAATTCCTCGAGCCAGCTACCCTTAGCCTTACCGAGTCTGGTTTTTATGCCTTTCAAGATAGTCTTGTTGGCATTTTCAACCAGCCCGTTGGCCTGAGGGTGGGCGACCGAAGTGAAGTTGTTGCGGATATTTAGGTCGGCGCATCTGTCTCGGAAATACCGAGAGTCGAATTGCCGACCGTTATCGCTTACTATCACTCGGGGGATGCCAAAGTGACAAATGATCGATTTCCAAACAAAGCCCCAAACGACTGTCTCGGTGATCCTTGCCGTAGCCTCGGCCTCGATCCACTTGGTGAAGTAGTCGATGGCGACGATGATGAACTTCTTCTGGGACTGGGCCATCGGGAATGGCCCAAGGATATCGATTCCCCACCGAGCGAAAGGGTAAGGCTCGGTTAGGGTGACAAGTTCCGTAGCCGGCTGATGGACCAAATGGTCGAACTGCTGGCAACGGTCGCACTGCCGTGCGTGAGCCGTCCAGTCGCGCTGCAGGGTGGGCCACCAGTACCCCTGCCGTAGCAGGATCCTGGCTAGCAGCCGACCTCCTGCATGTGCCCCGCACAGGCCTTGGTGAACTTCTTGGATGGCTCGGCTTGCTTCGTCGGGCCCGAGGCACTTCAGGAGGGGACCGGAGAACGATCTTCGGTAGAGAGTGTTGTCGAGGATGACGAAGCGTCGAGCTTGATACTTCATTCGGCGGGCTTCCCAAGGGTCGGAGGGCTCTTGGGAGTCTTGTAGCTAGGACAGGTAGGGGGAGCGCCAGTCACTTGGAGTGGCCGAGTCAATAGCGAGGAGCTCCGTGTCTATGCTCGAGCGCTCTAGCTCTTCTAGGAGGACCGATCGTGTACCTTCCGGGTCTAGGGAGGAGGCCAATCGAGAGAGGGCGTCCGCTCGAGAGTTTTGCTCCCGAGCTATCCGGACTACCCCAAATTCCTTGAACTGTTGGGCCAGGCTCCGGACCAACTGAAGGTATTTGATCATGGGTGCCTCCCGAGCTTCATACTCACCGTTGACCTGACCTGCGACTAGTTGAGAGTCGGTGTGGATCCTGACTCGCTCGACCCCCAGCCGTCGGGCCATGCGTGCTCCCGAGATAAGGGCCTCGTACTCGGAAGCATTGTTGGATGCCTGAAAGTTGAATTTCAAGGCGTACTGTAGCTCTATCCCTTTGGGGGACCTCAGGAGGATCCCCGCACCGCTGCCTGCCGAATTGGACGATCCATCGACGAACAGTTCCCAGGTTGGCCCGGTCGTGGTTGGAGGCCTGTCTTCGGCAGGGATGGTGCTTTCGGCAATGAAGTCGGCGAGCGCTTGGCCTTTGATTGCTGATCGCGGCCGGTACGAGATGTCGTAGGCCCCGAGCATAATGGCCCATTTGACGAGTCGCCCTGAGGCCTCGGGGTGGGCCAGAATCTTCTTCAACGGCTCGCCGGTTATCACGGTGATGGGGTGCCCCTGGAAGTAGGGGCGGAGGTGCATTGCGGAGGTAACCAACGCTAGCACGAGTTTCTCGGTTACGGGGTACCTCCGTTCGGCCTCATTGAGCACCTTGCTGGTGTAGTAGACCGGTCTCTCGATTCCCGAGTCATTCCTGACCAGGACCGAGCTGACCGTGGATGGAGTCGTCGAGAGGTAGAGCAGCAAGACTTCTCCTGGGACGGGCTTGGAGAGCACCGGCGGCGAAGCCAGGAACCTTTTAAGCTCGGCGAATGCTGTCTGGTACTCCTCATCCCATGCGAACGTAGCAGACGCTAGCTTGGGTCCCTGTGGACGCGGGATTTTATTTTTTATTTATTTATTTTATTCATTATTTATTGATTTATTTATTGGCGTGCCGGTCACCGAAGTGACGATTTCATTGTGCGCTCGACTTGACTTAGTCAGTCGATTGTGAAGTCCGAGTCGGGACAAAAAGTCTGTCATACCATAGAGGTTATGACGTTAATTACGTCCTTCTTAAGAAGGACAACCCTTGATTAAACGCCGAAATAGGAGGCCGCTCGGGGCGGTTAAAAATGAAGTGCATGATATTAAAGCTATTATTATTCTAAGGAGGTAATCGGGTAAATGATAGGTTATTAAATCAGCATGACCCCTCGGTGTAGGTCGTGCCGGGTAGAGATAGGACACCGTCCGCGCAGCGATGGGGCAGGGTCCGGACAGTCATCGGGGACATGTCCCCCTTCGCGTTTCTCATCCGGCCAGAGGCCTCGCAGTGCTCATATTCCCCGAAGGATCGGGCCAGACGGGAGGTGCATGACGTGTACTTCCCGAGGCTTATCGGGGTTAAACATCAGTCGACATCTCGGCAGCATCTCCTCATAATCTGGATTATGCCCAGGGGAGAATAGGCTATCACCCACGGAGTGCCGGGATGAAAGCCGAGAAAAAGAGGGAGCGAACCTCCCACGCTGCAGATGTATGCCCTGGGGTAATGTTCGACTTTTCCCTTATAGAAGCCGGTGACACTCATGCAGTGGCAGAGCTCACTTTAGCTAAAGGGGCGGCTCATAAATCTGATGCGGATCAATGGAACATAAGAGAGTCTGGTCCCCTTCGATTTATCTCCGGGACAGGTCTGGTGACTCATGGGTATCCCTGGGTGGGTTTGATCTAGGTGCCGGGAGTTCAATTGAATGGCAAAGCAGGCTCTTGGAGGAGCTTGGATGTGCACATAGGTTCCCGGCGTGAAACAGCGTGGCAAGAAGGGTTTTCGGCGTGAGGGCGAAACGGCCATGGTTTCCGGGCGCCAGTGGCAAGGAGGCCGAGGGGACTTTTCGGTGCAAGGGCCAAACGGCCGTAGGTTCCCGGCGCCAGTGGCAATGAGGCCAAGGGGAGCTCCTGGCGCCAAATGGTATGGAGGCAGGGGCTCTCGGCGCGGGGTCTTCCCGGCGCGAAGAGGAGCAGGCCAAGGAGGAGGCTCTCGGCGTGGGGTCTTCCCGGCGCGAAGAAGAGCAGGCTAGGGAGGAGGCTCCCGGCGTGGGCTTCCAGGCGCGAAGAGAAATGAGATGGGGTGGCTTTTCGGCGCGGGGTAAAACAACAGGGAGGCTCCCGACGCGGTAAGGAGATGGGGTCTCGGCGCAAGAAGGCTTGCACCGAGGGCTGTTCATACGCTTTACTGTTTGTGGAGCCGAGACAGACGAGGGCGCCGAGGTGAATTCAGGGTTTTACGGCACTCTGTTTTCAGATTTATGGATGATTGAGGGGGTTTTCCTGGTGGTTAAGGCTGAGATTGACGGGCCCTGAGGAGTCAAAGATGGATGCATTTATTGGGCATCAACCAGCTTCGGAATGGGTTTAGAAGGAAATCCGAGGGCAGAGGGAAATGGAAAAGAGAAACTGAACATAAGGAGCCTCTGTCGCCGTTACTTGGATAGACTTCCAGGAGGATGGCTTGATGTTATGATTCGTCGTCCTGGGAACCAAGGGATATCTGTCCCTGGTCCAGAAACGACTCAGATGATGTCGGTAAACAAATCGGGCATCAGAAACTCCAGAATCTCACAGACGTGAATCATCATATGGCTTGGCTTTGTTCTGAAGGCCAAGGGATGGCCTGTCCCTGGCCCTGGAACAAGCGCATGAAAGCCTCTTCGAGAAAGAAAATGCAGAATACATCAGAAGAAGAAGAAGTATCATCCATCGAAATTACAAGAAGATGAAGATACAGAAATGGGGGGGCGAGACAGAACCCAGTAGCCCATTGGATAGGGATAGGGGTCCTATCTACGCTCTTCTGAAGAACAGATTCATAGGGAGACTCTGAAACCGGGAGCGTATAAACTATCGGACATTTCAGATAGAAGACATATATATATACATGGAGGGACGAAGGGAAAGGCTTTCAAATGCCCACTTCATTTCATCTCATAAGCATTGTTTACATCATCTGCAAGGCAAAAGCCAAAGAATAGAAGAGGAGGGGAACAGGGGGAAGCGAAAAGATAACTCTCGACATTGTATGAATAATCAAACACGAAGATATGGACTATTACATACGGAGGCAGATCAAGAAAAAAGCAAACATGGGGGGGGGGAGAGTGGAGCATTGACTCCTCTCCCTCCCCCGGGCAGCCCACCTGGGGTTTTTCTTCTTCTTCTTCTCTTAGACTTCTTCTCTTTCCTTTCAGCGGAGGCCCTCTCTCTCTCCTTTCCTATCTCCTTTTCTGGATGGAGTTCTTTCTTTCTTCATGTCTCTTTTTTTTGATCGAGAGAAAAAGAGTTTTTATACCACCCCTTCTCCCCCTATCGGCATGGGCGTTTCGGCGGGCTGCTTATGACCTCCCGGCGTGCCTTGTTCGGAAGTAATGGGCTCTCGGCACATCACTTCTCGGCATGGCCATTGTCGGGCTTTCGGCACCACACACGGATGGGCCCATTTAGGCCTTTTGGTATTTCATTATTCTTATCTTAATAGCTGCTAAATCCCATTAATTGGTGAGCTAGCATGGTTTCATCAGAATATCTCTAGGGGTTTTCATCGGTCAGTGGATCGCAGTTCTTCATCAGTAATGCTGTCTGAACGACGACAATACTGGACATCAGCTTGGTCGTGGAGGGCTTCAGCCGGGTGACAGCTTCAGTAACGGACTTTCCGCAATCCTGGCTTTGCAAGAGTTCCTTAGATCTTCGTTTCTGATTCAATCTCATCTTTTGTCTCATCTCTATCCTTGGTTACATTTCCGGTGTCAACAAATGCCCCCCACCTGCGGACGGCGTAAGTGCAGAATAAGCGACACGGGGTCTGTAGGTGTCTTTCATCATTCGAGGGTATCTTCCTCAGTTTTATCTTTGACATTGTCCTTCAGCTTGATCATGTTGCTGCAGCAATATTATGCACATGTATCTTTCATTCTCATGTTTTTCATCTCCATATCTTCTGCTTTTACTGTCATCATTTTGGAGCCTTCTTGGCCTTGCCTTAAGCTTCTCGGTGTGAGGTATGAGCTTTCTCGGCGCGGGCTGTTATCGGTGCGGCCGTCTTGGCGCGGCATTCTCGGCACGGGGGCCTTCAGCAGGCTTCTCGACGCAGCGGTCTTCCGCAGGGTTCTCGACGCGGCGGTCTCGGCGCGCCCACCCTTTCTTCCGGCCGACGGGGGGGTTCTCGGCGCGCTTTCCTTCGCACCGGGAAGCCCCTCTCTCCTTTCTTTTTAACCCTCCCGAGAGGGCTTTTACCCTCATTTTTCACATCCCTCTTCTCTCTCTTCATCTCGGCGGCGGTGGTGATCTTCCCCGCTCCGAGAGCTCCGTTTCCTCAGTTTTATCTTTGACATTGTCCTTCAGCTTGATCTTGTTGCTGCAGCAATATTATGCACATGTATCTTTCATTCTCATGTTTTTCATCTCCATATCTTCTGCTTTTACTGTCATCATTTTGGAGCCTTCTTGGCCTTGCCTTAGGCTTCTCGGTGCGAGGTATGAGCTTTCTCGGCGCGGGCTGTTATCGGTGCGGCCGTCTTGGCGCGGCATTCTCGGCACGGGGGCCTTCAGCAGGCTTCTCGACGCAGCGGTCTTCCGCAGGGTTCTCGACGCGGCGGTCTCGGCGCGCCCACCCTTTCTTCCGGCCGACGGGGGGGTTCTCGGCGCGCTTTCCTTCGCACCGGGAAGCCCCTCTCTCCTTTCTTTTTAACCCTCCCGAGAGGGCTTTTACCCTCATTTTTCACATCCCTCTTCTCTCTCTTCATCTCGACGGCGGTGGTGATCTTCCCCGCTCCGAGAGCTCCGTTTCATCTCCCCCCCTTTTCGACCGATTTAGTCTTGGGTAGGTTGTTATATGGGACTAGGTCCCCTTTTACGTTCGGGATCACTCCCTCTTGGTGGGTGATTCCCTATCTTTCTTTGGGCAGACCCCGGACAAGGGGAGATGCTGCCGAAATTTATTGAAAATTGTTTGCCTCATTGTTATATGCCCATTCATCCTTCTGATGCTTATATTCTCATCTTTCCCTGACCACATGTGCTAACATGGCTTCCGGTGCTTCTACTGCGGCTTCCATGACTGCGGGGGCGAGTTCATCGGCTCAGCCGGACATATCTCGGGCTTCAGTCAACTGGCTGAATTTGAATAGTCTGAGCTTCGGCTATAACCAGATCGCCATTGTTGATGAGTCCTCTGATTCCGAGACCGACATAGTGCCGTCTTCCGGAGTCTATTCTTCCACAGAAGGGATTGATTTCAGAAGGGCTGTCGACTACCGTCCGGACCTGCCGAAGGATCGTCATCTGCTGCCATTTATCCGGACCTTCACTATAGGCGGAATGAGGGATTTCCTGCTTGCTCGATCTGTGGAGGCGGCAATACTTGCTGACAGGGACAACATGAAGGGTTCCGTTTATCGAACCCGAGCTATATATCTCCCAGGCGAGCAGAGGGACTGGAATGCCGTGCTGGGTATTTCCGAATTAGAGCCGAAGAAGAAGATGCTGACCCGGGCTCCAGAGTTTACCCCGGCAAGGTGGGACCATGCAGCCGGTCGTGTCCATCGGGAGAAGCCCAACTTTGGACTTTTTCTAGCTCCTGTGAAGTGGGGTTATAGGGACGAGCCATTCATTCTGAACTGTCTGGCCGTTCAATTCAAATATCAGCTGGCTGCCGGCTGGTTTGGGGACGCTAAAGTGACGGACGCCCATCTCTTCAGGGTAGGAGCAGTGGAGTTTACAGAATTTGTCTTGAAGGAATACGCCCCTTTGCTGATTAGAGCTGGGGTATATCATAGTGTATTTGCCTCCCGGTTCCGCTATCCCATCTCCCGGGGATTATGTTGCGGCATGCTTGAAGTGTTCTGCCCACAGTTCAATACGTTCTATACAGCAGAAGGCGAGACTTCTCTCGATCTTTGGAGTCTTGCGCAGCTTTCAGGCCTGCCTATAGATGGGGAGCCATATGAAGAGGTCTGTCTAGATGACTCTGTAAAGGATGCCTCTGATGGAGAGGGTAGATATTCTTTTGGATACGCATATCGGTACTTGATGAAGGCTTATCGGACCATTTGTCTGTCCTATAGCAGGGGATCTTCCAAAGGATATCAACCCCGAGAAAAGAGCAGCGGGTTGAGGGTCCGTGTAGGACAGTGGGTACAGTACTTCTTCGGGGGTCCCTTGAAGTATACAGACTTCCCTCCGTGGGACCGACTCCCAGTAAGCAGATCAGGGCCCCTCGTTATAAATCAGCATTGCCGGCTTCACTGCGCCGAGCAGGTGTAGATGGCCCGAACCCAGCAGGGGTTGACCCCGTTACTCATTGTGCAGCTTATCTAACATTTTGGCTGTGCACTTTCGCTCTCCCCCAAGGGGACGAGATGATTATCAGACCGGAGGCTATATATCCGGCCTGTCAGATGGCCTGGGGGATGAGACTGTCTCTGTGCCCGACGGCTTTGTGTTTAATTTACAAATTGCTGGGAGATTTGCATAGACATCGGGTTCCCCGTTCCTTACGGACTGTAGGCCCATTTCATTTCTTCAATGCTTGGGTTTGCAGCATTTTCCCCGAGCTGGCCCCGAGAACTTTGCAGTCAGACACACTGCTCCCTCGGATGATTGAGTTTGCTAGCGCCGAACCCGGCCTTTTCTCAGAGCAGCAGTTTAAGATGAGGGGCAAGTTGATAAGAGTGCCAGTAGATGCTCCTGGCAGCATTCATTTCTGGAGTTTGGCAGCAGGTTCGGCTCCTTTAGTAGACCCTCAGAGGGAATGCAAAATGGAAGAGGTAGAAGTTTATGTCCATCCGGTTTCGGAGGCCAATGCCACCCGGCCCATATTAGAACCAGAACTGGTAAGGTGGGCTATGGCTATCTGACCCAGTGTATTGGTCTTCAGGAAGGGAGGCTTGCTCATCTTGGAGCCCTATTACCCATTCCATTTTAGCAGAAACTTCGGCTACGATCAACATATTCCTTCATCAGCCGCTCAGTTCCCTTTGGACAGCCGTGCCAAGCATGGGTCCTCTATTGCCAGTGACGGTCGGATATGGTGGGATTTCTTTCATCGCCGAGAGGGCGTAACTTTCAGGATCCCGACCATTTCTAATCGTATTCCCCGGGTCACATCAGAATACATCAAGTGGTGGAACACCCGCACCAATTTTTACAAGGATGGCAGAGGCGCCTTCTGGGACGTGGCCGAGCGCTCTTTCTTAAAGCGACAATCAGGGCCTGTATTTGAGATTGATGAGGTTCACCTGAAAAGGCTCTATTCACAGCATCCGAGGGAGGCGGACTCATACATCGCCAGGTGTCGGTCCTTAAAAGAGGAAGGCTTTGAAACACCCATGCCTGTATTTTCTGAGATCAATGAAGATGCTTTTACAAAGGACCTGAGGCAGCTGGGTCACATAGGGAGCATTCAGGTGGAGGTACAGTATCCATTTCCCCCGGAGGAGCCTCTCCCGACAGCAGCCCCCTGGAGGGGTCCGGTAGATAGATTTCACCCTTATCGGACATTTGTGCGGAGGGAGGACCGCACCAACACATATTATCAGCACACTTCTTGGCTTTTCGTGCTGCTGAATGTTCACGGGCTGTCAGTAGAGAACCCGATAGCCGGTATTCTGAATAAGCCGCTTTTTATCTCTTTTCATTATGTGGACGGCTGGTACATGGATTACCTCGACATGTTTCATTGCCTTGACTTCCACGGCCACCAAGATTTAGCTGCCTTGACAGAGAAATGCCAGACCATAGGTGATGTGTGCTGGCTCGTGAAGGAGGCTGCTTCCCGCTCGAAGGAGGTGGCTTATCTGTATTGGCCGCTTTCTACCTTCTATGACGGCCCAGCAGGTATGACCCTTCATGTGCGCTCATGGCGTCTTTCTTTTATTGTCATGTTATGCATCTGTCGACTATGACTGCCTTTCTTGTGTCTTGCACAGATAGACCGGACATAAAACGGCAGGGACTTTACAGGAAGATTATTGCACAGGCTGAAAAGCCTGCTTACTTTGAAATTCCTGCAGCAGCACCCACGACCACTCCCCTGCCTCCGGGCAAGAAGAGGAAGCCTTCTGCGGTGAAAACTGCAGTTGTCAAGGCCAAGAGGGCCAAAGTTGCTCGGGTCCAGCAGTCAGCTCCAGTTGCGACGGACGCCGGGACCCCTCTTCCAGACATCCCCTCTTTTGACGAGTTCAGGTCTCAGAGGGAGGCTGCTCAAGAACCCGCCGAAAGTAGCGGTAAATATCTTGCAGATGCAGTCTTCACTGTTTTCTTGACTGTTCTTTTAAGGCGCCTTGCAAGACTGAGCTTCTCTTCATCTGATACAGCCCCGGAGCAGGTTGCAGTGCCTGCGGAGAGGGACACGAGGCTGCCTTCGCCTACCCCGGCTGGCGAGGCGGAGGGTAAATGTGCTCTCTCATCTTTTCTCTTCATACTTTTGCTGCTATTCTTTTTCATTATATCCCTTAGAGTTCCCCTTTTGTTGAGGTGGCAGTCAGGGAGCTGACTGGGGCTACACTAGCAGTGGGAGAGCCGTCTCAGCCGCAGGAAAGTGAAAGGACTCAAACAAAAGAGAGAGCTATTCCGGCCAGATGCATAATCACCCGGTCTGCATCGCGGCATGCTCTAGAGGCGACCTCGCAGCACATAGCTAGAGTGGAGATATCCTCGGGCAGCTCCGAGACCGTGCCTGGTAATGAGGAGGAAGTGACCTTCAGTGGCAGCGAGGAGGAAGTCCAAAAATCAGAAGCCCTGCCTGTGCTAGCAAAAGGCCTTCTGCCCTTTCAGCCTCCTAAATTGTTGATGCTATCTTCTGAGGAGGAATTGCAAGAGGAGTTTGCCGGGCTTGACACTAAGGTCGACATAACCCCTCCATTTGTTGCTTCAACTATGGAGCTTGCTCCTCTTTTGTCTCATCTTGAGGGTACAGACCTCACTTTAAAGGTAAGCTTCTTTCTTTCTTTTTTTTGCTTGCTGTTCTATTTATTTTCTTCCATCCATTGATGAGGATCATTCTGCCTTGTCCTCAGGACCCTGTCACTATCAGCTCCGATGCGGCCGCAGTCTACATGGATGTCTCATCTGCAGATTCGATCATCATCCCTGCTTTACCTTCAACTTGCATAGAAATTTCTGAGGTTATTCACCCCGTGCCAGTGAGAATACAATCCTCAACTGACTTAACATCACTGGACTTGAGCTCATCAGGAGAGATTTCCATCCCTGTCAGGGCCTCAGAGTTTAGAGCCGAAGTAGACCCAGCCAGAAGCTCCGCTTTTATACCGGCTGCCATAATGTCAATTGCGCCCAAGTCAGCAGTCCCTACCACGGTGGCTATAGAGACTGGATCTCTGCCTTTACAGACTAGGGACCCTTCGCCCCCATTATCAGGAAGAGTAGCTGAAGATGAAGCCCTTATTCAGAAGACTCATGAAGAGATAGCTCCATCATTCATTGGTCCTCCCTCCACGGATGTTCAAGCCATAGCACCCGAGACAGCAGTGGAGGGGGGATCTTTAGTTCAGCCGGAGGGCACGGAGAGGGACCGGCCAGTTCTTCCAGCAGATTTGCCGTCTTCATCCTCTCAGCCGGATGTCGCACTGTGGGCAGACATTGATAGCGAAGTGACCTTTGAAGTGATCCCCTCTGCTTCTTTTGGCTTTGCATCGTCTGAGAGCTTTGTCTGGCAGAACCTGGATATGCTGCGCCAGCTGGTAGAATCTCAGCCTGGCTTGACACATTTGTAGCTGAAGGAAATTGTTGATCGCTTCACTGCCGGCCTGCAGGCCATGGGCTGCCCTCTGGACACATGGGCTCAGCGGGTCTTGCTTTTGCTGAAATTCGTGCATCGGAGGGATTTCCTAGCACGGACTATGACCGACAAACTGACGGCATTGAAGTTGCAGAGGTCAGAATGCAAATCTGAGCTGGAAAAGCTGACGCTTGCCCTTGACGAACGCCAAATTGAGCTACAGAGCGTTGTCCAGCGGGAGGAAGCTGTCCAGGGCCAGGTAGCCATTCTGGAAGCGGAACTCGCTGGACTTCGAGCCGAGCTACAACAATTATCATCTATTCGGCCACGGTCCATCGAAGAGGTGGCCTTGTTGGAGGGACGGATGATGTCTCTCCGGGACATGTCCGTGAAGCTTCAGGAAGAGGAGGCGCGCCTTCATGAACTAAGAGCCGCTCCCGATGTGGGTCTTTTTGCCTTTGAAGATATCTTTCGGCGGCCATGACTTATCTTCTCTTTATTTTCTTTTCTTTTGTGATACAATGTCCCCTCGGGGCCCTCTATGTACTCCCCTTTTTTTAATGAAAAGAATATCCGGTATCATATGTATCCATCTTCTTTTCCATGTGGTTTCATTGCTTCGGGAAGCGGGGTAGTGGTTTTAGCGATCCCTCATGCGAACGGCTCGTACTTGGCAGGAGAGCGTCCACCCCTTCAGAGAAAGGATGGGGGACTCGCTCCACCGCGTGACGGCATCCGAAGAGGTGCTTAAACCAGATTTTGTGAGTGGTAGCAAAAATCCTTCTGGCCATGTGCGCCGCAAAGGAGACAATTTACAGGAGTCTGAAAGGAGAGGTTCCATCAGAATAGACGTGAGGTCTAGACTGGGTAGAGGTTATAGTAGGTGGGACAATTAAAGGATATGTGGTTTTCATCAGGACAGACGTAGGGTCTGAACTGGATAGGGTTTCATCATTGATCGGGCGAAATGCCATGATCAATAGTTGGTTTCATCATCGATACTGGGTTGATATCGATGCAAACAAAGGGTTCAAGTTTCATCAGAAAAGGCGAAAGGTCTAAACTGGGTAGGGTTTCATCATCGATCATGCGATGTGCCAGTCGATCAATGGCTGGTTTCATCATCGATATTGGGTTTATATCGACGCAAGGAAGAGTTTAAGTTTCATCAGGATAGACGAAAGGTCTAAACTGTGTAGGGTTTCATCTATTCCGGCAGGCTTTATCGCGGGTGGGATTTTGCCAAGAAATATGCAGGTTTCATCAGGATAGACGTAGGGTCTAGCCTGGGTAGGGTCTATTAGAATGGTGATGGGTTTCATTGTCGGTGGGACGTTAAAAAAAAGGGTATGTAGATTTCATCAGGGTAAACGTAAGGTCTATCCCGGAAAGGCTTTATCATCGATGGGGCATGGAACCAGATGACCGACGGATGGCTTCATCAATGAAGGAGAGGTAAAGACAGCGTGCCGGTTGGCATGGAACTTTTGAATTACCACTTTACTGACCCAAGTGCCCTTTCGGGTTTTCACCGGAGCCAGCCCCCTCTTGCTTTTGCCCACGCGCCCTTTCAGATTTTTACGTGGCGGGGTACCCGATTTTGCCTGCAGTGCCCTTTCGAGTTTTCACCACAGCTGGGTTTAGCCATTTTTGCCCTTGTTCAGAATGCCTGAACAAGACTGGCGGGGTATCTCTATTTTTAACCCCCTTTTGTCTCCTCTTCTCTTTTCTTCTTTTTTTTTATTAAAACTTTGGTTTTGTAGCCCATGTGGGCAGCTTGAGCATGTGTCATCATTGATGTGGGTGCTAACATCAATGCAAAGGGTATATGGTTTCATCATCCACCCAGGCGGAAGGTCTAGGTTGATTTGAGTGTGTTTTGCGGCTTAGGCGTGAAGCTGTTCGCCGGGAGCATGGCTGTATCGTTGATGTGGGGATTGACATCAACGCAAGGGGATAGAATTTCTTTGTCCACCTAGACGGAAGGTCTAGTTTGACTCGAGAATGTGTGTAGCAGCTTAAGCACGAAGCCATTCGCTGGAAATGTAGGTTTTATCGTTAATGTGGGGTTTTAACATTAACGCAAAGGAATAGAGTTTCATGATCTATCCAGACGGAGGGTCTGAATTGATTTGAAGGGCTGTGTCGTGTTTCATCAGAGCGGACGGAAGGTTCACCCTGGATGGATTTTAGCGTCGATCAGACCGCACGCCGATCGATCGGTAGCATGTTTCATCATTGGGATTGGTTCATACCAATGCAAGGATTTCATACACTTCACCGGGATAGACGTAAGGTCTAAGTCGGGCAGGTTTCATCGCTGGCCAGGCAGTGTGCCAAACAATCAGCGACAGGTTTTATCATCGGTACTGGGTTGATACCAATGCAAAGGCGTTCATAGGTTTCAT
The DNA here is from genome assembly GCA_022559845.1 of Amorphophallus konjac. Classification (NCBI taxonomy): domain Eukaryota; kingdom Viridiplantae; phylum Streptophyta; class Magnoliopsida; order Alismatales; family Araceae; genus Amorphophallus; species Amorphophallus konjac. Next base: position 167,872,810 of record CM040124.1, on the reverse strand, counting down.
TGGGATAGACGTAAGGTCTAAACCAGACAAGTTTCATCATTGATCGGGCAGTGTGCCAATCGATCAATAGCAGGTTTCATCATCGGTACCGGGTTCGTACCAATGCAAGGATTTAAGAGGTTTCATCAGGATAGACGTAAGGTCTAAACTGGATAGGTTTCATCATTGATCGGGCAGTGTGCCAATCGATCAACAGTGAGCTTCACCATGGTGGGAGATGAGGCTTTTTTCTTTGGGATTACCACATTACTGACCCAAGTGCCCTTTCGGGTTTTCACCGGAGCCAGCCCCCTCTTGCTTTTGCCCACGCGCCCTTTCGGGTTTTCACGTGGCGGGGTACCCGATTTTGCCTGCAGTGCCCTTTCGGGTTTTCACCACAGCTGGGTTTTAGCCATTTTTGCTCTTGCTCAGAATGCCTGAACAAGCCTGGCGGGGTATCTTTATTTTTAACCCCATTTTTATATTCTCTTTCATTTCTTCTCTCTCTCTTTTTTATCAAGAGGGAGTTAGACCGTAATGCCATAAGATCAATACGAGTGGTAGCTTGGATAGGGCGGAGTGCCGCTAGACCAAGGAGGAGGTAGCTTGGTTAGGGCGGAGCACCACTAGACCAAGGAGAAGGGTAGCTTTGTTAGGGCGGAGTGCCACTAGACCAAGGAAAAGGGTAGCTTGGTTAGGGCGGAATGCCGCTAGACCAAGGAAGAGGATAGCTTAGTTAGGGCGGAGTGCCCCTAGACCAAGGAAAAGGTAGCTCGGTTAGGACGGAGTGCCGCTAGACCAAGGAAGAGGTAGCTCGGTTAGGATGGAGTGCCACTAGACCAAGGAAAAGGGTAGCTTGGTTAGGGCGGAGTGCCGCTAGACCAAGGAAAAGGGTAGCTTTTTGCCCGATTACTCGGGGAATATTGGTTGGGCAGCATGATACAGCTTTTGGTGTCTACCGTTGAGTGGTGAGAATTGGATTTCCCCTCGATGGTTAACAACCATGTAGGCCCCTCCTTCGTAGACCCTATGTATCACATAAGGACCTTCCCAATTAGGATTTAGCTTTCCTTTTGGGTTGGACGCCATGACTTCTCTTTTCTTGACCATGACAAGGTCACCTTTCTTAAATTCTCGTCCTTTTACGAGTTTGTTGAATGCAGTGGCCATGCGGGCCTGATACATCTGGATATTCTTCTGAGCTTGGAGGCGCTTCCCTTCCAATTCAGCCAATTCTTGTAATCTTCTTTCTGCATTGGTTTGTTCGCCATGGGCCAGGTCATATTGGACTGCCACTCTGAGTGACGGGACTTCCAGCTCTAGTGGAACTACTGCCTCTGAGCCGTATACCAGTGAGTATGGCGAGCACCCTGTAGGTGTCTTGAAGACAGTGCGGTATGCCCACAGAGCTTCATACATCTTTTCTTCCCAGTCCTTCTTATTAGAACTGACGACTTTAGCCAGCAAGGTGCATAAAGTCTTATTGAAGGCTTCTGCCAATCCATTTGTCTGTGGATTGTAAGGAGTGGAAGTCCTCCATTCGATCTTATACTTTTCGGCAAGTCGATAGATCTTTTGATTTCTGAAATGACTTCCATTATCAGATATTATCCGGCTGGGGATCCCAAACCGGAAGATAATGTTCTGCTTGATGAATCTGGCGACCAGTTCACCAGTTACTTCTCGTAATGCTATAGCTTCCGCCCATCGGGAGAAGTAATCTGTTATTGCCAGTATGTACTTATGTCCGGCCGAGGAGGTCGGTAGTGGGCCGACTACATCAGTTCCCCATTGTGCAAACGGCCAGCTAGGGACTGTAGGGTGCAGAACGGCAGGTGGCCTTCTAGGCACAACAGCATGCTCCTGACATTTCTGACATGACTTTGCAAACTTGCAACAATCTTCAAACATAGTGGGCCAATAGTAGCCCAGCTTCTTGATTTCTATCTTCATCTTAGGGCCAGCTTGATGAGCACCTGCCGTCCCAGCATGTATTTCTTTCATTGCTGGCCAAGCTTCCTCAGTAGACAGGCAGCGGAGCAAAATCTTCTTGCGTGCATCTGCCATTATTCGGAACAGAGTTCCATTTCTGAACTCATAAGAATCTTTGATCCTTAGAAGTTTCATCTTTTCTTCTTTTTTCTGCGGCAGCTGTTGGTGTAAAAACCATTGTAGCAGGTGTTGTCTCCAATCAGATGCCTTTTCAGTACTGATCGTGGCGACTTCATTTTCTTCGGGGCAGCCTTCTAGCATGCTGGGGACTTGCCGCCGGTTTATAACAACAATGTTCAGTGTCTCATCTGGTGGGACTGCTATTGAGCTGGCTAGCTTTGCCAATGCATCAGCCTGGGCATTATGTGCACGGCCCACATGCTTGAGCTCAATATGATAGAATTTCACCATGAGGCGCACAGCTTTTTGGTGGTAGGGGTTCAACTCCGGCTTTCGCACTTCGAACTCCCCTTGGATTTGCTTTATTATCAACATTGAATCCCCGAATACCTGAAGCATATGGATACCCATGTTGAGGCTTATACATAGCCCGATTATCAGAGCTTCATATTTGGCTTCATTATTGGTGCAGGGCTTGTTTATAGAACAGGAAGTATGCACAACCTCCCCTTCTGGTGATCTTAGCACAATACCGGCTCCGGCCCGTATTCTGGTCTTTCTATCGGAGTCCGTCTCTGTTCTAGATGCTCCATCAAAGAATAGCTGCCACATAGTTGACTGAGCCTGGCAGGCTTCTAGTGTCTCATCATCGGGTAACTCAGTCCCCAACATATCATTCTCTGGCACAGGATGCTCTGCGAAGAAATCGGCCATGGCCTGTCCTTTTATTGCCCTCTGGGGTATATATGTGATATCGAATTCCATCAGAATTACTACCCATTTGCCCAACCGGCCTTTCAGTACTGGCTGAGTCAATATGTATTTGAGTGGATCTGCTGCAGATATCAATCTGATTTCATGTGACAGCATATAGTGCCGAAGCTTTTTAACGGCAAAGACTAGTGCTAAGCATGTCTTTTCTATATAGGTGTAGCTTTCTTCAGTTCTAATCAGCCTCCGACTCAGGTAGTATAGAGCCTGCTCTTTGCCTTCTTCATTTATCTGTGCTAGCATTGCCCCCAGGGAACAGTGTATGGCTGCAATGTACAGTATCAGGGGTCTGCCCTTAATAGGTGCCCCCAGCACTGGAGGGGTCTTGAGATATTCTTTCAGCTTCTCAAAGGCTTCCTGACACCCATCGTCCCAGAGGAATGGTACATCTTTCATCATGAGCTTATGAAAAGGGTGGCATCTCCCCGACAGATTTGATATGAATCGTCGGATATAGGCCAAACGCCCTTGTAGAGATCTCAGCTCGTGGAGATTCCTTAGTGGAGGGAGCTCCTGGATAGCTTTAATCTTGGATGGGTCGATCTTAATGCCCCTATGACGGACAATGAACCCAAGGAATTTTTCACTAGACACGCCGAAGGCACATTTCATAGGATTCATCTTGAGTTCATATTTGCGCAGCCTCTGGAACACTATCCTCAGGTCTTGCAGATGATCTTCTCTTCTGCTGGTTTTCACCACCAGGTCATCAATGTAGCACTCCACTTTCTTGAAGAGCAAATCATCAAAGATCTTTGTCATAGCTCTTTGATAGGTAGCGCCGGCATTCTTAAGGCCGAACGGCATTCTTTTATAATAAAATATCCCCTTCGGGGTGCGGAATGCAGTGTGCACTCTGTCTTCTTCAGCAATCCAGATCTGGTTGTATCCAGATGACCCATCCATGAATGACAGGGCTTCATGGCCAGTGGTTGCATCGATCATTACTTCAGTGATTGGCACTGGGAAATCATCTTTCGGGCAAGCCTTATTCAGGTCCCTGAAATCTACACATATTCTGATCTGCCCATTTTTCTTCTTCACGGGCACTATATTGGCCAGCCATGTAGTATATTGGTTCTCTTCAACAAAGCCCACATCGATCAGCTTGTCGACCTCTTTGTTGATCTGATTTATCAGTTCGGGACGCATTCTCCTGGAAGGCTACTTCACAGGGCTTGCCTCTGGGTCTATCGCCAATCGGTGTTGTGCCACATCAGAACTCAGTCCGGGCATTTCATCATATGTCCATGCGAAGTAGTCTCGGAATTCTTTCAAAAACTGAATATACTGTTCTTTGACAGCTGGCTCCAGCAGTGCACTGAGGAATGTCGGCCTTGGCTCATCTGCTGACCCCAGATTCACTTCTATCAGCTCATCGACGGTGGCTTGGCCTCCGTCTTCAACTTCGGGTGGGGCTTCTTGCAAATCAATAAAGCCTCCCGGGATATAATCTTCTTCATTCTCATGACTTTCTGTTTCATCATACTGATCATCGGGAGATGCTGGTGCATCGTATAAGGCCAATATGGCCGGATTCTGTTCAGTCTGCCCCGAGGACGTGACTGGCTCAGCGGAAAACTTCGAAGTGGAGTCTTCCGTGCTTAGAGGCTCTTCTGATGTGGGCTCCCCTGAGAGGTCATCATTATGTAGAGCTCGGAATTCTTCTAGAATGCGCCCAAACTCCAGGCACTCTTGCAGCTCTCTGGCTACTTGATCTTCATCCGGGGTTCCCGTATCATATTTCGCTTCATCCTGGAACAGATCCTCCTTGCAAGATAGATCCTCCCAGTACCAATCTCTCTTTGTCTCGTCAGGTGTCCCCGTCCCCAGCTGATTGTCTGGGACTTCATTGTCCACTACGGACTGATAAATGATTTCTTCATCTTCCGAAGGGTATTGGTCATAGTCCATCCCGGGGGAATCTTCATGCTGGTAGGAGGCAGAGATGACATCTACCTCAGCTTCATAGTATTCTTGTAGGGTATAACCCAGTCCCGGGTGCTGTGTGATCTTCCTCAGTTCTTTATTATCTCGAGGTGGATCCCATAGCTCCTTGAATGCTTTCTTCTGGGCTGCAGACTGTATCGATGGCATTTGCATCTTGGAGAACATCTGCGAAACCCGTTGGGTAGTGTACTCCAGGCCTATAATTGGCACCATCCGATTTGCGGTTTCTTCAGGGACCATGCAATCTTGATCATCTTCTTCGACTGCCTCCCCGGTGTAGAATATGATAGGAGGCTCGCAGAAGCGAGGGATTTCCATAGTCTTTAGTGACAGCACCGTCTGGTATTCTATGCTAGCTATGGGCTTGACTAGACCCTGAGGAACTTCCACCTGTGTGTATTTTTCTTTCATTTTTTCTTCAGTATCATCTGGGTGTATGCCAGGAGGAGTGATCCGAGCAAAATCACCAGCATAAGAGATGTGAGATACCCCATGCTTTCTAATGTAGCCCTTTGGCGGCGGCGGAGACCAATTTCTTATTTTTGTCGCCGACTTTTTCTGGCTGACCACAGCTTCTTTTTCTTTATCCCTTTGTGACACCTCGGTGTAGTAGGATGCATCGAGCATATGGCACTCGAACACTTCGAAGGGATGTAGGTCTGCAAACACCCTTTCTTCTTTTCCTTCATGGCAGTATTTTATGCATTGGTGTAGCGTGGATGGCACTATCTGATATTCGTGCAGCCACGGTCTTCCCAGCAGGGCCTTATACGTGGTGTTGGAGTCGATTACATAGAATCGCACCACGGTAGTGAGGTCGCCCAGTGTGAGGTTGAAATCAGCCACCCCGAGAGGTGTTTCACATTTCTGGTTGAACCCCGCAATCTTCATATCTCTGACCTTTGTAAGCTGTAGGTCAAAGTAGTATTTCTGATAGATGCGATACGGGAGAATATTTACAGCAGCCCCGGGATCTATCAGTATCCTGCTCAGCGACTGACAGTTCAGGGAGCCCCTCATATACAGTGGTCTGTTATGACCGACATTTGGGATTAGCATATCATCTTGCATGAAGGTGACCGATGGCCCAGCATTCACTTCTGCCAGGAGTGCTTCACATTGTGCCGGGGACTGCAGGGCATCCACGATTGCTTGGCGAGCTTCTTCGCTCAGAGAGAGAATTTCCCAGATGGAGAATCTGGTAGGGAGCTTCTTCAGCATTTTCATGACTCGACTGCCCACCCGGACATTAGATAGTCTCATCTCCTCTGCCCATCGGGGTCTTGGAGGTTCATGTGGTGCCTGTGGCCTTTGCTGCCCAGTCCCAATTTCATCTTCTTCATCGGTCTCCCGGAAGGCTTCTTCTGCAGCGACTGCCCCTGGTTTTGCTAGAGGGTTACTTTCTTCATTTTCTTCATGCTGTTTCTGCTTTCTAGCTGCTGTCTACTGGCATTTATTACTTTTAGCTGGAGCAGTATGAGCCGGTTGCTCGTTTTCTAAGCTGGACAGGAACTCCAGGAATGAAGGGACTTCATCTGCCTTCTTTTTGTCTTGGTACAGACTGGCAGGGGGAGGAACCTGGACACCTCGTATCTCTGGTTCCGGGATTTGATAGGGTTGCTCCCCTCTGAACATAATATTATGGTTGACTGGTGGTGGGTGCCCCCATCTTCTCCCAGAACGTGTTGCATGGGCCGAGATAGAGGCTTCGGCATGGTTAGCTTCTAGCGGGGCGTCGGATGCTTCTGGTTCATCATCCTCCCCGGGCAAGGAAAAGAGTACCGACAGAGTGTTACATTGTACTGTCGTGACCTTCTTTCCTTTCTTGGACTTGGGTCGTCTCCTCTTCTTCTGGGAATTTGGCTTTGCTAGCTACTGCCCCCAGAAGGGTTCATTCTCAGCTTTATCTTGTTCTGCCTCTGGCTGCTCTTTGATTTTCAATTCTTCGAGCTGTTCCCAGAGTATACAGTCCTTCATCAGCAGATGCTTGGGCTTCTTCTGCTCGTACTCATCGAGCTCATTAATATATTGCTGCAGACGCCTGGCTGCAGGGCTTACTTCTTTATGTGTAGGGAGGGGAGTTTGTCTCCTCCGGTTGTGAGTAGGGATCCGGATGACTGGTCCGATCTCAGCTGTATGCCATATTGGCTTTATTGGAGGCGACTCGGGCCTTGGGGTAACACCCCGGATAACTGCTCCACTGGTACTGGCTGCAAGAGACTTCTTTCTACTTTTTATGGGTATCATCTGCCATCCTTCCTGATCCTTCTGTGGGGCGAGGAAGCAAGCTTCATAGGTATGCTTGGTGCATTCTTCAACGGCTTCCTTGGGCAGCTGTTGGTAGACTGAGATCATATTGGCAGCCATTCTCCAGGGTGGAGGCTCATGTGGATGGGGCGGCTTTACCTGGTAATCTCCCAGCTGCAGCTCACCTTTCTTGACCATTCCTTCCATGATATCTTTGAAGACATAACAATCTTCAATTGCGTGCCCCAGCGCACGGTGAAATGGACAGAACAGCGGATCATCTTTCTTTGCTGCATCTGCTGGTCTTTTGGGTTCAGGCAATGTTACCTTATTGAACTTGTATGCCCAGTTGAACAGTGCGGCCGTCTTATCTTTTGGGAAGGAATATGCTTTTCTCATCTTGTCTCTCAGAGAGACTTTATCTTTTCTTTTTGCTGTATCTGCCAGCGGGGGAGCTTCATCTGCCCCTTTCTTCCCCTTCTGTTGCTCGAAGGTTCTGAAATCGACGGTGTTGGCCTCAGAGTGTGATGGCCGTCGCTCATTGGATTTTCCCTTCGGCATGGTGGGGACATTGGCGGTCGGACACTTGGACAAGAACGTCTTGACTTCTGCCACTATATTTTTCAGTCGATCAAATGTTCTGACATCTGCACCGATCATTTTTTCTAGCACCTCCCTCCTGAGGCTCTGCTTGCATATCTGCACCGCATCTTCTTGATGAGGAGGTCTTCGGCATCTCATGGCTAAGTTCCTCCACCTTTTGATGTAGTCCAGTGCAGTTTCATCTTGCTTATGCCTGGTTGCATATAGCTTTGCTATCGTGATTTCCCTTTCCGTGACATGAAATCTGTCGCGGAATTTTCTCTGCATATCAGGCCAATCAACCACTGACCCAGCTGGCAGGCTTGAGTACCATTCAAAGGCCAACCCAGTGAGGGATGAGCCAAAGAACTTGAGCAGATAAGCTTCATCGACCGCTAGGTCGCCCATGATTGTAGTGTAGTAGGCTATATGCTCCCTAGGGGAGCCTTGGGCCATTAAATTTCTCAAACTTCGGCGGCTTACTGACGCCTGGGGGTAGTCTCTTGGCAGCATACTGGGGAGGATACGGTACCTTGTACACATCATAGGTACCAGCATCACCACCAGTCTTTTCTGACAGCTTCATTTCCACAATTCGTTCAATCAGCTGCTTGTGGGCTACAGCTGGATCTATGTCTTCTAGAAAGAAGTGAGCTTGTTGCTGGCTGTGAGGAGTTGTCATCACAGTGGCGCGCAAGATGGGCACGGTAGGCTGTGTCTGAGACACAGAGGGCTGAGCTGCTGTTTGCTGTGGAATAGGTTGGCTCGGTGTCTTGCCCTTATCAGCTAGGAGAGGGTTAGCTGGGATAGCCGTCTCTGCTGAGCTGGATGTCTGCCCCGCAGGTTCAGCTTGCTTTGAGACTGATGTAGCTTCATGTCTCTCATTGAGCTGCCTTCGGAGAGCACTGATCTCCTGCTGGTATCTTCTGAACATCATCTGAATCATAGGATCCAAGGCTGATGGGATTTGCATATCTTCAGAAGTACCTTCAGCATCATCAATAAGGGGATAGTCTTCATCCTCTGCCGTCACCACATTGACTGTCATGGTGGTGATCTTGCGGGCTTCATCATATTTCTTCATCTTATCTTTTGCGGCCTGGCCTCTTCTTGTGACAGGACCAGGTCTAGTAGCCAACCTGAGCAGTTCATCTGGCTGAGTTGGTAGTATATCTTGCCCCCTGGCAAGTCCAGCCATGTTGCAGGCGAAGATTTGCATTTTTCCCTTCCGCCTGTAGACCTTTCTTTTCACCTGGTCAGGATATTTGAGCCGGTCAAAGACCGATATTCTTTCTTTGGCTTCTTCCCGGTACAGGTCTTCTTTGTCATATCCGGCCCTGAGACCTTCTTCATAGTGATTTGAATCGGAGGAAGAGGCTCCGATCATCATTTCTTGAAGTGTTTCTTCTTTTTCTTCACCTCTGGTGCCCAAGGCACGGGATAGTCTTTGTTGACCGAGGGCAGAGCTCCCCAGGTAGTGGAAGTAGTCTTGGACTATCTGCTTCATCTCTTCAGAATTGTGCCTCTGTGGCTCAGGCTGGAGCATTAGTCTTTCCTGGCCTCTCTGCTGATAGGCCAGTCTTGTTATCTGAGCATTCAAATGCTCGGCTTTGGAATATTTGAACAAGTCGGCCTGTCTGGCACAGGCCCTCGGTCTTCTTGGGATGGCGACCGTGACTGGTTCGCTCATTCCCACATTGCCGTTTCGGCAGCAGTTGACATCAGCATCATATTTCTTTCTTTGCCATCTTCTGCCCCCAGCCCTGGGACGGGTGACAGTAAGGTCTTCTTTCTTCTCAACCCTTCTGCCCCTCATCATGGGGCGAGCAGCAGTCAAATTTCTTTCTTCATCATTTCTCTCATCTCTCCTGCCCCAGGCCTTGGGGCGAGCAGCAACAGTATTTCTTGTCTCTTTTACCTCTCTTCTTCGGCTTCCTGCCCTGAAGCGGGCAACAGCATCTTCAGCAGCCTTCTCCTTATCTCGAGCTGGAGCCCAGCTCTGAATCGTCTTCGGTCGCCAGACCTGTTTGTATTTTGCTGGCTTGGGCGCCAGCGGCTTCCACTCATCAGCCTCCCAGTTGGCCTGCCTGGCGGCCAGAGTCTGGAATCTGTTGGTAGTGGGCACCATCGGGACGATCACGTCCGGCTTGACCTCCCTTGGGCAACCATTCATGTTTGCCCGGACAGCTCCAATCATCATGGTCTTTCCGGAGTTGGAAAGACGACGGTCAACAGCAACATACCGGCTCCTCCGGTTGGTTCTTCTCCCCTTCTGAGCAGCAGCAGGGACCATGTCCCTTTTTTGGACATGATGGATGTAGCAGGCGACGGCCGTGGGGACCGTTTTCTCTGGTAAGATATTCTTCCGGTCAGTGATCTTCATCGGGGCACTTGCAGCAGTGCCTTGCTCATTGTCATCGACTTGCAGAAGGTCAGTGAAGATGATGCCCATGCAATTGGGCAGCCCAACGGCAGGCGGCATCGATCCGAACGCGAGACGTACCGCCAGGTAGCCTTCTCGCACATGCATGTCAATTGGCTGCTGGTCGAAGCAAACGGACATGATTCCGGCTGTCATTGTAGATTCCTGAAAATAAGGAAAGTACAGAGAATCTGAATTTTGAGGGGGGGCCCGCTCGGCCTCCTATTTTGGCGTAGAGATGATGGGAGAATCTGTCCCACCGGGCGTGCCAGACTTGTGGACGCGGGATTTTATTATTTATTTATTTATTTTATTCATTATTTATTGATTTATTTATTGGCGTGCCAGTCACCGAAGTGACGATTTCATTGTGCGCTCGACTTGACTTAGTCAGTCGATTGTGAAGTCCGAGTCGGGACAAAAAGTCCGTCATACCATAGAGGTTATGACTTTAATTACGTCCTTCTTAAGAAGGACAACCCTTGATTAAACGCCGAAATAGGAGGCCGCTCGGGGCGGTTAAAAATGAAGTGCATGATATTAAAGCTATTATTATTCTAAGGAGGTAACCGGGTAAATGATAGGTTATTAAATCAGCATGACCCCTCGGTGTAGGTCGTGCCGGGTAGAGATAGGACACCGTCCGCGCAGCGACGGGGCAGGGTCCAGACAGTCATCGGGGACATGTCCCCCTTCGCGTTTCTCATCCGGCCAGAGGCCTCGCAGTGCTCATATTCCCTGAAGGATCTGGCCAGACGGGAGGTGCATGACGTGTACTTCCCGGGGCTTATCGGGGTTAAACATCAGTCGACATCTCGGCAGCATCTCCCCATAATCTGGATTATGCCCAGGGGAGAATAGGCTATCACCCACGAAGTGCGGGATGAAAGCCGAGAAAAAGAGGGAGCGAACCTCCCACGCTGCAGATGTATGCCCTGGGGCAATGTTCAACTTTTCCCTTATAGAAGCCGGTGACACTCATGCAGTGGCAGAGCTCACTTTAGCTAAAGGGGCGGCTCATAAATCCGATGCGGATCAATGGAACATAAGAGAGTCTGGCTCCCTTCGAATTATCTCCAGGACAGGTCTGGTGACTGATGGGCATCCCTGGGTGGGTTTGATCTAGGTGCCGGGAGTTCAATTGAATTGCAAAGCAGGCTCTCGGAGGAGCTTGGATGTGCACATAGGTTCCCGGTGCGAAACAGCGTGGCAAGAAGGGTTTTCGGCGCGAGGGCCAAACGGCCATGGTTTCCGGGCGCCAGTGGCAATGAGGCCGAGGGGACTTTTTGGTGCAAGGGCCAAACGGCCGTAGGTTCCCTGCGCCAGTGGCAATGAGGCCAAGGGGAGCTCCTGGCGCCAAATGGTATGGAGGCAGGGGCTCTCGACGCGGGGTCTTCCCGGCGCGAAGAGGAGTAGGCCAGGGAGGAGGCTCCCAGCGTGGGGTCTTCCCGGCGCGAAGAAGAGCAGGCCAGGGAGGAGGCTCCCGGCGTGGGGTCTTCCCGGCGTGAAGAAGAGCAGGCCAGGGAGGAGGCTCCCGGCGTGGGCTTCCAGGCGCGAAGAGAAATGAGATGAAGTGGCTTTTCGGCGCGGGGTAAAACAACAGGGAGGCTCTCGGCGCGGTAAGGAGATGGGGTCTCGGCGCAAGAAGGCTTGCGTCGAGGGCTGTTCATACGCTTTACTGTTTGTGGAGCCGAGACAGACGAGGGCGCCGAGGTGAATTCAGGGTTTTACGGCACTCTGTTTTCAGATTTATGGATGATTGAGGGGGTTTTCCTGGTGGTTAAGGCTGAGATTGACGGGCCCTGAGGAGTCAAAGATGGATGCATTTATTGGGTATCAACCAGCTTCGGAATGGGTTTAGAAGGAAATCCGAGGGCAGAGGGAAATGGAAAAGGGAAACTGAACATAAGGAGCCTCTGTCACCGTTACTTGGATAGACTTCCAGGAGGATGGCTTGATGTTATCATTCGTCGTCCTGGGAACCAAGGGATATCTGTCCCTGGTCCAGAAACGACTCTGATGACGTCGGTAAACAAATCGGGCATCAGAAACTCCGGAATCTCACAGACGTGAATCATCATATGGCTTGGCTTTGTTCTGAAGGCCAAGGGATGGCCTGTCCCTGGCCCTGGAACAAGCGCATGAAAGCCTCTTCGAGAAAGAAAACGCAGAATACATCAGAAGAAGAAGAAGTATCATCCATCGAAATTACAAGAAGATGAAGATACAGAAATGGGGGGGGGGAAGACAGAACCCAGTAGCCCATTGGATAGGGATAGGGGTCCTATCTACGCTCCTCTGAAGAATAGATTCGTAGGGAGACACTGAAACCGGGAGCGTATAAACTATCGGACATTTCAGATAGAAGACATATATATATACATGGAGGGACGAAGGGAAAGGCTTTCAAATGCCCACTTCATTTCATCTCATAAGCATTGTTTACATCATCTGCAAGGCAAAAGCCAAAGAACAGAAGAGGAGGAGAACAGGGGGAAGCGAAAAGATAACTCTCGACATTGTATGAATAATCAAACATGAAGATATGGACTATTACATACGGAGGCAAATCAAGAAAAAAGCAAACATGGGGGGGGGAGGGTGGAGCATTGACTCCTCTCCCTCCCCCGGGCAGCCCACCTGGGGTTTTTCTTCTTCTTCTTCTCTTAGACTTCTTCTTTTTCCTTTCAGCGGAGGCCCTCTCTCTCTCCTTTCCTTTCTCCTTTTCTGGATGGATTTCTTTCTTTCTTCCTGTCTCTTTTTTTTGATCGAGAGAAAAAGAGTTTTTATACCACCCCTTCTCCCCCTATCGGCATGGGCGTCTCGGCGGGCTGCTTATGACCTCCCGGCGCGCCTTGTTCGGAAGTAATGGGCTCTCGGCGCATCACTTCTCGGCATGGCCATTGTCGGGCTTTCGGCACCACACACGGATGGGCCCATTTAGGCCTTTTGGTATTTCATTATTCTGGTCTTAATAGCTGCTAAATCCCATTAATTGGTGAGCTAGCATGGTTTCATCAGAATATCTCTGGGGGTTTTCATCGGTCAGTGGACCACAGTTCTTCATCAGTAATGCCGTCTGAACGACGACAATACTGGACATCAGCTTGGCCGTGGAGGGCTTCAGCCGGGTGACAGCTTCAGTAACGGACTTTCGCAATCCTGGCTTTGCAAGAGTTCCTTAGATCTTCGTTTCTGATTCAATCTCATCTTTTGTCTCATCTCTATCCTTGGTTACATTTCCGGTGTCAACAGTCCCCTCATCAGTTTGAAGAAGGGCAAGCATCGTTCGGCTGCACGGGACAGGAAACGACTGAGAGCGGCGACACGCCCTGTCAGACGCTGGACGTCTTTAACGCACGTGGGCGGGCGCATGTCCAGGATGGCCTGGACTTTGTCGGGGTTGGCTTCGATCCCGCGCTGAGTGACCAGGAAACCCAGGAACTTCCCAGATTTTACTCCAAAGGCGCACTTGGCGGGGTTGAGCTTCATGTTGTACTTTAAGAGGGTGCCGAAGGTTTCGGCAAGGTCGGTGAAGTGGTCTTGGGCCTTGGGGGTCTTGACAAGCATGTCGTCGATGTAAGCCTCGACGTTCCGACCTAACTGTCCCTCAAACATGTGATTTACCAGTCGCTGATATGTGGCTCCAGCGTTCTTCAACCCGAAGGGCATCCGGGTATAGCAGTACATGCCGCAGTCGGTGATGAAGGCGGTCTTCTCAACGTCTTCTGGATTCATTCTGATCTGGTGATAACCCGAATAGGCAACTAGGAAACTGAGTATCTCGTTGCCCGAGGTTGAATCAACCAATTGGTCGATGCTCGGTAGCAGATAGCAGTCCTTGGGGGTAGCCTTATTCAGGTCGGTGAAGTCTACGCACATCCGCCATTTTCCTACGGTTTTTGGCACCATGATGACGTTGCCTAGCCACGTTGGGTATCGGACTGGTCTGAAGAGGCCAGTCTTCTGTCCCTCGGTGACCTGCGCCTTGATGATCGCTTGTTTCTCGGGTGCATGCTTCCTTCTCCGTTGCTGTACGGGCCTCACGGTGGGGTCGAGGTTGAGCTTGTGCATCACGGTCTCCTCTGGTATGCCAGGGAGTTGATCATCGGACCAAGCAAAGACCAGGACGTACTCAGAAAGAAATTTCTTGTATTGCTGCTGTTCCTTGGGTGGTAGGTCGGCTCCGATCCTTACTCCGAGGGCCGGGTCATCGTTTAGGAATACAGTTAGCAATTCGCCACCGGGCTCGGTGGTTACGGTCTTTCCTTCGATTCCCTTGGGGCCCTTATCCTCCCCGTCCGGCCTTGAGGCTTCCACCGAGATGTTGTAGCACCTTCTAGCCGTGGCCTGGTTACCTCGGACTTCCCCCAACCCATTTTTGATGAGAAACTTCATTTTCTGGTGATAGGTAGATGGTACGGCCTTTATTCGGCTGAGAATTTTCCGGCCGAAAATGGCGTTGTACGCTATCATACCCTTGATCACTATGAAGTCCACCATGACCGTAACGGTTTTGGGTGGGGTGCCGATGGTGACCGACAGGCTTAGGGCTCCCTCGGGGTAGGTGGCCAGGCCGTTAAACCCGCAAAGGGGTGTTCGGATCGGGCGGAGCTTGGATGGGTCTTCTCCCATCTTGAGGAAACAGTCATAAGATAATACATCGGGGGCACTCCCATTGTCAACCAGAATTCTATCTACGTTACAATGGTTTATCGTGGCTGAGATAATGAGGGCATCATCATGCGGGGTGTTCAACCCCTCCAGGTCTTGGTCGGAGAAGACTATGACCTGGGGCTCCCTCGGCGGGCCCTCTGAGGGCTCTAAGACCCGACTAGCCCGCTCGGCATGACGCTTCCTTCCTCGGCTGGTGTCACCGACCGATGCCGTTCCTCCGGAGATGACATTGATGTGGACCCCTCGGGGGCCATTGTCGATCTCCTCGGCGGCGTCTCGGTTTTCTTTGCGCCCGGCTACAAACCGGGCCAGGTGCCCCTGACGGATGAGACGCTCGATCTCATCTTGGAGCTGGTGACAGTCGCCGGTGTGGTGCCCGTGGTCGCCATGGAACATGCAATGCCTGTCGCGCTTGCGGTTCTTCGATCTCATTGGTTCGGGCTGGCGGAGGAGTCTCGAGTCTTTGATGTCTTCATAGATCTCGTAGACTGGCGCGGTCAGCGGGGTGTATCGCTCATACTTTCGTTTGCGCTCTCCTTCCCGATCGCGCTTCTTGCCCGAGCCAGGATTTGGCTCGGAGGCCCGCTTCTTGTCCCCCTCCCGACCCGAGCCAGTTGTGTCTCGGCAAGCGCTGAGTACTTCTTCGCACTCGGCGTGGCGCAGTGCCAGAGTCACTAGCTCGGCCAGGGTCGAGGGAGGGTGGAGGACCAGTTCGCGGCGGAGATTCTCGTCCCGAGTGCCCCCGGTCAGAGCGGTCGTGGCCGAGGCCACATCCAGGCGGGGAATTCTGAGGGCTTCCGATTTAAATCGGTGGACATAAGCCCGGAGCCTTTCCCCTTATGCCTGTTTGAGGGCCAGGAGCCCCGCTACTAACCTTGGGGGGGCGCTTCTGGTGAAGCTCTCCTTGAAGACTCGCCCAAATTACCTGAAGTCCCGGATGGACCCAGGGGCGAGGACCCGGAACCATGCCTGAGCGCCTTGGACCAGGGTGGCCGTAAAGGCTCGGCATTTGATAGGATCCGGTGTTCCATGCAGAGTTACCAGGGCGTCGAAGCTGTCGTAGTGATCGGCTGGGTCGCCCTGGCCATCATAGAGCTTGAAGGTCGGAATGGAGGTTCTGGGAGACACCTCTGCCTTCAAGATGTATTCGGAGAAAGGAGATTTCTCCTCGTCCTCTGGGAATGAGGTTTTCTGCAGGGCGCGGAGGGCGCGCTCTTGCTCTGCAAAACGTCTTTCGAAATCCCTCAATCGGAGGGATAGTTCCGGCTGCGGTCGTGCCGTGGGACTGGGGGGAGCGTCGTGGCGATCCTCAGGAACGTCAGCGCCCGGGCGCGGAGGCCTCGCCCCCTGTTTCTCTTTTCTGGGCGTGAAGGAAGCCTCTTGCTCCGGGGGCGGAGCTTGCGAGGGTCCTCCCACGTTGTTGCGGATGAGCTGCTGACCGCGGAGGGTGAAGCGGCCCCCAGCGGTATGCTGGGACGCACTTTGATGGGGTGGCTCCCGGACGGGGCGCGGGACCTGGCATCCCTTGCCGCCTGGGCCCTCATCAGCTCCACGAGGACGTCGAGCTTCTTATTGAGGGCCTAGAAGACCTCGTCGCCACCGTTGGGGGGTGCCCCAGTCGCCGGCGGAGGGGGCGGCGGCCCGTTGGTGGGGACGCTGGCATTGGAGGGAGGGTTCTGTGAGGCCCTAGAGGGGCCGTCTCCTGCCGTCACCACGGCCTTACCCCTCTCGCCGGCGTACCTCCTCCCTGAGCTTTTTCTCACCATCTTGGCTCTTCGTGCGTTTCCCATAGAGGGCGCCAGATGAAGAGGCGAAATCTCGCGCTGTGTCCTGAGCGGGCTGTGGATCACCAGAAGATGAACTGCAAGATAGGGAAACGTATCAGAGGGCCCAGGGGATTTTCCTAGGGAAAAACCCTCTGATGGCTAAGTCAGTAGAGCTGTGGTGGAAGCAATAATGGGAGGAGAAAAACTGGTGCGCGAGATTCCTCTCCACCAGAGGGGTGAAGCGGATTGCTCAAGAGTTTTTGAGTATGAGTACCTTAATGGCTCCCTTTTTCTCCTTACCTTCCACCGGAGGGTAGCCCTGGTTTAAATAGTACGCCGCCTTCAGGAGTCCTGCAAGCTGAGGGGTTTCCGGCGGGAGTTACGTCCTCAACGTGGGCTTTCATGGCCTTATCGTGGGGACGTTATCGCCTTGAAGTCCGGCGGTTTCTGGATTCCCCTATCCGTTGGGGACTCTTAACGGCAGCACGAACGGATAATATCCGGTCTGGCCGAGCTCCCTAAATGCCAGCCCAGTCCTGGCGATGAGCTTAGCACGGCGGAGGAGGGGTCGGATAGGTCGGCGAATGCCTGTCTCTCCCGGGCGGGGAAACGGCTTGGGCCGGACCCTCCTTGTGACCTGACCATCACTCGGGCCCTCCGAGCCTAGGGGCCGCCGGGGAGAGTTGGTTCCTCGAGTGTTTGTTCATTGGGCTTTTCTTTCCTAAGTGGGCCCTATGGGCTGTCACTCAGGTGAGCTTGCCACGTTGGACCCTGTGGGGTCTTGTTGGGCTGCTTTTTGAGTGGGCTGTAGAAATCCCCCTCTCCACTTGTGGCGCCTCCCCTCAGCCGGTAGAGCACATGGCTTTTAACCATGTGGTCGTGGGTTCGTTTCCCACAGACGGCGCCAACCCCGCCAGAAGGCTCTGCCCGAGCGACGGGGCCGACCGCCTCAAGTGCCACGGTCGGTTGGGGTTGCGACGCCTCCCCGGGCAAACCCCCAACCTCGACCGGCGCCGCGGGACCGACCGCACCGGGAGCTTCAAGCACCTGGGGCTGCAACGCCCTCGCGGGCGAACCCCCAGCCCTGCCTGTCACGGCCCGCACCTCGCCGACCGAGACATCACCGCCTCCAACCGATCCCCCGGTCTCGGCGTCAACTACCTCGATATCGGCCCCCTCTACCCCCGTGGGGGGGAGAGCCGACCTATCGCCGCACTCTGAAGGGCCCCCGGTCTCCTCGGCCCCCTCTTTCCTGGCAGGTGGGGGAGCTGGCCCCGAGGGGTCGGCCCCATCTTGCCCCCGAGAGGGGAGCGCCGCCGAGCCGGAGTCGCCCCCGGTGGTAGAAGGAAGACCGGCCTTCTTGGCCCGTTTCCTGGCCTTCGCGGCCTCCCGCAACCTTCCCGCCGTGGGATCCTTGCGCTTCGTACCAGCCGGTCGTGAAGATCCCTCGAGGGCCACCCCCTTGCCCTTATCTCGGGCTTGGGCGCGACTCGTAGAAGCACCGGGTTCGTCGGCCGTCGAGTCATCTCCCAGATCAATGACCTCAGCAGCTTCCTCCAGAGGTTCCCGCCTAACGTCTGCCACAAAGGAAGAAGACCCGGTCAGGAGAAAGAAAGTAACTACCACCCCAGGAGAAGAACCTCGAGAGCGGTACTTGTCGACGTCAACTGCGTGAGAAAACACCGTTCGATGTTCTCCGGCATCACCAGCTCCTCGGTCGACTGGCGGTTATCCAGTAGACGAGCGGCCTGCCGCTCCACGTGGGGAGGGAACTCCTCCTGGCGAGGGGGAAGATTCGGATGAAAATTAGGCGAGACCAGGCATCTCCAAGACTCGTCCGTCGCCTCCGCCTTCACCCAGAAGAATTGGGTCTTCCACCCCTTGTGCGAGGAGTCCTTCGCCGCGAGTGAGATGCAACTCATGTTCCTCCTCGCCTGGATAAAGTAGAAGCCCTTCCCCGCCGACGGGTGCGCTTTCAACTCGAAAAAATAGTGAAAGAGGTCCAAAGAAGGAAAAATGTCGTGCTGACGACAGAGAATCCGAAAGGCGGAGAGAAGGAGATACGAGTTGGCCACCAACTGAATAGGCGCCAACCGGAAAAACTCGAGAAGCTTAAGTACAAGAGGCTCGAAGGGAAGGCAGAACCCACTCTTCCAAGCCAGAAGAAAAGTGCAAATGTGCCCCGTACGGCTGTCCAGACTCGTCTCATACGGGGCGGCGGCAGTGAAGCTGTACCTGAGAGGCAAGCGAAAACGATGCTCCAGCTTCCTCACCTCAGCTTCCCCCAACTCGCTGCAATTGGGGACGGGCTCCCGCCTCACCTGCTCGACTTCCAGAGGTAGATCAGCCATCGAGCCGGAAGATGATCCCTCGCACGAGCTCGAAGACTCCGGGGGGGAAGGAAGTTGCCGGACCGCCTCCGCGGTTATCCTCGCCAACTCCTCAAATGCCGCCGCAAGACCTTGCGTCTCCGCTGTGCTCTCGTGGCGCATCAAGGAGCCCCAGAAGCAAAGAAACTAAGGAGAGCCTAAAACCCTGAGAAGCCTAGAACGACGAACAGCTCCCAGCGCCTATAAAACCCTGGAGAAAGGTGGTGCGTCGTTCCGTGCTTTGAGAAAAGGGGGGCCCCTTCAGTTCAAATCCATCAGGATCATCATTGCGGTCCCAGACGACCACTACACGTGGCTCTATAACGCCAACAGAATTCCACCCACCTGAGCCACGCCGGTCCAAAGCCTCAAAAACTACTCGACCGAGCCTCCATGGCTCGGGAGTAGGAGGGGGACAAGTGGAGAGGGGAATTTCTGCAGCCCACTCAAAAAGTAGCCCAACAAGACCCCACAGGGTCCAACGAGGCAAGCTCACCTGAGTGACAGCCCACAGGGCCCACTTAGGAAAGAAAAGCCCAATGAACAAACACTCGAGGAACCAACTCTCCCAGGCGGCCCCTAGGCTCGGAGGGCCCGAGTGATGGTCAGGTCACAAGGAGGGTCCGGCCCAAGCCGTTTCCCCGCCCGGGAGAGACAGGCGTTCGCCGACCTATCCGACCCCTCCTCCGCCGAGCTAAGCTCATCGCCTGGACTGGGCTGGCATTTCGGGAGCTCGGCCAGATCGAATATTATCCGTTCGTGCTGCCATTAAGAGTCCCCAATGGACAGGGGAATCCAGAAACCGCCGGACTTCAAGGCGATAACGTCCCCACGATAAGGCCATGAAAGCCCACGTTGAGGACGTAACTCCCGCCGGAAACCCCTCAGCTTGCAGGACTCCTGAAGGCGGTGTACTATTTAAACCAGGGCTACCCTCCGGTGGAAGGTAAGGAGAAAAAGGGAGCCATTAAGGCACTCATACTCAAAAACTCCTGAGCAATCCGCTTCACCCCTCTGGTGGAGAGATATCTCGCGCACCAGTTTTTCTCCTCCCATTATTGCTTCCACCACAGCTCTACTGACTTAGCCATCGGAGGATTTTTCCCCAGGGAAACCCCCTGGGCCCTCTGATACGTTTCCCTATCTTGCAGTTCATCTTCTGGTGATCCACAGCCCGCTCAGGACACAGCGCGAGATTTCGGCTCTTCAAAACTCATGATTTTCAAATTCCTTTCCGTGGTCACTTTGAATTTTTTGAATTGTATACCCTTTTTCATTCTGAACACTAGTGCAAAAATCAATGAACTCATTGCAAGCATCACTTTTATTTGCTAGATATAGAACCCATGCATATCGCGAGAAATCATCGACAATCACGAAACCATAAAGCTTCCATCCAAGACTGCTAGTCCTGGTGGGACCAAATAAATCTAGATGCAACAGTTGAAGGGGTTTTTCTGTTGAAATAATATTTTTGCATTTAAAAGATGTGGTGGTTTATTTTCCTTTATTACATGCTTCACATATCTTTGAAGTTTTAAAATTCAATTTAGGAAGGCCTCTGACTAAATCATGACGGTTCAACTTCCTAATGACATTAAAACTGGCATGCCCAAGACGGCGATGCCATAACCAAACATCTTCACTTTTATTGGCAACTAAACAAAGTTTCTTAGATGCAAGCTCATCAAAATCAACTTGATAGGTGTTGTTACATCTCACTCCTATGAACTTACTTTTCTGTGTGTTAGCATCAATGATAGTGCAGTGAGAAGACTCAAAAATCACTTTGTGACCCTTGTCACAGAGTTGACTTACACTAAGCAAATTGTAGTGAAGACCTCTAACAAGTGAAACATCCTCAATGCAATGGTTAGGGTCCTTACCAATTCTCCCTATTCCAATCATCTTACACTTGTCTTGTCCACCAAAAATAACCGTACCGCCATTTTTCTCTGCAAGGTCTGCAAAAAGTTATTTATTTCCCGTCATGTGCCTGGAGCATCTGCTATCTAGGTACCATTTATTCTCTCCAGCCTTCATGCAGACCTACACCAATTAGCAACTGTTAGGGTGCTAGGCCCGGATACAGAGGGGGGGTGAATGTATCCCTCTAAGAATAATGGCCAAAGTAAAACTTGGATGCTAGAGATAGACACAGAATAGAACCAATTCGATTCAACTCAAATACAAACACTTGGAGCGTGCCTATTCAAGCATCTAGCGGAAGCAAAGCAAACAATCAGACCACTGCACAAGAGATTTTTAGGTGGTTCGGTCCACAGACCTACATCCACTCCTCACTCCCAACCAGAGTGAGGCTTCCACTAGCACAACCTAGAAACCTGCAGACTCAGTATGCAAACAAGGTGCTGCCACACAGCTTGACCAGGGGAACAACCTCCCCTCTTCCTCCCAACCGAAGGGACACCCCAAGTGACTCCCAGCCACTTGGAAACTAGAGGTCGAAGACCTCTCTTCCTCCAGACCAGGAGGGACCCCTGGACTTGCAACCCACAAGCCCAGTACCAGAGATCAGATCTCCCTTCTCCTGAGTCCACAGGAGGAACCCGACCTCAGTCCAGAGGATCGGAAGTACAAAGGTAATTAGAAAACAAAGGAAAATAATAAACGAAAATAACACAGCAATCAGAAAGCTGTAAAAGATGAAAACACAGATGTGGCTCTCAACGGAGCTGACTGGCCTGGATCTGATCCACGGTCCAGTAGGAACTAGTCTTCAGATGAAGCTTCCTATCTCTCGATCTCTCTTCTTCTTTCTCTTCCTTTTTCTTCTCTGCTTCCTTCTCTCACTCGCTAGCTCTCTTTTTCTTCGGCTCACTCTCTCTCTTTTTCTTCTCTGGATCAAAGATTCTCTGCTGCTCTCAGACTGGATGTATAAACTTTGCTCCTTTTTTTTCGATCAGTCTTCTTTAGTGGAAGAAGGCTTGTATATATTGTTGGGTTCGGTGCAAGTATTCAGAGGGGGGGTGAATGAATATAGCCTATAAAAACTTTCACCCTATTAAAATCTAAAGCATTCAGAGATGCGGAATTAAACACTATTGTAGATATATAGAGCAAACCTAACCAAGTCTAAACAGTAGACTGAATCAATTCAACGGAGCTTGTGCCTTACAGCATTCAGACAGAAAACCCAATTGAGGCGCCCTTTACATTCATCTAGCGAAATCAGATAAAATAGATCAACCCACAGTCAAACATATAGTGCGCGCATCAAATAGATGAACACTTATAGAATATCAAACCAAAGCGCCCCTAAGCATTCATCTAGCGACAACCACACACGAAATCAAACCACTACACAATGGGTTTTAGGTGGTTCGGTCCTTCAGACCTACATCCACCCCACACTCAATCCGAGTGTGGCTTACTGCTGACTCACAGCTTGAACCGCTGGGCATCACAGCTTGCCAACAGCGGCTGGGCAACACAGCTTGCCGTCCGAGGAATCCTCCTCGCCCCGCTCAGCAACACAGCTCGCTGTCCAGTGGAATCCTCCACTGCAAACCGCTGGGCAATACAGCTTAGCCGTCCAGAGGCAGCACCTCTGCAATCCGCTGACTAACAACTTGAACAAAGATGTAAAATAGAAAACAAAAAATAGAACAAGACAGCAATCGGAAGGCTGTAATCAATGAAACACAATGTGGCTCTTAAAGAGCTGGATGGCCTGGATTTGATCCACGGTCCATCAGGAACAGATCTCCCTCGATCTTACTCTCTTTCTTCACTCTCTCTCTTCCTCTTTCTTCTCTGCACTTCTCTTCTTCTTTCGCTAATCTCTCACTCTCTGCTCTTCTCTTCTTCTTCTTCTACTCTTCTTCTCTTCTTCTTTTTCTTTCTGGATCGTGGCTCTCTGTATGGACTTTTTCTCTCGCCAACTCGATCGATCTTCTTCTGTGGAAGAAGGCTCATATATATAGCAGCAGCAGCAGCAGCACCCCCGACGTGTGACCTCCACATTTCCAGCCCTAAGTATTCGGACCACGTGGCAGTCTCTCAGCTAGCTTCATTCCAGCCTCGGATCACGTGCTGCCCAGTCACTGAGGAATATTTCCTCGGACCACCTTCTTCTTCTCCTGCAAGGAATTAACACGATTAAACTCAGGGCCACAGAACCTAAAACTACACGAGGTGTATAGAAACAACAAGAGGTGCACTGCACTGAGGACGACATGAGATACAGTGGTGACAAAACAAACACTACACAGAGAACGACAGGGGGTTCAAAGGTGACAAAACAAATATTACAAAGAGAACGACACGAGGTCATGAACACAAGAATAACACGAAGACTCGAATACAAAAACAACACGACATAATAAGCAGCAAAGAGAACGGCACGAGAACAACATGGACTGAAACCAACTCGAAGATGAAAAACAAAAACTGACACGAAGTGTGGACACAAAGCAAGACAGACACGGGGTCTAGGAAGACAACACGAGGACAGAAAAATAGACACGGCTATCACGACACGTGATGAAGCAGTGAAACCAGAAGAAGAAACGACTCGAGGAACAATAGTAAGTGACACTAACACTACAAATGAAACGACACGAAATACACTGTAACAACTCGAGTACTAAGTTGTTCGAACGTACAAACGACTCGAAGACGAGGACGACACGGAGACAACACGAAGACACAAAAAGGAAACGACACGAAGATACAACAAGGATACAACACGAAGTCATAAAAATAACTCGACGACACAAACACAGAAATAACAGAAACCGACACGAAGTGTGGTTACAAAACAAGAACAACACGAAGTCTAGGAAAGGCAACACGAAGATAGAAATAACAAAGAAGACTCAGATGCAGAAACAGCACGAAGACGATGGATGCAACAGTGCAATGTCTAGACTTGAAATCCAATGCAATCGGCTGTAACGACTTGAAGATGTGAAGCCAATGTACAGACTTACTGTAACAGTCTGATGTACAGACTTTGAAGAACAGTCCAATGTATGGACTTGCACTGCAAACAACAATATATAGACTTCATGTAAAAGCCCAATGTATGGACATTGAAATCGAAGACCAATGTGCAGACTTGGATTTGAAGACTAGTGTGCAGACTTCAAGTTTAACTGTGAATGTACAGACCTGAAGCTCCTGAAGCAGTGTACAGACTTCGAAGATCCACTGTGGATGTATAGACCTGAATGAGGGAAGACGATGTACAGACTTCGAAGTTCCACTGTGGATTTACAGACTTGATCATCCAGCAATGTATAGGCTTTCAATGTTAAGACTTGAATATGTGAAAGCTACAGTGAATGAGTGTACACACTTGACCAGATCAAGGGCAATTCGAGTGTACAGACCTCATGCCATGAGACGCTGAAAGAGATAGTCCAATGTACAGACTTTTGAAGACTGATGCATGAACATTAGTGCATAGACTTAGGAGCATATGACACGGCTGTACAGACTTCACGCGTTGACGCTGTACAGACTTTGCCTAAGACGCTGTACACACTTAGCCTAAGACAATGCATGAACTGACGTTGTATATACTTAGCCAATGCAATGCATAGGCTTGAACAAGAGTCCAATGAATAGACTTTGCTACCCAGACATGATATATGCAGAGACATGATATCTGACATAATGCAATGCACATATATAAAGAGAAAATGCCATCAATGCTAAACATCATCATTCATGTTGCTATCAATATGCAGAATGCTCAAGAATAAGAATGCATAGAAATGCACTTTGTTTATTGCAATCATCAAAACACAATAACATTGCTATCATCAAAATACAATATCAAATGCACTCAAATGCACTCACTGTCTTGCTATTATCAAAACCAAATAACATTGCTATCATCAAGACAACATAGCACATGCTTGTGCCTAAGAGGCACAACATATATAGCAGCAGCAGCAGCAGCCCCTAGGTGCGTGGCTTCCACGTTTTCCCGCCCAAGGAATTTGCCAGATCCGAGGCAGCTTCATCCACGTGTCAGCATCTGCATACTTCATCCTCCTGGGATCACGAGCCAGGTCATCAATCTCGGTAAGAATCCCTGTCAAACATAGCATTGAATAAGTCATCAGCTTAAGTCTAAACACCCTGTACAGACTCTGTGAATGCAAAGCATTGTATAGACTTATAGAAATCAATATATCAAGTGTATAGTCTTGATGATGCAGCGAGCATGCAATGTACAGACTCTACGTTGCAGGCAGGCAGCAATGTATAGAGTTGCTATGTGCAGGCTGGCAGCGCAGTGTACAGACTCTGCGTGCAGGCAGTGGGGCGATGTGTAGACTTAATGAGATGCAATGCAAACTCTGTACAGACTTGGTCGTGTAAGGCGACGCAAGTAATGGCTGTATAGACTTTACTCAATGTATGGACTTCACATAAGAAGCCAACGGCTGTATAGACTTAGGCAACCTTCAACTCACTGCGATGTACAGACTCTGAAGAACAGCAGCCAATGTATGGACTTGCTCAGCCTGCGGCACTGTATAGACTTCAGCTCAAGGCCAGTGTATGGACTTGATGAGACACTCACGAGTGTGTAGACTTAGAGTGAGGCATATAGTGTAACACAGCAACAGACTGTATAGACATTGGCAAAGGCATGAGACGTACCCTAAGACGATGAAGTCTGTATAGACTTTACAGTGAATGGATGCTCAGTGAGACGCAAGTTGAGACGATGCAGTGTACAAACTTCATGTAATGCATGCAGACGTTGAACAATAGAATGTGCAGACTTTGCCATGAGATGCTGAACAAGACACTCCAATGAATAGACTTGTTGGATGCACTGTAGACAATGTATAGACTTTGAAGGCTAACAAGCGTCCTCAGTGTACAGACTTGGGCTGTACAGACTTTGACTCAAATGTGCATATGAGACGCTGAATGAGACAATTCACTGTATAGACTTAGCCTAATACAATGCATGAGACTGACGATGTATAAACTTGCGTTACTGTAGCAATGTATAGACTTGAGATGCACTAAGATGATGACTGTTCAGACTTTGGCAATGTGCAGACTTAGGACAGCAGCTAAGCATGTGTGTATTATGTGAGAGTGTATACACTTGAAAGCAACATATAGCCAAGTATGAACAACGTGAGAGTGTATACACTTCAAACTATTGAACACAAGTACAATGTATATACTTCATGAACAGACGATGTACCTACTTGGAATTGATGCATGATGTGCAATGTACATACTTTGTGGAATGCAAAGTAGACCAAAGTACAGACTTCCTAAATGCTTCAAGACCATGCACATCAAATGTCTAGACTTCACGAGGTTAACGGCTGTACATACTTCCTATGTGAAGACAGCCGCTGTACAGACTTTGTTGAAGTGTGAAGGAGTTGAGTGTATAGACTTCGCGATGTGAAGACTTTGTCAAAGATAGCAGGCCGATGTACAGACTTGAGCGAGTCAAGGTCTGTATAGACTTGAAGATCATTCAGCGACCAATGTATAGACTTTCCAATGGAAAGGCTGTACAGACTTGAAACAATGGAAGACAGCGAGTGTATAGACTTCGAAGTGCAACGTAGGTAAAACTTCCAATGTTCAGACTTCAAAGATGAACGTAAGTAAAGAACCCAATGTGCAGACTTGGAAGTGCAACGTAGGAACAGATGCCAATGTACAAACTTTGGCAAGTAACGATGTACAGACTTACACAGTTCCAGCTGAAGAATGTATAGACTTTACCTATTGAATGTGGCTGTACAGACTTGGAGAGTTGAAGCCAATGTACAGACTTGTTGATATCATACCGATGTACAGACTTGCAGATGCGAAGCCAATGTACAGACTTTATGATATGAAGCCAATGTACAGACTTACAGATGCGAAGCCGATGTACAGACTTGGACTCAAGGAATGGCTGTACAAACTCTGAGTGAAGGCATGAACAGTGAATCAATGTGTAGACTTCACTTCAAGCAAGCTACAGCCCAATGTTTAGACTTCAAAGATGAACAGATGGATGTACATACTTGGAAGATCACTGATGGTAGTACAGACTTTGCTTCAATGTATATACTTGGAAGTTCAACGAAGGAGGCACCGTGCAATATATGGACTTTGAAGTTCAGTTGGTGAGTGTACAGACTTCACCAATTAAACACTCACTCTACAGACTAACTACCAACCAATGTATAGACTCCGCACAGTAGCTCTGACTGTACAGACTTGGTCACAAACTGAACAGACGAGTGTGCAGACTTGCTTCCATCGACCAGTGTATAGACTCTACTCATGCAAGCATTGCAGCAGTGTATAGACTTAATAGATGTGAGCTGTAGTGTATGAACAACCGATGTATAGACTTGGTTATGCGAGCAAGCTACACGATGTGTAGACTTAGAAGTACCTGCAGCTGTGCAATGTGTAACCAGTATATGGACTTGTCATGCCTACACAGGGCGTTGTACACACTTGCTGCCTGATGCAAATGTGCAGACTCTATAAATACATATGAATGCTTTATGCAGCAGATAAACAGTCTGAACTTCAAATGCAATGACTCACAGTGTGGTGCGGACACCCGAGCAGTTGATCGGCACGATACGTCGAGCCACCGGTACCGCACACGGAGCATGACACGAGCCACCTCAGTGTCCATCTGGCTCGGAGATAGCCTGGAGACTCCGCCTTGAGCCTCCCCATTTATTATATTTAGTTAGACTTTATGTGTGTTTAATTTGTATTTATTTCATTGCATTCGGTTTGCCATTTTGATTGTAATAGGGGCTTATGTGTAATTCGGACCCCGTGGGCCCCACGAGCCCCCCATGCCCCACCCCATTGGGCCACCTCAGCCTAGGGTCCCACGTGGGGTCAGTCAACATGCCACATGGGAGCATCTAGAAGTTTGAATGGGAATTGGACACATGGGGGACAATGGACTTGAAAAGTCCAAGGAGGCCACCTACCCCCACCTACCAAGTCCACATTCTACATCTAGTCCAAGGGCCCCCCCCTCCCCTTAGTTTTTTATTATTTTTGTGTGTGTGTGTCACATGCCATCCCAGCCCTTCATTCCTATCCCCTAGATCCAATGGTTGTGGATGGATGTGAGATGTAACCTATTTAAGCTTGTATTTTCCATTTTAGTAGAATTAATGCATTTGAATTGGAAGAAAATCCCTTGAGCAAGGCTTAGGCCGCCCCTCCCTCTCCCCTTGAAGCTGTGAAGGCTTCCTTCTAGTGGTGAGACTCCACCCTATCAGTTCCGGTCGCCGCCGCCGCCGCCACGAGCCGCCACCGCGCCGCCATCGTCTTCATCGGAGTTCCGCCCGGGCAGTACCACAACAACTTCCACGAAATTTGTGTCTCAGCCACGAGCTCAGATCAATATGGGAATTTTACTGGAGGATTCAGAGGTGTCAAGAATATCCCATAAATTTTGGTTTGTCATTCAGATCCCGTTTCATAATTTTTGATTTCCGTCCACCCTTCCATTTTAGTTCTGCCAGAGTTCTGTCCAGATTCATATCCGCCCTGTGTTTCATGTCTTAGGTCCGTCTTTGGATTTTTGTTAGTCCCATAAATTTTACTGGAGTTTCCTTCCATCCACCCCTTCATCCAAAATGTTTCTACATTTTTGGTTCGCCCATTTCATATTTTCTAAAAATCGTTCTCAATCTCATCTACAGTTCTGTCCACCTGTTCCCAGATCCGACCACTAGTCACTCCAAACATCATATCAAATCGCCACCACCTCCAAATCCAATTCCAAAAATTGTCCCAGTTTCGTAGTTTGATTCCCTACAACATTGAAGAAGAGCTCGAAGTCTGATTCCAAAGGCAAGCAGGCGGTCAACGGCCATTTACAGGAAACTCATATGCTAATCTGATATTTCGGGAGCTGTGCCACAGAGGATTGAAAAATAGTTAAAGCCCAGGTCCACAGAGGTTCAAAAGATTCCAATGAACCTAGGTCGAAGGATGTTGAATCCTCTTTCCAACGGTGCTGGTTTCATCGCATTCCGACGACGGGGCTGATCGCAGCGGCCGTTTTCGCCGGAGCGCGCGCTGCTAAAAGAGCAACCTCAGCTCGTGGACAGCAACTTCAAAGCTTGGAGATCAGGACCGATCGACCACCGATCGGTGTTCCCGGCCGACCACCGTCCGTGGAGGCGCGCCACTAGGGGTCCCCATCATAGTGGGTCCCACCCCCGTAGATCTGGAGGACAGCGCCATCCGTGGGCCCGCAGAACCCGCCGTTCGGAAAGCACGAAAACGCGGAGTTCGGCACCGCCGGGCGACATCAAGATGTTGCCCGTCAACCCAATTCGCGTGATTCCCGGGCTCCACATGTGACCTTTTACCTCCCTGCGTGGAGTGGGTCAAATCTTTGTATTGCTGTGATATTGTTTAACCGGGGGTCCGTGATTGGCCGGGGTTGTCTTCGCCACGCCGGGTGCATGGAGGTAATAGTCCGAACTTCTTGGCGTTACATTGCTTAGCTAGTATATAGTCTTAGGCCGCTACCGAGAGTGTAGGATTCTAGCCCGTGTGTCCATGTCACCGCTGTGAGAGTGAGAGTGACCCGTCCCGTGACTCGATCTAAGTCTGGAAGTTGAGTCGGACTACCCTTGACCTCCGCCGGTTCCTTAACCGCGCACGGTCCGCGCTTTCCCTCTCTTGGGACGAAGAGTGAGCTTCCACTTCTGTTAGCGACGTTTTGCCACTAGGAGCTCGTAGTGTCGGGCTTAGTGTCTCCCTGGTGTGTGCTACTGGTCGCGTCTTCATCTAGAGTCCGAGGGTGGCACCTAATAGTGTCGTCTCTGTGTCCGTCCCGCATCAGTTTGGTATCAGAGCGAGTTGAGTCTAGGGTAGTCGTTGCATAAGTCATGCATAGTCTAAGGTTACCCCACACACACCTTCACTCGGTATATTAAAAGGCGTTGCCCGAACATTAGGTTATGCTTATCGGGAAGGTAGCGTACTTGCGCGAGTGATCTTCGGGTCGCTTATCTCCGCCTCGTACCGGATATTGGTTAGGTCTAAGTGCATCCTTTTGTGAGTGTTTGCATCAGTTTGTGTCTCCTAGTTCATGTGTAGTCCAATAAGAGTCAGTCGGTCTTGTCCAAGAGTCGGCATGTTCAACATGTAGTTCCCCCCAATTTCCCATGGATTCCCAATCACCCGGGCCATATGGCCGTTGGTCTACTCATGGGCTTGGCAACCATCCTCTCCCCTTTCGTAGGCCCGAAGCCTCTGATTTTTATGGCTCTGATGATCCGGGCGACTACCTCAATTGGGAGGCCACCATGGATAAATATCTTGAATGTTACACCATGTCCGATGCCATGCAAGTTAGTTTTGCCCGAGAGAGGCTTGTCAACAAAGCCGCCTGGAAATGGGATAGCATTGAGCGCATGAGAGAGGTTAGGAGGCAAAGGCCCGTTGAGTCGTGGCATGAGATGAAGGATGAACTTAGGAAGATCTACCTACCCGGCCCGGTCACCTCCAACCAACCCCACCCAATCACCTCCACCCAAGTGGGCCATAATTGGAGGCAACGCGCCGCGCATGTAGAAGAGCCTAGGTCCACGACTAGGCCGACTTCATATGGGGGAGTCCATCACATCGCTCCTACTTCAAACCCCACCATTGCCGAACTGTTCCAAATCATTTTGGATAAGGTGGATAGGAAGTGTGATTATATTGAGTCCCTGCTTCCCCCTTGCCTACCTCCTAGCTGAGATAGAACCAAGCATCACCTTAAGGAGGTAGCAACCGGTAGTCCCAATCCAGTGTCATCTAGAGTGCCATCCCGAGGTCCTCTCCCCATCTTGGTGGATCCTCTTCCCCCACCCACGAGAGCCCCATTGCCTACACCCCCTGTCCGTCAGGAGGATAAGGGTAGGGACCCACTTATCAGGGAGCGTAGTGGGTCACGACAGCAGTGTTATCGCTGCCAGGGGTTCGGCCACTACGCCGGACAATGTCCCACTCGGACATCTCTAGCCATAAGGGACAAAAGGGTTGGAGAAGCCCCATTCTCTGATCTTTATTCTAAGCCACCTCAGCCCGAGCCACCCGTGTTTCTAACGGCTATGCTTGCCATAGCCGAGCCGCTTCTTAGCTGGCTCAAGAAGGGCTTGGTCCCACTTCCCTTCCCATATATGGACCCTATCCTACCTCTGGTGCCAATCAATTCATTTCATACCACTTTCCGGTCTAGTCACTATGTGGATACATTGAATGACCTTCTTAAAGGGTTAGACCGGCAGTGGATATTTACGCACTTGCTGGCTCCAGGCTTCGACCGACCCACAGGTCGTAGTTTCACTCATCCCGCTTTAGGGTCCATCACCTCCGTGTACACCGTGGGTCATGTTACCACGGAGGTTCTTCTACTCCTCCCTATGCCGGCCGAGTCCGACTTCATTCCCCTTTGCCCAAGGGAGGAATCTTACTTTCTACCTATGACTGTCGTCCCATCTCTCACAATGAATGAAGGTGATCATTTACACCTCCAAGATTTCCAAATGTGGGACAGTGAATTGTGGAAGCCTAGTCCGAGGGGTCATACCTTCTATGATCCCTTCAACCCATTCTCTTATGGACCCCGTGACCCACCATATTTACTCCACCTTTTCGAGAGAGTCCACCATCATACCCCCACCGTCTCATCTCCCTTCACGGATGAAGGTGACCATCAACACCTTCTAGAATTCCACACATGGGATCTTGAGATGAGGGAATCCATATCGAGGGGTCACACATTCTTTGATCCCTTCGATCCCTTTCTTCGTGGGCCCCTTGGCCCACAACCTCCATTCCACCTCTTTAAGGAAGTCCACTATCACACTCCTCCTACTTGGGCCTGGCAACCTTCACATGACAATAGGTCTGAACCGTCATTTAGGGGTAATGAAGACTTTGGTTTCCCCGGCCCACCTAAACCACCCAAACCTCCCTGACTTCCCACATCCAAACCCAATGTTCATGATTGGTGCATCGTAGGATGTCTAGGAATCCACCATGACATTAACCTCCGGTTATGTCAAATGCATGCATGGCACACATTCGGATGTCCTGGACCACCTTGCATATGATTGTGTCGGACTAGCATTAGGTTTGTGTAGGGTCGTGTGTGCATCTGTGTGTTTTTCTTTTTGTTAGGCATGTTAGGAGTCTGCATGACGACGTTCGTCGTCACAGTAAGGCCAGCAATGCACGGTACAAGGAGTTAGCCGGTGCCCATAGACACCATCGAGAGTTCCAAGAGGGTGAATATGTCATGATCAGGGTAAGACCTGAACGGTTTCCCTCTGGAACCGTTAAGAAGTTGCAAGCTCGCGGAGCCGGTCCCTTTAGGGTGTTGAAACGCGTTGGATCCAATGCGTATGTTGTGGACCTGCCCGAGGAATATGGTATAAGCTCTACCTTCAATGTATCGGATCTTGTTGCATATAGGGACCCAGCGGTGATCCCTAGTGAGCCTTTTGAGCCATCTCCTCCCCTTGAGAGTGATCCCACACCTGAGTGTCCACTTCCACCTCCAGCCCCTTTTTTACGGCAGCGTGAGCATATAGATCGTATACTGGACGAGCAAGTGACAGCTACCAGGAGTGGATCTTACCCGCGCTACCTAGTGCGATGGAGAGGACGGCCCGCTACTGAGGACACATGGATCACACATGGCGAGTAGCAGCGGATTGATCCAGACCTTTTGGAGTGATACAGGAGCGATGCAGACCCTTACTCGACAGGGTCGAGTTTCTCCCACCCGGGGAGAATTGGTGCGGACACCCGAGCAGTTGATCGGCACGATACGCCGAGCCACCGGTACCGCACACGGAGCATGACATGAGCCACCTCAGCGTCCATCTGGCTCGGAGACAGCCTGGAGACTCCGCCTTGAGCCTCCCCATTTATTATATTTAGTTAGACTTTATGTGTGTTTAATTTGTATTTATTTTGTTACATTCGGTTTGCCATTTTGATTGTAATAGGGGCTTATGTGTAATTCGGACCCCGTGGGCCCCAAGGGCCCCCCAGGCCCCACCCCATTGGGCCACCTCAGCCTAGGGTCCTACGTGGGGTCAGTCAACATGCCACATGGGAGCATCTAGAAGTTTGAATGGGAATTGGACACATGGGGGACAATGGACTTGAAAAGTCCAAGGAGGCCACCTACCCCCACCTACCAAGTCCACATTCTACATCTAGTCCAAGGGCCGCCCCCCTCCCCTTAGTTTTTTATTATTTTTGTGTGTGTGTGTCACATGCCATCCCAGCCCTTCATTCCTATCCCCTAGATCCAATGGTTGTGGATGGATGTGAGATGTAACCTATTTAAGCTTGTATTTTCTATTTTAGTAGAATTAATGCATTTGAATTGGAAGAAAATCCCTTGAGCAAGGCTTAGGCCGCCCCTCCCTCTCCCCTTGAGGCTGTGAAGGCTTCCTTCTGGTGGTGAGACTCTACCCTATCAGTTCCGGTCGCCGCTGCCGCCGCCACGAGCCGCCACCGCACCGCCATCGTCTTCATCGGAGTTCTGCCCGCACAGTACCACAGCAACTTCACAAAATTTGTGTCTCAGCCACGAGCTCAGATCGATCTGGGAATTTTACTGGAGGTTCGAGAGGTGTCAAGGATATCCCATAAATTTTTTTTTATCATTCAGATCCCGTTTCATAATTTTTGATTTTCGTCCACCCTTCCATTTCAGTTCTGTGAGAGTTCTATCCAGATTCATATCCGCCCTGTGTTTCATGTCTTAGGTCTGTCTTTTGATTTTTGTTAGTCCCATAAATTTTACTGGAGTTTCCTTCCATCCCCCCCTTCATCCAAAATTTTTCTAAATTTCGGGTTCACCCATTTCATATTTTCTAAAAATCGTTCTCAGTCTCATCTACAGTTCTGTCCACCTGTTCCCAGATCCGACCACCAGTCACTCCAAAAATCATATCAAATCGCCACCACCTCCAAATCCAATTCCAAAATTTGTCCCAATTTTTAGGTTTGATTCCCTACAATGTTGAAGAAGAGCTCGAAGTTTGATTCCAACGGAAAGCAGGCGGTCAATGGCCATTTACAGGAAACTCATATACTGATCTGATATTTCGGGAGCTGTGCCACAGAGGATTGAAAAATAGGTAAAGCCCGGGTCCGCAGAGGTTCAGAAGATTCCACTAGAATTAGGTTGAAGGATTTTGAATCCTCTTTCCAACGGCGCTGGTTTCATCGCATTCCGACGACGGGGCTGATCGCAGCGGCCGTTTTCGCCGGAGCGCGCGCTGCTAAAAGAGCAACCTCAGCTCGTGGACAGCAACTTCAAAGCTTGGAGATCGGGACCGATCGACCCCCGATCGGTGTTCCCGGCCGACCGCCGTCCGTGGAGGCGCGCCACCAGGGGTCCACATCATAGTGGGTCCCACCCCCGCAGATCCGGAGGACAGCGCCATCCGTGGGCCCCGCGGGCCCGCAGAACCCGCCGTTCGGAAAGCATGAAAATGCGGAGTTCGGCACCGCCGGGCGACATCAAGATGCTGCCCGTCAACCCAATTCGCGTGATTCCCGGGCTCCACATGTGACCTTTTACCTCCCTGCGTGGAGTGGGTCAAATCTTTGTATTGCTGTGATATTGTTTAACCGGGGGTCCGTGATTGGCCGGGGTTGTCTTTGCCACGCCGGGTGCGTGGAGGTAATAGTCTGAACTTCTTGGCGTTACATTGCTTAGCTAGTATACGGTCTTAGGCCGCTGTCGAGAGTGTAGGATTCTAGCCCGTGTGTGCATGTCACCGCTGTGAGAGTGAGAGTGACCCATCCCGTGACTCGATCCGAGTCCGGAAGTTGAGTCGGACTACCCTTGACCTCCGCCAGTTACTTAATCGCGTACGGTCCGCGCTTTCCCTCGCTTGGGACGACGAGTGAGCTTCCCCTTCTGTTAGCGACGTTTTGCCACTAGGAGCTCGTAGTGTTGGGCTTAGTGTCTCCCTGGTGTGTGCTGCTGGTCGCGTCTTCATCTAGAGTCCGAGGGTGGCACCTAATAGTGTCGTCTCCCGTGTCCGTCCCGCATCACAGTGTAAGCAGATAAACTGACTGAACATATGAAAGACTGAATGAACATTTGAATGACAGACTGAATATAAGAATGACTGAGTTATGATCTGATAAAATGACTGAATATAGAATGACTGAATAAAACCATGGTGACTCACAGTGATTAACTCACATTAAAGCCAATCATCACAAACCCCTAAAGCCAATCATCAAAACCACAAGCCACAGGGGCCAGGGGCACAACAGCAACCATGCTCATTTTGATTTGGGTACCCAAGCAAGCTTGGGTCCCTTCATGTTAGCATTCCCAAAGGATGGATTGTATCTATTGAAAAACATGTCATTATCGTATTGCATGAGTTGGCATATATACATATCATGCCCAATCTTCCCACAATAAAAACACGTGGGTCTTTTCCTACCAAAATTTCTTCTTTTATTTACATTCCTAAAGGTTGAGGGGAAACTAGAATTAACAGTTGGTTTTTCAAGGTGTGTGTGTGAACATTCTCCTTGACAAGATGAATTCTTAACAGCATATTAAACATGATTCTTGTTTCCATGCATTGTACTTGGATTCTTCTCAATTTGTTTTCCTTTTTCTCTCAGCATTTTTCCATTCGCATTTTTCACTTTTTCAAGTTCAATGATAAAACTCTCATTCTTGTCTTTCAATTTTTCTTTCTCTTTCTCACATTCAGCCATTTTAACATGCAACTCTTCCAATTCTTTGTTCAAGAGGTCATGCCTTTCTTGGATTTCATCTTTAAGTTTAAAGGCATTTTTCTTTTCTACTTCTAAGCATGCTATTTCATCTTCAAACAAAGATAATTTGGTTTCCAAAGCATCATTAGCATTTTTCAAACTTTTAACTTGCATTTCAAGTAGAATGCATTTTCCACATATATTAGATGAGTGAACAATTTCATGAATCTTTTTCTTTAATGTCCTATTTTCATTTTTCATTCTTCTGTATTTCTCATTTAACTCCTCATATGCAAGTTCCCACTGTCCGTTTGAAATAAGCTCTGTGTTAGAATTTACCTGTTCACCATCGCTATTCGCCATTAGACACATTCTCTTCACAAGTTCTTCAATGTCTTGCTCATCATCATCGGTCGTGGGCTCATCTTCATCTTCGTCGCTCCACGTCGCCTTCATGGCTTTCAGCTTCTTTCCCTTTATTTTTTTGCAGCTCGGGGCATTCTCCTCGCATGTGCCCTGCTTTCATGCATTCATATCATATAATTTCAGCGGCCTTGGATGGTTCATTTCGTTGCCTTGGCTGTCTCTTTCCTTTCCTGAATTTCAAGCCAAACTGTCTTCTTTGGCGTAGGAATTGTCTTACTTTCCTCGTCAGCATAGCAACTTCTTCATCGTCGATGGTTCCCAACGACTCCTTTGGCTCGAGACACTTTCCGGGAGTGCTTTTAAAGCGATTGGCTTTTTCTTCTTTGGATCCTCTTCCGTTCTCTTTATCACATTGATCTCATAGGTCATTAATGACCCTATGAGTGCATCCACGGTGAGCGTTGACAAATCCTTTGAGTCCTCTATCACGGTCGCCTTGGTGTCCCAGCTTGGTGATAGTGACCTCAACACCTTTCGTACCAATTCCTTATCTGTGAACTCTCTCTCGAGTGATTTCAATCCATTTGTAATCTCCATGAGACGTGCGAACATCTCGGAGATATTTTCTTCTTCCTTCATCCGAAACAGCTCGTAATCATGGATCAACATATTCGCTTTCATCTCCTTAACTTTTGTGGTACCTTCTTAGATAAGCTTGAGCTTGTCCCACATTTCTTTTGCGCTGCTGCACATGGGGACATGAGCATACTCATTAGGGTGAATAGCACACTGGATAATGTTTAAAGCATTAAAGTTAACAGTGGCTTTCTTGATACTATCGTCTTCCCACATATCCTCATCAGCGTGTAAAGTGCACGGACCATTCCTTATGACAGTCCATATTTCATGACTTTGAGCACGCAAAAAGATGGTCATCCTATTCTTCCAGTAAGGGTAGTTACTACCATCAAAGAAATGTGGTCTTTGAATAGAATGCCCTTTGGGCATTAACCACTTGTTAAGATTGTTGGCCATTCCTAACAGATCTCTCTAAACTGTTAGGTTTCTAGATATAAGCAGAGCCAAGGCTCTTATACCAATTGTTGGCCCGGTTAGGAGGCAATCGAGAGGGGGTGAATTGATTGCCCACCCTTCTTTACAAATTCTAACTAACTTAAATCAAACCACAGAGATGGTAAATTAAGCAGTAAATCACGCTTGATTAAAATACACAGTTGAACTACATACAAGCACTCACAACTTTCAACGCATGATGATATCACTTGGATAGCAATGATTGAACGAACAAACAATAAAACTCTCGTCTCATCGACACACACTTGACAAATGAACGGATAAGAGAAAATGCAATCACATAATAGCAAACCACGACGCAGTGATTTTTAGGTGGTTCGGACGCACCAAGTGTCGTCCTATGTCCACCCCTCTCACCTCGAGAGGATTTCACTAACAACGCTGCACGACGATAGCAACCACCACACACGGGCACGATGGCCCACACACGTGGGTTCTCGCACGACGACGAGGAACCCCACACACACTCGGAGCAAGCTCCGAAATCGTCTAAAGAGAGAAAATAATATGGAAATACAAACCCCAGTTTGAGAATATGAATATAAGCACAATATGTAATAGTAAACATGATCTTCCCTATAAATCCTTAAACAAAACCCGGAGATTAACGAAGGTAGCACTAGAACGATGGAACCGAGGGTTAGTAGAAGCCGGTGTAGAAGATGTGAACACCCGAAGCAACGGATGAAGAGGACGCCGACCGCGGCCTCCAGATCTTGGCTCGGGCACAAGTGGGGACGACCTCGGCGTAGCCTTCCTTCACCTCCATCTGAATGGAAAGCTCCTTCTTCTCTTGCAAAAGGATGAACTCGTTAGAATGCTCAAGGGTTGATTTCCGATCAGAATAAGGGCGGTGTCTTATATACAAGGGATTGAAAGACTATAAGACTTAAAAGCCCTTCCCAAACCCTCTTCAAAACTCATACAATATATGGTGGATGCCCTAAGGTCATTACAGTAAATAACCAAGCCAAATGGATCTCCATTTAGTGGGTTTGAAACAGATCCAGAAAATCCGATCGGAACGTTCAGAAAAAGTGTCGACTGATGGAGTCTACTCTTTTTTATGAATGTTCTGCCAGAACACATAAAAACTAAACCCAAAAAATAAGTGTCGACCTATGGGTTCGACACTTTTTACCATATGTTCTGGCCTGTGAAATCAACATAACATATGTGGTGAAAAGTGTCGACTCTTAAGGTCGACACTTTTTCACGGAGCTTCTGATTTCACAGTATTGAACGAACTTACCTGAAAGTGTCGACCCACGAGGTGGACACTTTTTCCTGAGTATTCTGACTTTACAAAATAACAGAACCATAGTGAAAGTGTCGACTTCATGGGTCGACACTTTTTGCCAACGTTCTTAACACTTAACGCAAGGCAGAAGCTGTGAAAATAAGTGTCGACCCATTAGGTCGACACTTTTCCTGACAGCAGAAAAACTTCAATATAACCACTTGAAACTCCACAATTCATGAACCAAGAATCAAGATTTAAAAATTGAGCACTTATGTCTCAGATAGACACAACAAAACATGATTTCTACCCAGATCAGTCCATCCACATTGAAAT
The DNA here is from genome assembly GCA_022559845.1 of Amorphophallus konjac. Taxonomy (NCBI): domain Eukaryota; kingdom Viridiplantae; phylum Streptophyta; class Magnoliopsida; order Alismatales; family Araceae; genus Amorphophallus; species Amorphophallus konjac. Next base: position 167,834,134 of record CM040124.1, on the reverse strand, counting down.
CCATTTTAACAACTATTCTTACCATTTGGCCTTCAAGCTTTGAATGTTAGTTACACATTGAACTCAATTTTCCAAATTTGAACATACAAACCATTTTTGAGCCATAATCATTCTATCCACTCAAGGTCAAGCAACGCATCTGTTCCTACTTCCATTTCCAGGACTTGAGAAAGAATTCCATATAGGACCTGCACATCACATAATGCTCATCAGTATTAATCACAAGCTAATTAATTGAGATTCTCAAAATCACCTCATATCAAATTATTCAATCAATGCATCCATTCTTTTTCTGACAAAACAAGTGACCTTTTCATTCACTGACTTCATTCCAACAATGTAAGTCCAAACTACGGTCACTCAATCAAAATTTAACATGTTAGTCCAAGTCAAACTTAATCAAGATTGAGCATTTTGGAAGTTATGCCCAATCATTCATTTAGAACCTGAAATTCATCAGGGTATATCAAACCAAATCCCCATGCCATTCATTCAACACACAATTTGATCAAACAAACATGTTTTCATTCAAAGCCATCATCCATCAAATCTGTATCAATGCAAATCATAAAAACTGAATTGAAGACATGTTCATTCTAGATCTTCGTCAAAACAGACCGGGGCACAACAAATGTCATCGCGGGCGGCGCAGCATCAGGAGGAGATAACAGCCGAGGAAGAAAGCGTCACGCCGAGCGGGCGAGCCGGGCCTCTATTGAGCACCCTAAGGCCCCGCAGGCGAGCGAACCGCAGGCCCTAGTATTCTCCGACCAGACCTGGAAAGGTAACCACCCCGCATGATGACACTCTCGTTGTATCGACTACAATAAACCATTGTAACGTAGATAGGATCTTAGTTGACAATGGTAGTACCCCTGATGTATTATCCTATGAATGTTTCCTCAAGATGAGACAAAATCCATCTAAACTCCGGCCGATTCGAACCCCCCTCTGTGGGTTCAACGGCCAGGCAACTTATCCCGAGGGAGCCCTGAGCCTACCAGTTGCCATCGGCACCCCGCCCAAAACCATTATGATTATGGTAGACTTCATCATGATTAAAGGAATGACGGAATATAACGCCATCTTCGGACGAGGTATCCTCAGCCGAATGAAAGCGGTGCCCTCTACCTTTCACCAAAAAATGAAGTTCCCTACCAAGTATGGCATGGGGGAGGTCTGGGGTAACCAGGCATTGGCTAGATGGTGCTATATAATCTCGGTTGAAGCCACGAGGTCGGAAGGGAAAAACAAAGGAGTAAAGGGAGCCGAGAAGGGACCAGCAACATCTAAGCCTGGTGGTGAGTTGCTAACAGTCTTCCTCAACGGTGACCCAACTCTAGGAGTCAAGATCGGAGCCGATCTACCACTTTAAGAACAGGAAAAATATAAAGATTTCCTTTCCCAGTACATCCAAGTATTTGCATGGTCGTACGAGTATCTTCCCGGGATCCCGGGAGACATGGTGACATACAAGCTGAACCTCCACCCAACGGTGAAACCTGTCTAGCAGCGCAGGAGAAAGCACGCCCCGGAGAAGCAAGCGGTCATCAAGGACCAAGTCATCAAGGGACAAAAGGTTGGCCTCTTTCGACCGATCCTGTACCCTACGTGGCTCGCCAACGTCATCCTGGTGCCAAAGGCTTCAGGAAAATGGTGAATGTGCGTAGACTTCACCGACCTCAACAAAGCTACTCTGAAAGATTGCTACCCGCTGCCAAGCATCGATCAACTGGTCGACTCAACCGCTGGCAATGAGTTGCTCAGCTTTCTGGATGCCTACTCCGGTAACCATCAGATTAGGATGGACCTGGAGGACATCGAGAAGACCGCCTTCATCACCGACTTCGGCATACGCTGCTACACACGAATGCCGTTCGGGTTGAAGAACGCTGGAGCAACATATCAGAGACTGATCAACCACATCTTCAAGGGACAGCTCGGTCGGAACATCGAGGCCTACATTGATGATATGCTCGTCAAAATGCCGAGGGCCGAAGACCATCTTGCCGACTTAGCCGAGACCTTCGACACCCTCCTGAGGTGCAACATGAAGCTCAACCCTACTGAATGCACCTTCGGAGTCAGATCTGGGAAGTTCTTAAGCTTCTTGGTAACTCAACATGGGATCGAGGCCAACCCCGACAAGGTTCAGGCCATCCTGAACATGCGGCCACCCACCTGCATCAAGGACGTTCAACCCCTTACAGGGCACATTACTGCGCTCAACCGCTTCCTGTCCCGGGCAGTCGAACGATGCCTACCCTTCTTCAAATTGTTGAGGGGACCCAAAATGGCATCTTCTACGTTCGCCTGGGATGAGGAATGTTAGAAGGCATTCACTAAACTCAAGGAATTCTTGGCCTCACCCCCGGTGCTGTCCAAGCCGGTCTCGGGCGAAGCTCTACACCTCTACCTCTCGGTGACCCCTTCCATAGTAAGCTCGGTCCTAGTCAGGAATGATGCGGGGGTCAAGATATCGGTGTACTATACTAGCAAGGTGCTTAATGAGGCAGAAAGAAGGTACCCCGCAACCGAGAAACTCATGCTCGCATTGGTTACCTCAGCCAAGCTCCTCCGACCCTATTTTCAAGGGCACTCCATCGTCGTAATGACCGGCGAACCCCTGAAGAAGGTTCTCTTTCACCCTGAAGCCTCGGGATGCCTCGTCAAATGGGCCATCATGCTCGGGGCCTACGATATCTTGTATCGCCCTTGCTCGTCCATCAAAGGACAGGCCCTCGCAGACTTCATTGTTGAAAGCACGGTCCCGATTGAAGAAGCACTTTCACCTGCGCCCGGGCCCACTTGGGACCTGTTTGTCGATGGGTCCTCCAACTCAGTGGGATGCGGCGCTGGAGTCCTTCTCAAGTCCCCCGAGGGAGTGGAGCTGCGGTACGCATTGAAATTCCATTTCCTAGCGTCCAACAATGCCTCCGAGTATGAAGCCCTTATCTTAGGGGCCATGATGGCTCGACGATTGGGAGCCGAGCGAGTCAAGATCCACACCGACTCCCAACCGGTCGCTAGCCAAGTTAACAGTGATTACGAAGCTCGGGAAGGACAAATGATCAAGTACCTCCAGGTGGTCAAGAAGATGGCCCGACTCTTCGAGAGCTTTGAGGTAGTTCGGATAGCCCGGGATGAAACCTCCCGAGCGGACGCCCTCTCTCGCCTGGCCTCCTCCCTCGACACCGAAGGTACTCGGTCAGTCTTCCTCGAAGAGCTCGAGCGACCGAGCATCGAATCCGAGCTTATGACCGTCGGCCTGGCACCCCCGAGCGACTGGCGGACCCCCTACATATCCTGGCTTTGGGATTCTCAAGAGCCCCCCGACCCTCGAGAGGCTCGAAAACTTAAGTACCAAGCTCGGCATTTCATCATGCTGGACGATGCCTTGTATCGCAGATCGTTCTCCGGTCCCCTCCTCAAGTGCATCAGGGCCGACGAAGCCAGCCGAGTAATTCAGGAAGTACACGAAGGCATCTGCGGCGTGCACCAAGGAGGAATATCGCTCGCTAGGATCTTGCTTCAGCAGGGTTACTAGTGGCCCACTCTCCATCATGACTGCACAACCTATGTACAGAAGTGCGACCGATGTCAGCGCTTCTACCATCTGATCCACCAGCCTGCCGCGGAGCTCATCACCCTTGCCGAGCCATACCCCTTCGCTCGGTGGGGAATCGATATTCTCGGGCCTTTCCCCACGGCTCTGGCTCAGAAGAAGTACGTCATTGTCGCCATCAACTACTTCACCAAATGGACCGAGGCTGAGGCCACCACCAGGATCACCGAATCAGTCATATGGAGTTTTGTTTGGATGTCGATCATTTGTCGCTATGGTGTCCCTTGAGTGATCATGAGCGATAATGGTCGGCAATTTGATTCTCATTACTTCAGAGACAGATGTGCCGACCTAAACATTTACAATCACTTCACTTCGGTAGCCCACCCTCAGTACAATGGACTGGTCGAGAATGCCAACAAAACTATCTTAAAAGACATTAAAACTAGGCTCGGTAAGGCCAAGGGAAGTTGACTCGAGGAATTAACGAGCGTACTATGATCGCACCAAACTACTCCGAGAATGGCCACCGGTGAAACACCTTTCCAGCTGGTGTATGGCACGGAAGCCTTTATTCCATTGGAGGTCGGCAATCCCTCTCTCCGAGTCGCCCACTTCAAATCTGAGGTGAACGAGTAGAAGCTATTGGAAAACCTTGACTTAGCGGTTAAGATCCGAGAGATTGCACATATCCGAGCAATGGAATACCAATGGTGCATCACTCGATACTACAACTCCAGAGTCTGAGACAGACATTTCCAACCAGGGGACTTTGTCCTGAGAAAGACCGAAACCTCTCAACCACTGGATGCGGCGGGGAAGCTAGCCCCTAACTGGGAAGGCCCCTACCGAGTGGTCGAGACGCTCGGGAAAGGGGCGTACCGATTGTCCACCATGGAAGGAACCCCCATCCCTCGGACATGGAACGTGACTACACTTTGCAAGTTAAACTTTTGATCATCTGGCAAGCATACACATGTAAGCAAAGTAGAATAAACGCCATTCTTCTCTTTTCAATAAACTCTGGTGTACATTAAGAAGGCTGCAACAAATACAACATACAGTTCAACAAAAAAATTACATCCGCTGGTACTATGATGCAAGCAGAACGCTCAGCCAACTCGGTGAGCACTCCTACGTCTAGGCACTGACTATGCCTAGTGGGAAAACTGGCTCGGATAAGGGATAGCTGGCCCCGTTGGTTCGAGAAGCTCGGAGGAAAGGTACCAGAGGGATTGGAAGAAGAAGAAGAAAAATAAGAGAAGGCCTCCTCTGCCAACTCTTTGGAAGGAGGACGGAAGCCGAATAGAAAGCAAGCACCCTCAAGTGGTGCGAGTGAGGATAAAGGCATCCTCCAAAGAGTGAAAGAGGAGGGAGAAAAATAAAATGACGGAGATGGAAGAGGAGAGAGGAGGAGACTTTGGTGAGGAGGGAGCTTGAAAAGCTTCCCCTCCCCTCAGGATAGCGTTGGCGGGTCAGGGATAGGAAGGCGACATGCACCAGCATGTCGAACCCTCTCTCAAACTGACCTTCGATTGTCGAACCCTCTTCCAAACGGGAGTAGCAGGAGTTTCCCTCCTAGTGCCATCTGCATTATCACCTTCTGAAACGCTTTCCATGCTCCGTCGAGATCGACAGCACAACACTTCACGAAAAGGGAAGAAGGAGAAACCGGCATGGATGGCCTTAAGCGATGAAAGGAAGAGGAGAAGCCCCTTGGACCTTTTATAGGCCGAAGGGGGAGGTGATCACCTTAAATGACTCTCCCCTTAAAAACATGCTAAAGGAGCCTTCCCTAAGATGGTTACAGCATTTCCCAACATCCCCCCGAGCGGGACGCGCGAAGCGGCAAGTCATTTACGACGGCATGGAAAAGCAGAAAGGTGCCAGTGCCATGTCAGTTATCTGACAGATCGGCACGCGCAATATCTGCAGAGAAAATCGGCGCCTTCCCCAACGACTACGGATACGATAGTCAAATCACACCAAAAGTGGTAAGAAACAGTCAATTCAGCACTTAATATTGTCGCTACTATACTTTCCAAAAAACAAAAAGGTCTTACACGGCTACAAAAGAGAAAGAAAGAAAGAGCTTGTACATCAAGCCTCGGGCCCATCTCTAGGCTCGATAGACAGGGCCCCCTCAGCACCAGATGATCTACCCCTAGTATTCTCAGCAACGGTCGACCCAGGCACTGACGCCACCTGCATGGGAACTATCTCGGTCGTGCGCCCTCCCAAGGCTGCTGGAGTTGGCGATCGCTCGGACGAGACCGAGGACTCCTGACTCCCCTCCTCGCTCGATGTATAATGGGAAGAGTCGGTGGAACCCCAGTCCGAGTCATAGCGTTGCCCGGAAGGAAAAATGAGCCTTGGGAGAAGCCCTTCTAAAGGCCCCGATGGAAGCCCGACTCGTAATAAGGGAAGGCAGTCTGATGAAGATCAGTGTGGTATGCCTCTGAGCATCAATGTTGCTCGAGCGCTTCCACCCCAGCCAGCTTCGGCTTCCTCTCAAGCTTGGCTATCCTCTGTTCTGACTCGGACAGCCTCCTCTCGACCTCGGTCTACGCATCCTCACCTCCCCGGACTCGGTCCTCGAGCCCCTCTCGCTCGGCCTTCCATTGATCACCACGCTCGACCTGAATCTTGCGCTACACCTCCAGGAGCTCATTCTTCCGATCGACCATACGACGGGTCTGGGCCAGCTGCTCCGCCAACGACCGAGCCTCCGCCTGGCTCAACTGCACCCGTGCCCGGAGCGGGGCCACCTCCCAACGAAGGTCCCCAAGATCGAGGGTCAAACGCTCGACCTTCCGATCAAGCGCACCACGGGCCCATGAAAGAGTCTCCTGCTCCGACTCCACCCAAGCGTAAGCATCCACTGCCTCAGCTCAAAGCTGGGCCAAGACCAGGCCACCTTCCATAAAGTTGCTCGAAAAGCATAGAGGGGGGACCCTTTCGGAGTTTTTCTCGCACGGCTCTTGAAGCTATGGAATGGCACCTCCGGTACAGAGAGGCCCGGACGCTGAAGGCACTGGTCGAGGGAGGGGAAATCCTCTCCAGAGTGACCGGATTAGGGCATCTCCCCCGAGCAATCCCGCATCGGGGGCCCCACCGGTCAGCTCGGGCTGGGTTGCCTCACCGCGTACCTCCCCGGCCTCGGTCGGTTGTGATCGAGTCGCTTCATCTTGCTACCCTCCAGCCTCGACCGACTCTGACCGGACCCCTCTGTCTGGCGCCCCCTCTATTTCGCTTGGCACCCCGACGGCGGCCACGGCCCCTCCGTCATCCGCTCCCTCTTGCTCCATAGAGAGAGAAGGTAATAGAGGAGCCTCATCGGCCGGGCGGGCGACCTCTGCCTTCCTCGCCCATTTCTTCTCGGCAGACAGAGCTTGCATTGAAGACCTCAACAGCTTCACCACGGGATCCTTACGCTTAACCCCCCGACGTTCAGAAGCGTCATCTCGGACGACCCGCTTGCCCTTATCCCGGGTGCGGGATGAGCCCTCCGAAGTTCAAAGGTCACTCGGAGTCAGCGTATCATCAGCGTCGATTGTGAGAAGGAAGGCACTTACCTGATAAGAGGAGAACAAGTCCTTGAGACCCTTACCTGTCGACAACAACGCTCAAGAAAGGTACTCCTCGATGTCGGATAAGGTCACCAACTCAGCAGTCGCCTGGCGATTCTGCTGAAGGATAGCAGCATCCCTCTCCACTTTCGGAGAGACCTCTGTTCGCTTCGGAGGGATATTCGGGTGAAAGTTGGGCACCGTCGAAAAATCCCAGACTACACCAACCGCAGACGCACCCACCCAAAAATATTGAGTCTTCCATCCCTTATGAGAAGTGTCCTTCATGAAAAGGGACACGCAACTCCTTTTTTGCTTCACCTGGACAAAGAAGAAGCCCTTCCCCACATGAAGGTTCTCCTTCAGCTCGAAAAAAAAATGGAAGAGGTCCAGCGAGGTATTCACCCCACTCTAGCCACAGAGGAAAATGAAGGAGAAGATAAGGGTATAAGAGTTGGAGACCAGCTGAACCGGAGCCAGCCGATAGAACTGAAGCAAATTGGTGACAAAGGAATGGAGGGGTAGGCGGAAGCCGCTCTTCCAAGCCAAGAGAAAAGAGCAGAAGAGGCCAGAACAAGTTGCTAGACTGGACTCGTAAGTGTAGATTATGAAAAATCCACTTAATGAAAAAGAAGAATAATATGGAAAATATAAGGGGGTGAATGGGAGCATGCGTAGGATGCTAAGGGAATGTGATCGCCAGAGGGGTTACCTCAAAGAAGAAAATGATCGCATGTACCTTGTGTTTAACGGGGGAGATTGTGAATCCTTTCTTCCTCCTTCGACCGGCCGGCCAATGAAGGGGGTTCTTAGCTTTGATTACCTTGCAAAAACACACACAAAGAAAACAATGACAAGAATGGATTAGCCAAAAGGGTGTAGTATCAATGTTCTAAGAATATGAAATCAATCAAATTGAACATGAACACACCTTGTGTGTTTTGATTTTAAACCCCTAAGAGGAGTAACAAGGTTTGAAAAAATATGAATGCAATGCTAAACAAGTTATAGGGAGTATGATATTTCTAGCAGAGAGCTAGAAAAGGGGATGCAATGATGATGATATGTTAATGACAAAAGCAATTAAACAAGCTAAAAGGGAGGGTTCCTTTCTACTGTGCGTGCAGCAGTGAAGGGAAGAAAGGAGTCTTCAATATGCAAGAGAGGTAGCAGAGGTTCGTCCGTGAAAGAGAGGAATCCGCCAGGAAGAAGAGAAAACAACCTGCAATCAAATAAAACACTCTCCTCTCTGTCAGCTCTCTCCCTTCTTCTTCTTCTCATGCCTCACGCGAAGAGACCCAGGAGGTGTATTTATAGGGCCAAAAATCCTTGCTAAACAAGGATGAAAACAAGGTAATAATCCTCCATCAAGAAACCCTCTTCCCAATCGAACAGGAGGCTCAAAACGGGGAAGGAATCATTAATGGAAAGAAGGAGACAAAAGGGAGACGGAATTGAAAATGACGACCCCTTTAAGGGCGTCAATTAAAAATGACGACACGACCAAAGGCGTTAATTAGAATAACGACGCCCATAAAGTCGTCAATTCCTGGATTTAATTATAGAAACAATTAACTTTCCTTATTTAAAATGATGAACTGACGCCTGTCATACAGACGTCAAATAATCAACGCCTTCAAGAGAGACGTCAATTCTTCAGTTTTCCATTTAATTTGCGATCCGTAATTTCCAGTAAATCCAGAAAATGACGCCCGTATTGATAGTCGTCCATTTTTCAAAGAAGCGCCCTTGTCAATGCCGTCAATTTAAAAGACGCCCCTACTTAAGGCGTTAATTCCAATTACCCAAAAAAACCTAAATAATTCATAAAAAAAGAGAAAAACTTTATATTAAATCAATATTGAAGTCCGCTTTGGGGCGTCATATGGTGACATGAGATTTACTCAACATAGCATCAATTTTTGCGTGTCTACAGCTACCCCGCCTTGGCGTCTGCTTTGCAAGGGAGTGAGACGGAATGAAGCGAAAGTGAAACAAGTGGAATGAGGTGGAACGTACTGATAAGTAGATGCCAAGGTGTGATGTGACACGCTTCCGACACTAAGCGTTTGGAAATCTTTAAAAGATTCTGAACAAAACAGCTCCGGATGATTCCAAGAAAGCATCGATTAGCTGGATAAAGGAGACTAAACTAGATAAACAAAATGTGCGCGAGGGCACGATAGGGAGGCACCATTGGAGAGCGGTTACCAGCCAATGTGAACGTTCTACAACCAAGGTGGATTTGCAGAAAAGTAAAGTGAGTTAAGATAAAGATCCAGCAAAGGGACGATTTTCAAGGGACCATCTTGAGCGGTTTCAAAGAGAATAAAGTACTTGATTTGGAATGGAATATCTCATGTCAACTCAACTAAGAGCAAGCGACCTTCATTATTGGCGTAATATGAAGATTTTCAGCATTAAGCTCAAAGCCCTACATGATGCATGCTGGGCTAAAAGAAAATTTAAAAAAAAACTAAAATAAAAGATAATCAAGGATAATATTGTTAAGCCATCTAGATTTGGTCAAGAATCCAGACCTCTGAGCTGATACTAAGCTGAAGCCCGTTTGTCCACGCATCAACTCAGAAAATGGAACCATCGTCCCAAACCTTGAATGACTCAACGGCATATCAGTAAGATTCCCCTGGAATTATCACTATTTTTGATGAAGGGGAACTCAAATTCCAGGTTCATCAGAACCATAAGGTCCTTGATATGCTATAATAGCGTAGATATCTTATAGTAACAATGCATACAGGGAGATAATGACAGCAATGAGCATGAGCGAACTGAGAAATAAGGCGCAGTCACCGTGGGGCTCGGATGGTGAGGCCCAATTGGTGGGACTGAGAGCTTCTTACCTGTGCTCAAAATTTCATTAGTCCAAGATATAAAGGTGCATAAAGCATTAGTTTAAGAATCAAAACACTTAACAACATTGGTTTGAATTTGAGAATTTATTTGAGAATTTTTTTTGGATTTATTTTGAGAGCTTTTTTTATTGGAATTTTTGGGAATTTTTTTGAATTTTTATTGGAATTTTTTTGAATTTTTATTTGAATTTTTATTGGAATTTTTTGAATTTTTATTGGAATTTTTATTAGAATTTTTTATTGGAATTTTTGTATTTAGACATGGAATGCAATGTACAGACTTTGTGAAATGTATAGACTTGGAGCGTACAGACTTCAGAATGTGTAGACTTGGAACGTACAGACTTCAGAATGTGTAAACTTGGAACGTACAGACTTTGGACATACAGACTTATGAATGTATAGACTTGAAATGTACAGACTTTGGACGTACAGACTTATGAATGTATAGACTTGGAACGTACAGACTTGTGAATGAAGTGTATAGACTCTATGGAATGGAGTGTATAGACTTGGTGAAGGATGGAACGTATAGACTTGGTGAAGAGAATGTATGGACTTGGGAAGGGAATGCTTAGAGTGTATAGACTTGGGGATGTATGGACTTATGAAATGTATAGACTTAGGGATGGGATGTATAGACTTCATAATGGAGTGTATAGACTCTGGAACGTACAGACTTAGCAATGTATGAACTTATGAAATGTATAGACTTTAGAACTTTGCACCCACGATGCTTAGACTTGCACAACCTGCACTTCAAAGCTCAAAAGATCATTAGCTCAAAATATGATCATAAGTGCTTGATAAAAACAATTTAATTATGATATGACAGCACTTAAGTTCATGAAATAACCAAAGCAGTTTAAACGCACAAGCTCAGAAAATGACGACCCTTCTGGTCGGCGTCAAAAAAAGAAATGACGACCTCTACAGGGGCGTTAATTTCATTAAAGGTTTGAGTTGGAATCGGAACGAAAATGACGCCCTCCATGGAGGCGCTATATAAGTTACGACTTTTGTCATGTCGTCAATTCAAGAACAGACGCCAATGAGCTCGTCGTCAATTAACTTCCCCGTTTTCTACTCGGAATTGAGCTTACAGTAAATCGTTTGATTCAAACACAAACTGTAATACCCGTTAACGTTCAAAACACTATAAATAGGGCAACTGTTGGTGTTTCCAAACATCAAAACATCGAAGTACAGAGTACCTTAGCCATCTTCTGTTAGGCAGTACCAGAAGACCGAAGCAGAAGAATTAGTAGCATAACATTATCAGAAGGATGAACCAGATGATGCAACAAAGGTTTTCCAAGAAGCCAAGGATGAGTTTCCCAAGGATTTGTGAAGTGCCAGGCCATATCAGTGGGAGAATTGCTAAAGACCAAGTAAGTGTTCTTTATGTTTGAAGCTTTTTATTTCTGGTTCTGTCTTTCTTCCTTTTCTGAATTTCTGATATCATTCTCTTTCTTCTTCCTTTCTTTTATGTTTTCAGGATTACCCCATTGTTCCTGGTCCAAGAAGATTTCTGAAAATCAAATGGCTTCCTTTATTGCTTTCAAACCTTTCATTAGATATGAAATCCTTCCTTTCTAGATGGAACCTTCTTGGCCTCATCACCCATGCCACTCATTACAATGACATTCACCTAGATTGGGCTTCGATTGGAGCTCTTATAGAATTATGGCACCCTCATACTCACACTTTCCTCTTCCCAACCTTTGAAGCTACCATACTCCTAAAAGAAGTGGAGATGCTCTTGGGTTTGAAAAGGATGAAGCAAGGAGAGGAATCAAGGATGGCTCATATGACCAAGCCCATACAAGCCCATGACATGCTCATGAGTCTCGTCCAAAGTCCAAATTTGGTGAATCAAATGAAGGCCAATGAGGGAATCAACCTTTTGAAGTTGGCTTCATGGGTATACAAAAACATGGACAAGGTTCAATAAGATGAAGATCTTTTGGAGAGAGTGATGAAAGGATTTGTCATATGTGTAGCGGGAGCTATATTATTCCCTTCATTGGAAGACCATTTAGCGGAACAACACCTAAGTGCTATAGCTAGCACGTGGGAGGGGAAAAGAATAGGTGGGGCAATATTAGCCAACCTATACAACGGGCTCACTTCGGCTTCACTAGGACGGCCCCTATTTGGGTCAATGCTTCTTCTAGCTTGTTGGATAGATTTCCACTTTAAATTTGATCCATGTCAAGCAAACCAAACGGCCTCCAAAATCTTCTCCAAGAGCCCACTTCGGTATATGACAGACTCATTGGGCCTATGTGAAAGGGTGACCAATAGAGTTCCCAAGCTCAAGAAGAGGAATGAATGGAGGGATTACTTCAAATCAATGCCAAAGAGCAATTTTACATGTACACCGGGTTTTCTCAAAACCCAAGAACTTTGCTCAAGGTTATCCTCCGGCATCGAGCTCCGCTTAATTGGTGGGACCGACTTCTTCCTTTACAACGCACACCGGTGCCTCCCACAACTTGGGCTTCCTCGGCATCTCTTCGAAGAACCTTCTCACCTTCCTCCAATCAAAAGAAGAGAACTATGCTCAAACAGAGATCATTAAGAAATCAAGACCATAATGACTCAGTGGAAGGTGGGACTTCTTCACAGATCCAAGACTCATGTTGAAGAAGAAGAAGATAAATGTAAAGCTTATGTACTGGCTCTCAGAAAGATAAGGCCCACAGTGGCCTAGAGAATGTAATCATGATTTCTTTCAATGAAATTAAAATTCTGTTCTTACTTGAGCCAAAACAATGAATTAAAATGATCATCTCTTCCAATTTATGCAATTCTGTCTGATAGAAATGAGCTTCGAGCTTTCTGTTCTGAACAACGCCTCCATCAACGGCGTCTCTTTATGAAACCACACCTCATCTAATGTCGTCCATTCCATTTCAAAACCATAATTGACGCCCAACAGCACTGGTGTTTCTTAATTAACGTCTTTATAGAAGGCGTTACTCAATTCAAATTTTCAAATTATCTTCAAAATAATTCCTTAATCTCTCAGAAAAGACGCCTTTGCTTACGTCGCGTATTCAAAAATGGACGCCCGTTCTGATCGCTGTCAAATTAAAAGGGGCAATAATAACACCCACTCACATCAATCAGTTCCCATTAATGCGCCTGACGATGATTACAAATTCCCATGCAAATAACAAATGACGCCCAACCTCAGGGCGTCAAATCTAAAAGCCACGCCTTTCATTAAAGCGTCAATTTACCAATTCACGACACCTATCAGGGAGCTAATTATTCTCGACCGTTAAACCCCACTTTCCCCCCTTTCTTCTCCATCCTTCGTTCATTTCCTCTCTTCTTCTACAAACCCTAACCGAAACCCCCCAATCTCTCTCTCTTATTCTCCCTCACTCCACTCTCTCTCCCTATGGCTGGCGGCGCTCTCAAACGGCAGAGGGTTGCTGCCCCTGTCGTGGTGGACCTGGAAGGAGAGCCGGCCGTGGAGGAGCTGCCTCTCGCGGCGGCCGAGGAAGCACCGGCGGCGGTGCACAGCGAGGAAGAGGAACGTGGTGAAGAGGACGAAGGAGAAGAAGATGAAGGTGATGAAGAAAACGAGGACGATGATGGAGAAGAAGGAGGAGATGGAGAAGATGATGATGGAGAAGAAGAAGGAGGAGATGGAGAAGAAAGAGGAGAAGAAACACCGGCGGCGGCAGCAGCGGTGGCCCGTCGGCCCGGCCAACTCCGGCGACCACGGCAGCCAAGGGAGCCCCTCCGTGGGGGATTGATTGGACCCAGACGGCAGAAGGTAGGCTTCCCCACACCCATTTTTCCATTTTTTTTTATTTTCATTTTATTCCATTTCCATAGCTCTCGAGAGAGGGCAAACCAGTGACCCAGAAAAATGACGCCCCCAGGGGTGTCGTTAATTAAAACGACGTCCCAGAATGGGTCGTCAATTCCATTATTTCATTTTTTTTTGGAAAATAATTAATCCCATGAAAACCACGCCCTGCAGCATGTCGTTATTTTAAATTTCATCATGTTTAGCTCCATGCTGTTATTTCCATGTGATTTTATTAAATTTAAAATGCATGTGTCTTTGTTTATTTCAATTTCGCATATTAACTACCTCAGGAAAACCACGCCCCCCATCGGGGCGTTAATTCAATAAACAACGACCAATGGAGTGGTCGTCAATTAAAAATGTCCAGAATTTCTTTTCGGGCCAAAATTACTCATTTTGAGCAACATCCCCCACAGGGGCGTTACTTAAACAACTGACGACCCAGGGATGGTCGTCAATTTAAAAATCTCTCGGAATTTAGGAAATTAGTTTCAAAACAACGCCTCCCATAGGGGCGTCTTTAAAATAAACAACGACCCAGGCTGGGTCGTTAATTTAATGAACACACAACATCACCAAAAACCCATTTAGAAATAACATCACCCCTAGGGGCGTCAATTATGAAAACCACGACCCTAGGTAGGTCGTCCATTAACCAAACAGCAAATATCTCATCAAATGAACTTCCACATGAAAACTTAAACAAAATGTTCTCCTTATATCCATGCAGGGGCTGATGAGGACGTGGATTTCTTGGGTCCAGGTCCGAGCAGCGTATTACGGCCTCCCCGAGTTCCAGAGAGCTAGGATAAATGCCATGGGGTTTGGGGCTTTCCTGAGCATTGAGCCAGTTAGACCCGACCTACCTTTGATCCAGGTGCTCAGAGAGAGGTAGGATAGGTTGAGCCTGGCATTTCTGATGCCGTGGGGGCACATGGTCCCCAGCCTAGAGGATGTGACGAGGATTACCAGGCTGAGGGTAGATGGGGAGGCTGTGAGCGGGATCACCCTACCCGATTATAGCGAGCTTACCCAGAGACTGCTAGGGCTAGAGACCGTCTACGAGACACCTAGCGAGTGTAGGACCATCTTCCGCACTGACCTTACCATAGTTATGGGATTGGGGGACTCTAGACAGAGATCCAGGGAGTCCTTAGAGCAGTTTTCACAGAGGTTGATAGATGGGGCTAGGGCTGCCTACTGCCAGGACCCAGCCGACAGGGAGAGAGCAGACAGAGACTTGAGGAGATTTCTATTCTTGATGCTCGGGAGGCTGCTGCTCGGCACGAAGGGTGATGTCATCAACTGCCGCTTCCTAGGGATACTTGAGGACTTGGAGGGCGTTGGCAAATACGCCTGGGGAGCAGCGCTACTGGCGCACTTGATAGCTGACTTGTCCACGGGGACAGGTCGTGAGACGACCGTCAGTGGCTTCTCACCATTTCTTCAGGTATGCATTTTCTTTCTTTGTTGTTTAATTTTCATATGCATGTGAATGCTTTACTAATGTGATGCATGAATGCAGATATGGAGTCATTTGTACATGCCGATGGGACGCGTCGACCAGCGACCTGGAGATGAGGGATCTTTCCCCTTAGCATGGCGCTGGCTACCGGTGGTGATCGGAGCCCCACTCGCCTACGAGTTGCGAGTGTTACGACGGGAGTTTCGAGACTTCCCCGCCTCACTGGTATGTATGTTTGATGCAATTTTTTATGTTTTATTATAGAATGTGATATGATGGATGATTGATATGTGTGCTTGTGAATGCAGGTGAGGTGGAGACCCTACGAGGGTATGACCGACGAGGGCCAGCCGTGGATTGTAGCGGGCCGACCTCATTTTGGGTAAGAGCTTTGGGTTCATTGCCTGAACGAGATTGAGCCGCTACGGCTTAGGCTAGTGATGAGGACCCTCGACCTACACCAGGAGTGGATCGAGGTAGGAGAGTCGCGGGGGATAGGCAAGAAGACGTACGGTCGCACGAAGGCGATCGACTGGAGAGTGCGGTTCTCGGACCAGTACGCAGACTGGCAGCGTGGCGGGACCCGGGTCACTTCACAGGCGACCGACAGCTCCGAGTACCTCCGACGCTACTGGGAGGTTTACGCCGGCCGACCCCAGATGAAGGTCTTAGGGGTATGTATGAATGCACTTATTTCTAAATTAAATGCAAATGCTTATGTATATCTATTATGTGACTAATATGTGGTGAATGCAGGACGCACGGGATATAGTGGCGATGGACATGCGGACCCACCTATATAGCTTGGAGGCCCAGTTGGCTGCTACACGGGCAGACCTTGAGACCCTGGTGAGTGTTTAAATTATCTATATGCAAATGAATTTTTGAATTATTGATGATTAGCCACTGACAATCTTAATGAATACAGCGTGCCTAGCAGGGAGCAGCAGGGAGAGAGACAGGAGAGGCCTCTCGCTCGAGAGGGCCTAGTGTAGAGACGTTTGCACTAGCAGAGCAGCAGGCCGCAGTAGTGACGCGGGCCGAGGTAGCAGAGCTCGACCTCGCCTCACGGGTAAATTTTAAACTCAAACTTAACCTTGCATTAAATTAAATTACTTATGCGATATGCTCATGAAAATTGTTGTTTACAGATTAAGGAGCTCCGGGCCGCTCTTACTTGCATCGCGGAGGGACAGCAGGCGATGGCCTCTCGGGTGAGTTATTTATTTTCAGTTGTATATTGCCTATTTCCATGAATTATTGAATTGTAGAACTGATGATTTGTTTACATGTTTGCAGACCTCGGAGCTACAGGCGTCGCTTACCCAGACTGCCCTTGCCGGGACAGAGTTGGCGATCCGCGAGCAACGGGTCGTGGAGCTGGAGCGTGCCTTGAGGCGGTGAGAGGAGTTGCCTCAGGACATAGCGGAGCTGCGAGTTTCCCTCGAGATGGAGCGGAGAGAGCGTGCTCAGGAGCGCGAGGAACACTAGGCGGAGCGTGCCCGGGACCGTGAGCAGCACCAGGCAGAGCGTGCTCGGGATCGTGTGCAGCACCAGGCGGAGTGTGCCTGGGACCGTGAGGAGCGTTCAGCTTGCGATCGGGAGCTTACAGCCTTGAGGGCCCAGCTAGCCGTTACACAGGAGCGGCTACGAGCGACCGAGGAGCGGCTTCAGCGAGGCCGGGAGCGGGCGCGAGCTGCGGGGTACAGCTTCGCCAGCTCTACTTTCGTGGCGGGTTCCTCTCTCCGGCAGAGGAGCGAGGCAGAGGAGCCGGCTCAAGCTCCAGCTACTTCCCGGGGGTCCATGCCCCCTCCACCAGTGCCTCGTCGGGAGGACGAGAGTGAGGCAGAGAGTAGGAGAGAGGAGGGTGGAGGCGAGAGCTGAGAGACTTACTTGTACTCCTCCACCCTCACACCTGTACTCAAACATTCATGATGTATATATATATGAAATTGAAATTTTGTTACCTGAGCACTTGTGTAGTTGTGTACTCGTATCTTCTTTTCCTTCTCGCCTTTCTTTTGCCCTGCGCTTGTAGTTCACACTTGAACAAACAGGTTAATCCATCTGTTCGACTTGGCCCCTTGCTCAATGAGTAAGGGATGTCTTAACTGTGACCTTTATAATGGGTGAAGGGGCCAAGCCTTTAATCAATGAAGGTAAATGATAGATATAAAATGCGCCATGCAAGCAGGCAAATGCTAACTAGAAATAAAAATTGCAACCAAGCATATGAGAAACAAAGGGCTTGAAATTCCACAACCGTTTTTTTTGTTATTATCTGTATATGTGCTTTTTTTATTGAATTTTTGTTTTGAAAGTGTCACTTAATTTTGAAAAAAGGACGCCTATTTGAAAATTTTTGTTTTGGAGGTGAGTATAGTATAGGGCTTTGAAACCTTAACCATCATAATCAAAAATTCATTAGATTTTCTCGAGAGACTTAACAAAGAGTCAACGTGACTTATACTTAGGCTTTTACTCATATTCTCTCGCAGCCCATCCTTCTTAGTTGGTCTTTGCCATCCTTCGAGTTCACAACCCACCATGGAGGGAGAAGGGAAGAATGATTAAAGAAGCTCACGAAAGGTTTTCAAGAATGGGGCACGCTCCTCCCCTGCCCTAATGCCTGTTGAGATTCGGTCTTTGGCTTAGGGAAATTTTGTTGCTCTTTTTGCCCTTATTCATGCATGCTTACGACCAAGGTTTTCCTTGCGGGGACTTTGCCCTCTTGACATGCTTTCTTTTATCATAACTTCCTTTTCTTTTCATTTTTTTTTTCGAAACAGATAAAGACCTAATTGTACTTGGGCTTTAAGCATTTGGTTCCCTTTTGGGCCCTGACTTCCACCTACTAGGGCTGCGGGCAGGCTTGGTTGGTAACCCCTAACTTGTATTCCCTCTCGTGAGCCGAAAGGAAGAGAATATGTAAGGCTTTTACACTCTTAATTTGGGTCAGACTTTCCTCGAATTCCGGGCTGCTCGAGTTTAAGAATAAAGTGTGTAGTGTGTGCGTGAATTGACCCAAGAGTTAAACCGTCGAGACTGAAGAATGAATTAAGGATTTTGATTATTTTGGTATCGTGGCCCACGCACCATACCAGCCTCAAAGATTTTTCTGCTTTTTTTTCTCTCTTTTTATTGCTTTTTGTTTTTCTTCTTTTTGTTTCTTTTGTTTTTCTTCTTTTTGTTATTTTTTTTTGGTTCAGGGGTAGTATTTCTTCAAATAGAGACCATTCCAGGGATGAGTTAGCTCTTCGCCTTCAGCATTAATCAATTTATAAGCATTGCCAGGATAAACATCTTTTATGATAAAGGGTCCTTCCCAATTAGGTTGGAGTTTTGAACGTTGTCCACCTGGTTTTACAAAGATTCTTTTAATTACCATCTTACCGATTTTGAACTTTCTCTCAATTACTTTCTTTTGGTAAAAACGTGAAAGCCTATTTTGATAAATACGCGCATGCTCGGCGGCGACCAAATGCTTCTCATCCAGGAGTTCCAACTGGGCAAGGAGAGATTCACGCCGTTCATCAATAGAGAATTCCTTGTCCAATTGTACTCGCAGAGAGGGAATGAGAATCTCATAAGGAACTACCGCCTCCATTCCATAAGTTAGGGTGAAAGGGGTTTGCCCTGTAGGGGTACGAATGGAAGTACGATAGGCCCAAAGAGCTTCAACCAACTTTTCTGGCCAATCTGCAAATTTTTTAGCCTCACACGTTTTCTTGATAATTTTAATCAAAGTTTTGTTAGTTGCTTCTGCTTGGCCATTGCCCTGCGGATAATAAGGAGATGAATGATGCAATGCAATGTTATACCTGTTGCAGAGGTCCTGAAGTTCCTGAGAGATGAATTGGGGTCCATTGTCCGTGACGATGGTACTTGGGATGCCAAACCTTGCGATGATGTTCTTCATTATAAACTTGCAAACAGTTGACGCTTTAATCTCCACGTAAGCTTCTGCTTCCGCCCACTTGGTGAAGTACACCGTCGCCGTGAGTATGAATGACTTTGGTTTCGTGAAAAGGGTCGGATCACCAAGAGGTCCAATGATATCGAAAGCCCACATGGAGAAAGGCCATGGGGAAGATACAGGATGGAGTGAAGAAGCAGGAGAATGAATTTTGTCGGCGTGCAATTGGCACTTAACACACCTTCGAACATAAATAGAACAATCCTCTTCTAGAGTGGGCCAATAGAAACCTATCCTAAGGATCTTCTTAGCTAGCATCTGGCTGTTGACATGACCACCACACCGAATGGGCCTCTTCCACAACCTTCCAAGATTCATCATCGTCGAGGCATCTTAACAGAACTCCAATGAGACCTCTTCTATAGAGCACACCTCCAATCAGGGTGTATCGCTGGGCAACCCTTCTAATGGATTTCTTTTCTTCAGCCGTGGCTTCTTCAGGATATGATTGATCCTTGCAATACTTAGCAATTTCATAATACCACGGTTTTTCTTCATCGTCCAATTCTTCCTCTAAGTCCAATAGCATGACCTCCTTATTCTCAATGATCCTGCCTTGCTCAACCTTCCTAAGCACCTCCTCCTTAACCCTAAGGAAAGTGGGATCTTGAATAGCGGGAGTGAGTCGCTTGTGAACAATGATAGAATGGGAATCCCTTTCGGGAGGAAAAGCCAAGGAAGAAGCAAGAGAAGCGAGAGCATCAGCTAAAATGTTATGGTCACGAGGAACATGAACGAAGATTAATTTGGTGAAAAGCTTGGTATAAGCAGAGGTCAATTCCTGATAGGGTTTGAGTTTAGGATTGAGCGTGCGACACTTGGAGAGCACTTGGCAAAGAATAAGCTGACTATCGCCTACAATTCGTAAGTGGGTAACACCGAATTGATGAGCAGCCTCCAGTCCGGCCAGAAGAGCCTCATATTCAGCTATGTTATATGTAACTGGAAATGCAAGCTGAGAGGCGAGTGGAATTGTGATACCCTCCGGTGATAGAAGAACAACGCCAATCCCTTTCCCTTTTGAATTCAAAGCTCCATAAAAATGTGACGTCCACATTGAGTCGGACTGATTGACGGACATTAGTTCCTCATCTGGAAACTCTGAGCGAACAGGGTCAAATCTAAGGAGAGGATGATGATCAAGATGTTCTGCTATGGCATAGCCTTTAATCGCTTATTGCTGAATGTAGATGATGTCGAACTGAGAAAGGAAGATTTGCCATCGTGCCAATCGGTCGGTGAGAACAGATTTTTCAAGAAGGAACTTGATTGGATTCATACGAGCAATAAGGTGAACCTCGTGAGCTAGAAAATAATGCTTAAGTTTTTGAACTACCCATACTAAAGCTGCACAAGTCTTCTCTATGGCTGAGTACCTCTGCTCACAGGGGTTAAGAAATTTCGACAAGTAGTAGGCTGCCCTCTCTTTTCCTTCTTCATCAACTTGGGCTAGGACAGCGCCTACAGAGTCATCTAGGACAGAAATATAAAGAACAAGCGGTTTGCCTGGAACCGACGGCCTCAGGACAGGAGGATTTGCTAGATAATCCTTCAATCCGTCAAAAGCTGCCTGACACTTGTCATCCCAAAGAAACTTGACTCCCGGCTTGGTAAGCTCGTAGAATGGCCTACATCTTTGTGAATGCTAGGAAATAAATCGGCGAATAAATTGCAACCTCCCGATTAATCCCCGAACTTCCTTCAAATTCTTGGGAGGAGGCATTTCTCTTATGGCCTTCGCCTTATTGGGATCGATCTCAATACCCCTCTTACTTACAATGAACCCAAGCAACATCCCTGATGAAACACCAAATACGCACTTCTTAGGGTTCATTTTCAACTGATACTCCCGTGCCCTTTGCAAGACTTTGGTTAGAACCCCGGTATGCTCAATCCTTGTTCTCGATTTTACTACCAGGTCATCAACATACACCTCAATAAAAATGTGGATTATATCATGAAAAATTGCCATCATAGCCCTATGATAGGTGGCTCCAGCGTTCTTAAGTCCAAATGGCATGACCACATAGTAATAAGTTCCCCATGGTGTAGTGAACGATGTTTTCTCTTGATCTTCCTCAGCCAAGCGAATCTGATTATAACCTGAAAAGCCATCCATAAAGGAGAGAGTCTCATATCCTGTCGTGTTGTCAATCAAGACATCAATATGAGGGAGGGGGAAGTCATCTTTAGGACACGCGCGGTTGAGGTCCCGAAAGTCTATGCAAATTCAAACCTTTCCATCTTTCTTCATGACTGTGACAATGTTAGCCACCCAATTGGGATAGAAGATAACTCTAACAAATCTAGCCTTATGAAGCTTATCGACCTCTTCTTTCATTTTTAATGCCATATTAGGGTGGAAACGTCGCAACCGATGCTTGATTGGAATGGACCCTGGCTTAAGTGTAAGTCGATGTTCAACGAGCGCAAGGTCTAGTCCAGGCATATCTTCATAACTCCACGCAAACGTGTCCTTGTATTCTTGAAGAACCAAAATAAGCGCCTCCTCTTCGGAGGGCGGCAAGTTCTTACTAATGAGGACAAACCTAGGGTCTTCTTTAGTACCCAGATTTATTTCTTTGGTAGGCTCTTCTACTGAGGCTGACAGTTCATCAAATCTCCTCATGCCACTAGCAAAGGCATCAGCCTCGTCCTCATATTCTTCATATCTTTCATCCCCCTCTTCAATAGGGTCTTCATCATTCATTATTTCATAAACACCAAAACCCTCATCAAAAATGCTAGTACCCTCATATTCCTCTTCTAGCAGGATAATCGGATTTTCCAAAAATTCGGGAAGCTCTAAACATGTCCGGCATCTTATATCTAACCCCAACAAGAATCTACGGGGAATCTGCTTACCCTTGGATCTCTTATGTGAAGCTACCCCATGATTTTGAACACTAGAAGAGAAAGAACAACTAGACTGATCACTAGAATTCAATAAAGATGAAGGAGGAGAGGAAAAGCGGGTACAGGAGGTGATACAGACGAAGTCCCCTCACCGGAGGGGTAGGGGAGGTCACTTAATGAATCTTGGAAGAGGGGCCCCGGTATCGGGACACACTCATGAAGCAGATAGGAAGTCTCCTCAATGGAGATGGATTGGGAAGTTTAGATTTTGGTGTTTTTTTTTCATTTTCAAGGAGAAAGCAATGAGAGGGTAAAATAGGGGGGAGTGTTGAAATTGACAAATCGTTAAAGGATTGGGTGAATGATGACCCACGCGGGGGTGTAATGGAGAGTTTTGAAAATTGCTCGAGGAGCAAGGGAGGGATCGGAAGAGAAACTTGAAGCGAATTCGAAGAAAATTTTATTAAGACCGCGGGCGGTCTGGGAATATCTGAAAAAAACTTTGATCAATTAAACGGACAACAGCCGTTGGATGAATGGATTTGGTAAAGAAAATGCTGGCCCACAGCCTGTCTATGTTGAAGCCTTCCTCAAACGGCACATCAGGCTCCCCAGTATCTGTATAGTTGCTCAGAAGCTGCCTCTTATCTGTGATTACTGCTGGCTTCTCAATTAGCTCATGAATCAATGGTGGCCATTCTGGATCAGTTGGCATGAAGAGACGACTTAGGGCAATGGAGATATCATTCATGTCAAACCATCTGTACCAGTCACATTCAGGATCATCCATCTTTCTCCGCTTGTCTGGCCTTAATGACTCCAATGCTTTATATGTGGCTAACGGTGCTATATGGCGAGCAAACTGCCGTGCATGCACATCTTGGCAATCCAACATAGAAGTAATTATCGTTGTCTACTCATCATTATTTTGAATACCCCTTGTTACAAAATGTGTTTGTAGGGTCCATGTGAGAGGTTGACGGTCTGTTTTGAGAGTGGAAGTCATGACGGCCCACGGCTCTTTTTCATCCTTGTTCGGTGCTTTGTACCCTAGGCCACCTCAGGGAGTCATCTTTTGAGGCTTGACAGGCTTGACTTTCCCTTGGTGATTGACACCCAGGCCTTTGCCAGTTCTATAGCCCATTTTCATCAGAATGTTCCATCCTGACGTATTCATCAAACCTTTCTTCTTCTTGTTTGTGGATGGTTGTGGTAGCATTTGAGTGGTAGGAGGGTTTAAAGGGGATGATCTTACCAAATTTTGCCGCAAATCGGCAACATCCAAAACTGAAAGCAAAGGCCTATTGGAAGGCCACATAGAAGGCACTGATGTTGCAGAATGTATGTCTTCGGTCGGCAAGATGGGCATGCTAGTGACTTTAATGATGTGCCCTTTGTGTGGAAACTTTATACATTGATGATTTGTCGAAGGCACAGCATCAAGTTCTTGAATGTACGGGCGACCCAAAATGCCATTAAAGGTCGGGTCCATGTCCAGAATATGGAAATCTACTGTGACCAAGACTGGCCCCAAACCAACTTTTAGAGTAATCATTCCTAATGGTGGCTTTCTAGTGTTGTCATAAGTAGTGACGGTAATTGTGGATGGCCTGATCTGACTTTCCAGGATACCACACATTTTCAAAGTGCTTGGCGACAGAACATTAATGGATGCCCCGGTATCAACCAAACATTATTTCACGGCTATCTTATTGATATCAATGGTGATGCACAGTGCATACTTCCTGGCTGGCTGCGGAGCCAATTCATGTTCATAAAAAGTGATGGCCGGCTGATTGTTAGCTGGATTTAAAATAATGGTGACTTGTTCGGCTGGAATATCTTCATTCACTATTACTCTTTGCAGATATTGTTTAAAGGCTTGCTGATGTGTGGTAGATCTCTTGATTAATTTCAAGATAGAAATACGGGCCGGTGTTCTGTCCAAATGCTTCAATAAATCATATTCCGTGCCTGGTGTAGACTCTTGTTCTTGTTCTCCTTGCTCTTGTGTTGGCTCCTGCTCCCACTAGGGAAACACTCGGTGAAACATCCGTCCGCTATGGAGTACCATCGTTCTTGGAGCCTCTGTCGGGCTTGGAGTGGGTAAAAGGGTGGAGGAAGTAGAGGGAGTAGTGTTGGGTGTAGGTGCAGGAATGGTGAGAAGAGGGGTTCTTATAAGAGGCCTCGTCGGCTGGGGGTTATCAGAATGTGGTGACGGGGATTGGGTAACAAGGAGGGGCCTTGGAATCATAGTAGTGGTAGCTGGAGGTGGAACGGGAGGAGCGACGGCTGCCGGCGAGTGGCGGATAAGGGGAGGCCTATTTGGTGGAAGATTTTGGGATGATGGAGAATTTGTGGATTGGCGTAAAAGAAGAGGTCGTGAAGGGATAAGGTTCGCAGTGAGTGGCCCTGAAGAACGTATGAGGGGACGTTGTGGTTGGGAAGGAGGGATAGGCTGGTGCCTTCTTAACAATGACGGTGGTTGTGGTGGATTGGAATTTTGGTTAATAGCCCTGACAGAGGCGTTTTCATTATGCCAAATTTGCCCTCTCTCCACTTCATGGATCGAGGTGACAATGTTCACTTGTTGATTTAGAACCGGGTGCTCTGATAGCGGATTATTAACAATCCCCATATTGGGTTGGGGTGCAGGAGCCTTTTGTTGCTGGAAGGCTTGTTGTTGTTGACCGTGCTGCTGATGCTGTTGAGCCGATGGCTGCCGAGGAGGTCTTCGGGTCTTTAGAGTAGCAATAACTTTCCTCATCTCATCCCAGTCAATCTCACCTTGGTCATTCATGTCATGTATGTAATCCTTGAAATGAAAGCAATGATCAATATTGTGCCCCGGCTGTCGGTGGAAGACGCAATATCGGGAGGTGTCTACATGTTGCGGCCATATTGCTCTTTCCTTCGGCAATGTGAGCAGGTTGGCGGCCATGAGGGCATTAAAGATATCTAATAAGATTTCAGGTAGAGGGGAGTATTGTGCCCTTCGAGGACCCAATGGCCTTCTGGATTGTTGAAATTGTTGCGATGCATAATTGGCCGGTGGGGGTATTTGGTGATATTGTGGGGTTTGATTTTGTGGAGCAAAGTGGGGTTGTTGTTGAGGAGGTGGAGGAGGCCGTAAGGTCTGAGGAGGGTTGTTATTTGGCTGGTGGATTTGACTCTGGAAGGCGGGCTGTTGTGGTGACGGCCCTTGGTTTGGAGGGTGGCGGAAGGGTGTGGAATTGCCGAACGCACCCACCTGCTCGTTAGTAACAGTACCTTCGATGGTCGCACCAGTATTGCCAATGTTGACATTCCTCTTTATCACCTTCGACCTTGGCTAGAACATGCCCATAATTGGCGAATCTTCCATTTGCATCTGTATATATCTTGCTCTTTCATAGAGATCCTCCATAGTGCTCAGTTTTTTCATGCCCAAGATATGACGGAATAGCGGAGTGGAATTTGAAATAATCATTTTGACTTGTTCCGTCTCCGACAACGTGTCTTTTAGCTTCTCGGCCATGGCCCTCCACCTATCAGCAAATGAGACGAAGTCCTCCTCGGGCTTCATCTTCTCAGCAACCAAATCAGTAACAGACAAGGAGGGACCCACACGGTCCTTATATTTCTGTATGAACTTCCGTTGAACTATATCAAAATCACCGGCATCGGCCGGCTCTAGGGAATAAAACCATTCAAGTGCTGGGCCATCCAAAGACCGTCTGAAGAGATAAGCCAACAAATTCTTATTATCCTGCCAAAATGATGCTTCATACATAAAGTTCTTCAAGTGGATGTTCGGGTTGCCCGTGCCATTATACCGCCAGAAATTCGGCATTTCAGACGGGGGTAGATGAAAAACCGGCATAGGGGGAAGCATGATCTCGGGAGCAATCTTGGATGCAGTGACCCTCTTAAGCTGTTCCTCCATACTAGCCATCTTTTGGAGGGGCAGAGCATGGCTATCAGACTCGGCTGGGGCCTGATGAAAAGAGTGTTGGTTTGTCATAGGCCTTCTTAAAATTTGGGAAACAAGAGGTTGTTGAGGCCTAGCAACGGAGTGACTTGCTAGTTGGGCCGGCATAGTCATAACAGGGGTTGATGGGCGCGAGGGCACCCTAGGGACGACCGTCGGGTCGTTGGGGGAATTAACGGAGTGGCCACCCATGGCCTGGGGAGGGTTAGAAGATGACGGGATGAACTTTCCTTTTAGGAGGACGGCTTGAGTTGCCTGACGCTGGGAGTCATCCAGCTGAGCAATAGTTTTGAGAAACTCATTAAAATTAAAAGAAGGGGAAGTGTTCCCGGGAGTATTCTGAGTAGTAGGTTGGGCCTGGGAAGAAGGCTCAACCTCCAAAGCAGTAGTGGTGGCATCCACCATGTGGACCTGATTAGAAGAAGAATGATAGTTTCCCTCATAATAAATAGAATCCTGAGAAGGAATCTCATAGAACGGGTCAGAGTGACCCTCCTCGTAATCGTCATAAGTGTACCCATAGTTGGCCATATTAATAATTTTATCTGAACGCAATTTCATTCTTGAGGAGAAAGGGATAAATTTCTGACAATAAGATATAACCCAAAAGATATCACCTTTTCAAGCAAAAGAAACACCAAAGTTATAATGAGGGCAAACTTTTAAGATCTCTTTTGAAAATTATTGTGAGTTCAATATTGGGTTCTCTCTTTTGAAGGTGGATCCTGGTTGAAAATTCGGGTATAATCTCCAGGTTTCTAGATTTTTCTCTCTCCTTTCGAACGTGTGGGTCAACTATACTCCAGGTACTTCAATGATACAACCAGCCTGGCGTCCGTGAGGGAATCCATGGGTGTGAGGACTTACGGAGGCTTGGCTTAGGAATTCCCAGTCCAAAGAGACGGAATGCTCAATGGAGGGTCCTTCCTTTACCAAGAGGGGTGTAACTCCTAAAAAGTATGGGGAGAGGAGGTCTCCCAAACCGTATGCAGAGATGAATGCAAACAGGTAGTATCAAACAACAGATATATAATCAGTCAAGTAAACAGACAGAATGAGTAGTCCTGTGGGGCACAGAACAAAAAGACGACCCAGGGCAAGTCGCTAAATGAATAAACAGCGCCTGGATTGCAGGCGCTAATTGCTACGAACAGTGGAAATGACACCTCTGGGCAGGGGCGTGAAGCACTGTAAACAATATTCAGGAAATAACCAAACCACTAATAATGAAAAAAATGACGCCTTGATCTAAGGCGTCCAATGAGCAAATGACGCCCGGGAATTGGGGCGTCAAAACAACTACACAGTGATCGAGCAACGGCAGAGTGAACAGTAACAATGCAAATGACGCCTCGCTGTAAGGCATTTTATGAAGAAATGACGCCTTTGTAAAAGGCGTGAATTATAAAATGACGGCAGCAGGGAGGGCGTTATTTCAGTTCAAAGAACCGACAGCCCTGGCAATCAGATAGAAATCAGAAATCACAAACAAAGGCTAATCAGTGGAGGTGTGCACGCGGTGCACAATGGGGAGTGTGCTACGTGGAGCACAAGGGAGGGACACGCGAGGGTGTCAAAGGAGGGGCACCGAGGGCGTCAATGGGAGGGTGCTACGTGGAGCACAATGGATGGGTACGCGAGGGTACCAAAGGAGGGACACGCGAGGGTGTCAATGGGAGGGGCACGCGAGGGCGCCGAAGGGAGTGTGCTACGTGGAGCACATGGGAGGGGTAATCAAACTAAAAACACAAGATGTCCCACTGTGATCGCCAATTTGTAGATTATGAAAAATCCACTTAATGAAAAAGAAGAATAATATGGAAAATATAAGGGGGTGAATGGGAGCATGCGTAGGATGCTAAGGGAATGTGATCGCCAGAGGGGTTACCTCAAAGAAGAAGATGATCGCATGTACCTTGTGTTTAACGGGGGAGATTGTGAATCCTTTCTTCCTCCTTCTACCGGCCGGCCGATGAAGGGGGTTCTTAGCTTTGATTACCTTGCAAGAACACACACAAAGAAAACAATGACAAGAATGGATTAGCCAAAAGGGTGTAGTATCAATGTTCTAAGAATATGAAATCAATCAAATTGAACATGAACACATCTTGTGTGTTTTGATTTTAAACCCCTAAGAGGAGTAACAAGGTTTGAAAAAATATGGATGCAATGCTAAACAAGTTATAGGGGGTATGATATTTCTAGCAGAGAGCTAGAAAAGGGGATGCAATGATGATGATATGCTACTGATAAAAATAATTAAATCAAGCTAAGAAGAGGGTTCCTTTCTGCTGTGCGTGCAGCGGTAAAGGCAGAAAGAATGTTGGCTTCAATATGCGATGGTCGCAGCAGACGGTGGATAATTAGCCATGGAAGCAGCATGATCCGCCTGGAAGAAGAGAAAACAACAACTTGCAATCAAATAAAACACTCTCCTCTCTATCAGCTCTCTCCCTTCTTCTTCTTCTCATGCCTCGCGCGAAGAGACCCAGGAGGTGTATTTATAGGGCCAAAAATCCTTGCTAAACAAGGATTAAAACAAGGTAATAATCCTCCATCAAGAAACCCTCTTCCCAATCGAACAGGAGGCTCAAAATGGGGAAGGAATCATTAATGGAAAGAAGGAGACAAAAGGGAGACGGAATTGAAAATGACGACCCCTTTATGGGCGTCAATTAAAAATGACGACATGACCAAAGGAGTTAATTAGAATAACGACGCCCATAAAGTCGTCAATTCTGGGATTTAATTATAGAAACAATTAACTTTCCTTATTTAAAATGATGAACTGACGCCTGTCATACAGACGTCAAATAATCAACGCCTTCAAGAGAGACGTCAATTCTTCAGTTTTCCATTTAATTTGGGATCCGTAATTTCCAGTAAATCCAGAAAATGACGCCCGTATTTATAGTCGTCCTTTTTTCAATGAAGCGCCCTTGTCAATGCCGTCAATTTAAAAGATGCCCCTACTTAAGGCGTTAATTCCAATTACCCAAAAAAAACCTAAATAATTCATTAAAAAAAAGAAAAACTTCATATTAAATCAATATTGAAGTCCGCTTTGGGGCGTCATATGGTGACATGGGATTTACTCAACATAGCATCAATTTTGGCGTGTCTACAGTGAGGTTCAGGTGCCAAAAACTGGAACCGCCAAGGCAACCCATACTGCTTCTCTAGTCGCTTCACATCAGCCTCACCCAGCTCGTTGCGGATAGGCTCCGACGGTACAATAAAAGCTCTTGGGGCCTGTCCTTCACCTCGCCCCTCGTCCTTAAGATTCTGGTCCGCCATGGAATAGACAGAAGAACTAGAAGAAGAAGGGGAAAGCTCTAGACCAGAGGACTCCGGAGGAGAAGGAAGCTGACAGATCGTCGCCGCGGTAATCTCTTCCAGGTCTGTGAAAGCTGCTGTGATTCTCCGCTCCTCCGAACTGCTCTCACGGCGCATGAGCCCCCCTCAAAATATAAATGCAATAGAAGGTAAAACCCTAAACCCCAGAGATAAAGGGACGCAAACAACGTGCAATGCTTATAACCCTTAGCTGGAAGCGGTGCGGCGTTCCGATCTTCCGTAGAGGGGCCTTCTTGCAATAATTTTCAAAATTATCATTATGACAGGCATATTTTCAGGGCAAGCCGCATCATGTGGCCCCTACCAGATAGAGATATCTACCCAACCAGAGCCACAAAAAGTCCAGCCCAATTGCTACTCGTCCGAGCCTAATTTTGGCTCGAGAGTAGGAGGGGAACAAGTGGAGAGGGGAAAAATAACTGCCCGGATGGAGAGGCCAGACGAGGTCTGATTTACCCTAACGAGGCCCAGCTCCTTGAAGTGGTAGCCATAGGGCCCATAAATATAAAGCCTAATAACTCACTCGGATCAAGCACGTTCTTGGCGACCTTCGGCTTGGGAAGTGCGAGCATCAGTTCGATTGGGAGAGCTCCTTTGGAGCCCCGTATTCTTTGCCCAAACAACGCACTCATCGCTCGGGAGACCTCTCCTGGGCCAGTGCCTCCTGCTCGGGCCAACTGATGGAAGCTTATCTGTATGGCCGTTACGAGTCCCTTAATAACGGAGAGCTCAAAGGTATAGGGGAGATCAAGAGTCTGCATGCTATAAAAAGTCCACAAGGAGGACGTAACCCCCCCTGAAACACCTCAGCTTATAGGGATCATTCACTCAACGAGCCACTACTTAAACTAGAAGAGCCCTTTTGCAAAGAGGTAAGCCAAAAAAAACCCTGAGCAGGAACCACTTCACCTTTTGGTGGAGAGGGATCTTGTACTCCCATCTTCCTCCTAACCCCCCTTCGCACCAGTGCTCTACTACATTTGATGACTTAAGCATCGGAGGGTCTTCCCAGGGGATCTATCCCTGGGCACCTCTGACGTGTTTCCCTCTTTGCAGTTCACACTTCAAGTATACGTTGTCATCTTCTTCCCCGCTCAGGAGTAGCGCAAGATCGCCCCTCTTCAAACCCAATTCTCACATGGGTTCGGAATTTCTTCCTAGTTCGTAGGTATGGCTCCTTAAGCTTGGACTTAACCTATGACATGATATTTTTCCCTAGGACTAAGTACGTCCTTAGACCTAGGCTCTGATACCACTTTAACTGTCACGCCCCAAGATTATGCAGCGGAAAATAATCGGGAACGTGAATAGTCAGCAAGAGAAGCCTCAAGCACGCAATATAATCAAAGCGTAAATTATTCACACATAAGATGAATGGACACAATAATTGATCAAAAATCTGACTTTTATTGATAATAACGATCACGTACATGATGTAGTCTTCATGACTAACTAGACTCAATAAAGTGCAAATTATATAGACGACTCTTGACTAGACTAGCTACGGCCTCTCTCGAACAATCAATCACTCCCGGATCCATCACTTGAATAATCTGAATCTGACCTGCTAGAATTTCCTGAAAAAGATTGGAAAAGTAGGGAATGAGCACACATGCCCTGTAGGTATCTTCGTATCAACATGAATACATGCTTTAAGTAATTAACATTTTAGCTCTAGAAGTAAGATAAAGAAAATATGATAAAACACGCGGTATAATCCAAACTAACACAAGTAACAAGATATGATCAAGATGAGATATGAGAGTCCTTGTAGATTGAGAATATGATCATGCAAGAATATAGTATGAATGTAAATATGGCCTTTCATGAACAAAAATGTAACGAGAATGCACTTTTCATAACCATAAAGGCTATGCACTAGAAAGTCACTATATTACGCAAGAGTGTAATTTCACTAGATTGCCTCGTGATTTTCACTTATTTATAAAGAAAGTACTCCCAGCGCAATGCGACGCCAATAGCATCATACCCCATGATTTATAGCATGTTTCTGGCAATCAGCCGAGGGGGCTAGCATTGAGCCCTTGGACACAATCAGTGCCCGAACTGCATATTCACGTATAAATCAAGCTACTTCCATGAGTATAACAATAAAGTTTGGCCAAAAATGTAAAAAGTTCAACTATAGTTTCATGATAGCAATTATCAAGGTAAGAATGCTTCAACTAAGAATAGGAGATTTCAAAGAAGAATTAAAAGAATATTATGTCACAGAAGGAATTCGGCAGCATAACGGTACATTCTTTAACTTCCATAACTTATTAGATAGCTTTGGAATAAAGTGTTAGATGCTAGATAATCAATAGACCATCTAGGGATTTAGGAAAAACCAACCCAAAGTTCAAACTTCGGGTTAGACAATTTCAAGAACTAAGCGGTCGTTTCTTGGACCGTTTCATCGATCAGGTGGTCAAGTCTAGTCTTTTTAGTAGAGCTATGCGATCTGGTCAGGACCGTCTGTGGCGAGTCTAAGCCGGAACAAAGAAAGCTTGACTCAGAGAGACATGCAGTCATGGGATGACCGTTTACGAAACGAAGCGGTCAGAGTCTAGACCGTTTCATGGATTGAGTCGATGCATGAAAAAGAAGTGTCGACGCAGTGAAAATCTTCTGGAGCTTTGCGGTCTAGTGAATGGCCGCTTGGTGAATTTTAGCGGTCGTCCATGTGGCTGCTAAGGTCCAGAATACATAAAACACCGATAAAGTACTTTCTAGATAAATGGCTTTGATGGTACAACCAGCTCGGCGTCCTAGTGGGAATCCCAGACTCGCGGAGTCTTACGGAGGCCTTGAAATATAATCCCCTAGTCCGACAGAAGGAAAATCCGACGGAGATGTTCATAAGTCCAAGAAAGTGTGCCTATAAGTGCAAAGTATAACTAATGACAACATTCCGCGATATGTGTCATGTACTTAAGAAAATGACTCATAGATGAGAGAGATATCGTGAAAGTCATTGATCAAAACATCACTATAAGGTCTATGCATGAAATCATGATCTTAAATATAAGAGTATAAGTTTGGCTTGAAAATAGCATAGGCTAAAAATAAATATTTAAACCATATAAGACATACATTCTAGCAAAACGATGGACAACATAACCAATATTAAGAATGCAAAGTCAAAACTAGGAATAAGTCCTAAGTAACTATGCTTATCATATGATAAATAAGGCTAATTTGTATTATGTTTCGGGTTAACATAAATATAGAACTCAGAAACCCAAACGGTCTTGTGATGATCGTTTTATAGTGCTTAGCGGTCTATCGTAGGACCGCTTAACAGGGCTTAGCGGTCTTAGGAAGACCGTTTCTTCCTATCTGTAACAAAACTATAGTAACACCAAAGTGTATGCTAATCTAAGGCAATACTTAGATAATAATCATGCTAACTAGATAGGTAGGACATGATAATCTATAAGAAAAGCATGGAGATGTACATGTTGCATGAATTAAGCCAACAATATTTACTTTTCTTATTAAGGGCAAGGTTCATGCATGCTATGCTAACCCTACATGCGCAGTCCAAGTAAAACATCAAATTCGTCGAGCTGGTAACGGAGGGCAAGGTTCATGCATGCTATGCTAACCCTACATGCACAAGGACGCCGAGCTGGCTTTGATGGTACAACCAGCTCGGCGTCCTAGTGGGAATCCAAGGTTCATGCATGCTATGCTAACCCTACATGCACAATCAATGAAAATAGGAAGTAACGGAGGGCTATTGTTCCTAACACGTTAATTCAGTCTTTTCATGTGATGACCTACCTTCAATTCGATCCCTAAACTTCAGATTTCAGACTGGAAGGAAACCCTAGTTCTGCACGTTCGGTGCTAAACCAGCAACTTCCCATCCCTTTATCTCCCGATCCTCTTGACCTATGATTATGAAAATCGGAGGGTCGATAGAGGATACAAAAGACAACAATAAGTTCTAAAGACATAACCCGAGCTAACCTCGTTTAGGTCTTCTAAATTCTTGATCTTCACTGGATCGGCGTACTGGTTCTTGTGCAATCTGTTGCGATCTAGCAACTTGTAGATGCTCTATTTCTCCAACGGCTGGGTCTTCTAGCACGAAAGTTGGAGATATGTTAGATAAAACTAAGGAGAATATAAAGTTCTAAATAACCAACCTTAGAAGATGTCTTCTTACCTTCGAAATACGCACTCTAAAACAAGGGTTCGCGCAGGTCCAAACAAGGATCCATTTATAGGTTTTAGAATTAGGGCTGAGGGTTTGATCGAACTTAGAGTCCTATTAAGGTGCATGATCGATTCCCAAGAGTCCTAGACATGATTATGTGTCTACACACTTCGATCTAAGAGGATTTGGATGCCAAAGTTCCCATCTTTTCATGCCTTCTTTCATTCACGGAATCCTGAGAGCCATGCAATCTTCTAGGGACAGTTTCTTGCGTCAAGCGGTCGCCCGATAGACCATTTTCAATGTTGGGCGTCAAAATTTGAATTGGTTCCAACTCTTTTGATATTATCTCCCATTATCTTATAATTAGCCTATTTATCCTTTTAAAAATTCAAAATTGATACTTCTTAGAATATGGGCCAAGGTCCAAAAATCATAATTAGTCCATGTGGGCTTATTTAAATGGGCCTTTAAAAAAGTTTAAATACTCTTTAATTCTTTCTTAATAGACCATTAAGTCTTTAAAATTACTTAGTAATTATATTTTAATCCTAGAAAATTCCAAGAAAAATGTCACGCCCCGAACCGATAGCAGCGGAACGTGTCGTTCGGAACACGGCAGTGATACAGTCGTGAATAGTCAGAGCATACATACGACACAAAAATTACAAATTGTACAATGTTGGCCAATTTAACCTTTATTGATATTCAAATATTCGAATTACATACATTGACTCAACTTACATAAGTAAAGAAAGGACTCACTATTACATTTTAATAAAAAGAAAAGACTCAAATACTTTATAAAGGGAAAAGACTCAAGGATAAGATAAGACTCAAGAAAACTAAAGACACCGACACGATTCTCCATAACGCTCATCACTCTTGCCCTTCCCCATCTGATGGACTATCTTCAATGTCGTTACCTGAAAAACGTTAAAGATAGGCAGGTGAGCGAAACGCTCAGTAGGAATTACATCTCTCATCAAGCAGAATATAAGTGATTAACCAATTACTCATGTTCATGACAAATGAAATGCAGGAACTAGGAAATCATGATGATCAATCTAACAGGACAGATGAATATTAAAGTCAAAGGCAGTTACGAGCTTAAGAGAAATAGGGATGAATTCCCATGCGGAGTTAAGGACAAGCTATCAGAATATAACAAGGATAGATACGCGGATGAACATAACTTCAGAATTGGCCAGAATATACAGAGTTTCAATAAATATAGGCAGAATTAAACATTCAAGCAGAATAACTAAATTATCAGAATAACTGAACAACAAAATATCAGAATAACAGAATTAACAGAATTTATAGAGTTTACAGAATAACATATATAACAGAATAACAGAATATGACAGATGTACAGAGTTTGGTGCAATGCCACACCCAGAATTTTACCATGGTTTACAGAATTGGACTTCCGTTCTACCTGGCACTGAAAAGTCGCGGACCCAGAGCCCTTTAATATTTCAGAATCAGATTTGGCCAAATACAGAGTCAAAGGGTTATGTTCTCAAATTGATGACAAGAAGATTCCAAAAGGAGTAGAGTGTCAAGACTAACGGAAAATCAAAGTGACACGGATCGGATCCGAGGGTTTTAAGGTACAACCAGCTCAGCTACCTTGAGGGAATCCAAGGCTAGCGGAGACTTACGGAGGTCTCAATGACTAACTTGCCAGTCCAGTCCGAAGGAACGGAATGTCCAACAGAGGGCTCGTATGTCACCGAGAGTTGAGGTGTATACGTGAACCAATTATGAAACATGGACTCCAACTACGGACGTGAGATGGGAGTGCTAGAAGACCCGCGGTATGGGTCAAAATCGGGAGAAAACGGTGAGAACATGAATGTGTTAATTATAGAATTCATGTCCATCAAATTCTATAATTAACTATAATTAAATAAATTTATATTATTTGATGCCCGTGAGTGGCGTCATTTATTAATTAGCATCCTCTTGGAGGGGCGTTAATTTTATGATTTATAACTGAATTTATTTAACAAGAATTCACATTTATATCTATTTATCTGAATAATTTCAAAAACACGCATTTCAAGACACATTGATTTATTTAAAATAATTTACAGAACTAGAATGTATGATAATTAGGAGAAAAATACAAGGATTCCAAAAATATATTTTTTATAATTTTTTGTTACATATTTTAATAATTATGGATTTTCAAAGATATGCATACATGATATATATATATATATATATATATATATATATGTTAAACTGACGCCTATGAACAGTGGCGTCCAATTGTATTTTGACGACCGTTTGTGGGTCGTTAATTCAAAAAGGTCCAATTTTCAACCCTCTCGTTTCTCGACGTAACTATATCGGAATTGAGCCTATAATATACCGAAATGACGGGCTCGAAAAACTCTACCTAACCAGACGTTCAAAATAATTTTTCGTTGAGAGACGGGGGATCTTGAGATAGGGGGCACGAAAAATGATGTAATCACTTTCACTACCTCGGTCTCCACCCCAATAGCAAGCCCATAAATTTTCATGTCCAAAGGACACTCCGGCGCCCACGAATAAATTGTCAAAGTAAAAACTTATAACTAACATGTTACAGTAAAGTTCATGATTCGCCGAGTAACTCTATAATTTCATATATTACTTAATCAATTTGTTAACTAGTTAATATTATTGTATAAACATATGAAAATTTAAAGAAAAATATGAAGATTCAAATCATATACATTATATGATTTTTTTGATACGTGGGTTACATGGATAAAATTATTAAATCATGCATTAACTTTGTTAACCTCACGTGAAACTACAGAAAAACATAAAACATGCAGATTTAACTCATAGTTTGGCTTGATAGAGAGAACACCTACCTCGATTGTCGATTGGATTGACAGATGATGAAAAGGCTATAGAACTCCGATACTCTATTTCCAACAGAGACAGCAGCAGCAGAAAAGATCAGTTTGGACGAAATCAACAAGAAACGGCTTGGGTGAAACAATAAGAGCAACGACTCTTATTAATAACAGCAGCAGCAATAGCCCTCCGGGAAAATTAGAGAAAATTGTTGCATAACGAAGGTGCAGCCGGAGGAAACGAAGTTTCTGTTGCCTAAAACCCTATTGTAGTCGACGAGAGAAAAATTCGTTTAATGGCTCGAAGGGTTGGTATTTATAGGGTATTAGAGACCTTAAAAGGTTGGAGTTCGATTGGGAAGAGCATTCCTAATATTAATCTTTTCGCATTAAAATTTCCATTACAATTCTTTCCGAAACACAACACTTCCTAATTTCAGTGAAATGGAAAAGACGACGTAGGTTGGGTCGCCCTTTTATAAATTGACGCCTATATCTAAAGTCTTTAATTGTTTAAATAACGCCTTCCCATAGGGCGTTACTTCATTAATTAACGCCTCCTATTATGCCTTTAATTTCATAAAATGCGCCTTAATCTCGGGGCGTGTTTATACTTCTATTAATATTTGACGACTTAAACAAAGTCGTTTGTTTTAACCGATTACGTTTTTAACGTTAATTTAAAGAGTAACAATCTTTAGAGATTTTTATCTTTTTTATTTGATGGGATATCGACATGAAATTTTATGGGTATACATTTTCCATTTTCTCTATTTTTCTATATAATCAGTTTTATGAAATTCTTTTAATATAAAAAGCGGCACTATTCACTATTACTATTCACTAAATAAAATAACGACTTGTGATAAGTCGTTGGTTCTTTAAGTAACGCCCATGAACAAGGCGTTAATTCCATTTTTTGCACCTTTTAGTACCACCTACAAAAGACCTAAATTGCTTATATACTCATTCCTTTACCATTTACTCATCTTTAATGGATTAAATCTTGTTAATACACCTTATTCCTTCAACTAAAAATATAATATAATAAATATGAAATAATAAATTTTCTAAATTATTAATAAAAATCTAAATTAGCATTTTCTCCAAGATTTATTTATTATTAATGGAATACGATATGACTTTAAATGCCTACTTAAAATGACTCTATATTCCCAATCCCTTAGAATTTTAGGGTAGGGTCTATAAGATCCTCTTGTAAGGCCCATTTGGAAATCTCGGAGTTGTATACAAGGTCTGGCCCTGATTATCTATTGGTTTTAAATTTATTTAGACTTTCTGTTCCTTAAGTTTACCAGGGTTGCTATAAAAAATCTGGGGTGTTACACCAACACACACGCAGGACGATGCCTACACACGCACGGGGAAGAACCTCCCCACGAAGAGAACTCTCCCCACACTGTTAACACAGCAACAACGGGGACGAACCCCAAACACTCTGGATCTTAAATCCAGTAGCATACATACACACAAACGCTGCAACAGACGCATCAATCAGCACACACACGATCGCACGTAGGCGATCAAACCACACGCTGCACAGATTCAGCAACCGAGACATGACCGTATGCAGACGGTCCACACACGAATATCTTAGAGTTCAGAAAATGATAATAAATGTTCAATACATGCTCAGACCAAAATATAAACCATGAAAAACATCGTAGATAGATAAATGAAAGGTGTAGAGTTTATCCCCCTTGATTTCCAAGGCCGATAGATGACATTGCTTGAAACTTAGGTCAGAGGGAAGATGAATGATCATGATTTCAACATCCTCTTGATCCTCTCTTCATTCCGCTTCTCTTTTCTTTCTTCCTCGAACTCCAGAAATGCCTTGGTGGATATGAAATCTCCTTCTCTTCTTCCCATTTTCTTCTTTTCCCCTTTCTTCACCGGCAAGATAAGAAATATTAGCTCAAATGGAGTTCTCTCTTCTCACAAATTC
Source organism: Amorphophallus konjac (assembly GCA_022559845.1). Classification (NCBI taxonomy): domain Eukaryota; kingdom Viridiplantae; phylum Streptophyta; class Magnoliopsida; order Alismatales; family Araceae; genus Amorphophallus; species Amorphophallus konjac. Next base: position 167,795,670 of record CM040124.1, on the reverse strand, counting down.
GGAGCTCATGTATATATATATATATATATATATATATATATATATATATATATATATATATATATATATATATGATAGTGCATAAGACCCGTATAGCCCTTGCAAAAACCTTGCAAAACCCCTCACATATGTGTATTAGAACCCTAAGGGCAAAGGGGCCAAAATAGGGTTCAGTCGGATTGGGTTTGATGAGTTTCAAATGAGATTCGCAAAGCCAGATCCGGAGTGCCCAATGGAATCGGTCGACCGATCCAAACATTTCGGTCGACCGATCTACACAGATTCGATCGGTTGATTCAACATGTTGACGCAGCCTCCACAGGGAGTCAACCTGCCTGCTTTGGTCGAACGATCCTCTACTTTTACCGATCGAAAAACCCGCAAATCAGAAAAATAAGGTGAAATTAGTGATTTTTCATATACATTGATGCCACCTTACCTTTGATCAAACTCTTGATGTCTGGGGAGCCTATTAAACATTCTCAAAACCATTTCGAACACCAAGAACCAATTTCACCAACATTCACATGAATAGTTTAGAACATTAGCTCAAGAGTCCTATGAAGAACATGCATGAACATACGAAATGAGTATATTGCTAGCTTACCAAGTTTTATATGAAAGTCTCAACCAGTTCTCACCATCATGGCTTTTAATACGTCATGAAAAATATGCATGGAGTACATTCAAAACTATACAAAAGACCCATGAACCATCATTTTAAAATGACCATACTTCACAATCTCCACAACCAAGACACAGGTTCAAATCATCATGTATCTTTGCAATATAAGACCATCAGCATCCCAATTTCCACTAAGATATGCATGAGGATCCTGAACATATGACAAGCCTCAAAAGTCCCATGTGGAAAATGCATGAAGCACATTCAAGCAATTTACTTCAAGACTTGTGTGAACTACTTAAGCACATTGTGAGCCTTAGGAACCATGAAGAATATACATGTAAACACAAACAAAGCTCAGTTTTCCTCAACCAAAAATCAAGAGCAATTAGGCATGCATTTGACCAAAGTATGAACACCATTCAAACCACATTCCATCAAGTTTTATATAAATAGATTGAGCATATATCAAGCCCAAAAATCTCATGTAGAAAATGCATGAAAGCCCATTCAAGACTTTGAAAACCCATGTATGAAGTGCATGAAACGTAGAAGGGTCGACTCAATACAAAGGATGTGTTGACTCCTTGTTAGAGAGCATGAAGAAAACTATGTTAAAAGCACATGGTGAGGTCGATGCAATGCATGGGGTGGTGTTGACTCCACTGAAGAAAAACCTGCAAAAATGCTCATCCAATCATTCATTTGACTTCCAAGTGTGATCCTGCAAAGCAAGGTAACCTGAGTAGTTTGAATAAGTGTTAAGAGTTCTTCAATCAACATTGCTCAATAAGAACTCTAATTCAGAAATACTCAACAAGATATCTTCATAGAAACTTACCTTGAAGCCATTCTTTAACTCATTAAACAAGTTGCAAACATGTTGCTCAATGATACACACACACAAGCACACTCGGTTTGTTATCATTAAAACCCAACCACCAAAATCAACTAGGGGATGCAACATGGCGGCTTTGACATTCTTCAATTGAAGAGCTAATCTACTTGAGTGAATTTGATGTTGATGTAGTTGTATCGTCCGGAGAATGGATAACTAACGCTTCATTTAGATAATGGCATATCACTTAAGGCTCTGAAAAATTAATCCTTTGAAAGAAATAACAAAGATTTTGTTCCCAATAATTAAGAGATATGATGTCATTAAAGAAATTCCTGGAACTGGAATTTGCATATAACTGTCTCCTTGGAATGATAATGTCATCTAAAATATTTTTGTCAATCAACCAATCAAATATTTCGGGTTCCAAGAAAGTCCATTTGAGATTATTAATGAAACAACTGATTCTTCCAACAGATGTCATATAAAGATCTAAATTTGTATATTCTCCCTGAATTGAGCTGCCATAAAAAAATAATGTTCTGATGTGTTGGCATAAATGTAATCTTTGTCATGGAGTTCTGATTGATAATCATTTCCATGAAGTCTGTGTTCGTAACATCCTTATTTGAATTGATTTTAAGTCACTTGTGAGTGCATAAGGAAGATGATGATCATTACCAGCAACTCATTCAATTGTAAATTGATATTGATCTAAAATAAACTGCCACCATGCATATCTTCGGAGTTTGGCATTATCGGATAATTTTCATTTTATAAAGACTCCGAGAGTAGAGGAATCTGTACGAAGGATAAAAATTTCCCCTATTAGATAGGATTGAACATTTTGAATACCTTTTACTACTGCTAGTATTTCTTTCTTAGCAGGACAATAATTAAATTCAAGCCTTTTAAACTTCCCACTCAGATATGCACAAATATTTTCTTCTTTGTCCTTTTTGTGAAGAAGTACTATAGACCAAGTCTCTATTTGCAGACCAAGTAGCTAGAATATATGGGCCTTGATAGGTTGGCGGTAAATGAGGAAGATGTTTACATTCTTCCTGTAATTGTAATACTTCTTGTGTTGCTTCATAAGTCCAAACAAATGGCTTTGATCTCATTGATCTACAAATATTTTTGGTCGTCTTAGAAAACTTTTCGATGAAGCTGCGTAAATAATTAACACATCCCATAAATTTTTGACATTGTAGTAAATTTTCCAACTGAGATGGAAATTATTAAAGCTTCTCCAAAGGATGTGGTTGCATATATGTTTTATGGTTTTTTATAGTAATTCCCAGAAAATCTACTTGTTCTACAACTATCTAAAATTTATCTATTGTAGCAGATCTTCCAATCCCATGCTCAGTAATAATTTCCATAAAGATACGAAGATGCTCTAATTGTTCTGGCATGGTGTCTGAGAAGATAAGAAAATCATCTATATAATTGGGTATAAAAAAAGAATAAGGTTTAAATATTTCATCCATTCATCGTTGGAATTGAGAAGGAGCATTCTTAAGCCCAAATGGAAGTACCAGCCATTCATGTAATCCAGAGGGTGAAGAAAAAGCAGTTTTATGAATACCTTCTTCTGCTATTTTGATCTGATGATATCGTGATTTACAGTCGAATTTGCTGAATATAAAATTTTGAGCTACTCTCTCGATTAATTCTTTCTTATTAGGAAGTGGCCATTTGATATCCATAGTAATGGCATTTAAAGGACCATAATCAATAACCATTTTGACTTTTCCTCGTTTTTGTTCTACATGTCCTCTGACTATAAAAGTTAAGCAGGAATAATTAGAATTTGAAGGTCACATAAGTTGTTTGTCCATAGATTCTTGAATTTATTTTCTCATTTCTGCCTCATCTTCCAATGAATGTCTTATAGGCTTACCTTGTAATGGGATATTATGAATGGTTGGAATATAAGCCACTGGTGAATCCATATCCCATTTTTCCAAGGATGTTTAATGCATCAATCTTGTAATTTCTTTGTAATTTTCACGAAAGATGTCAGGTATGCTTGTGCTGGAGAAGAAATTTGATTGAGCTGTTTGATAATTGAATATTTCTCAACCTTTTCATGTTACTTTTCTTGGATTTTGATAAGCTGTGAAATAGATAAATCTTTTGACTTTACTAAATGAGACTATGATTTTAATAAGGAGATATTAAAGGAATAATCTCTATATCTTGATTGATATTGAGAACCAACATATCTTTAACACAACCAACACCCATATCATATCCGCCATCATTAATTTAAACAAAATCTAATAATATGATCTTCTTTCTGAGTTTAATAGGGACCTGCAAGGCAAAATCTGCTATTGCTCTTTCTCCATTCATAGTTTGAATAGTATATCCACCTGAAGGATAATAAATCCCATTTTTCCAGAATTCTTTAACACACCAATTAATGTTAGCTCCTGTATCAATTTTTTTTTGATATTTTCTCCATTTTTCATTTCCATCGATAGCTACCAACCCCGGTACAATAAAGCTCTATGTAAGCTTGATCATCTTTTTGATTTGTAGTACCAGATTATCGGGAATAGTCTAGTGCTGCGATGGAAGGAGAATTTCTGGAACAAGATTTCTCTTATAATCACTCTGAAAGGAAACAGATGAACGAGTGCCATATTTTGTGATATCTGTGTTTCACACGAAAAACATGTCGGCAACCGCATCGAGAAGGGGGAAATAAAATGACAAAGGAAAAAGGAAGATTTTTATGTTATGGCGGGGGTATTTTTATTTGTAGCCATATGTTTCTCGAGGTAGTACCGTGCACTCGCATTTTACGGAAGGTCAAAATGGGTTGACTTGGCACGAGGGGTTTCTCGGGGTTCTAACGGGGGTGAGTGAAGGATCATAGATGTACGAGAATAGTGTGGTTAATCATCTCATGTGACTGGTGCAGGTGTGACTGGGTGGAATACGGGCATGCCAGTCGATTTCTCGACGATCACCCGTGGAACCAAATTTTGTCAGGGGAAGCGCCGCCGGGGCTCGACACGTGGGCTCGAAGGGTATCGAGTAGCACGTGGAGAGAAGGGGGGTTCCATAGGTACGAGTGCGCATGCGATTGTGGGGGTTTTTGTACAGGAAGTCTTTCCCCACCGACCACAAGTAGCCTGTGTTTGTTTTACATCGGATTGAATCTGAACACCTTTGTTCCATGCTGAAGGAGGGCCTAGATGTTTCGAAAGACATGGGTAGAGGACTAGGTGTACACTGCAGCTATAGGGCGACGTCACACTCGACTAGTGGGGTCAGTTGATTGGAATCTGGGAGACTGGTCACACATCGACCGGCGTGAGGGCGAGACTGGGACGTGGGTATGGGTATGCACGAATAACAAATTATTCTTTCGTTATAGATGCCATGAAAGCATTACGGGTGGGTCTTAAAGGCCAAAATACATCTGGTGCAAGCCGTGTGACCATTTTGACACGTGGATCGGTCCCCAGGTTAGTGTAGGATAAAGCGGATGTTCACGTATTTTTACAGAGGCTCTCCACAAGGGGCTAAGGGCATGCCCGAGTTGTCGAGCGAGGACTAGACTGGAGGGCAAGGGTGGAAACTGGCTGGCGCCTAAGGGAGGCCAGATGTGGTTCGAGGTGAGCAGTCAGGTATGGGTTCCGGAAGGCGAGTGTCTTCATGCCGGGGAGTTAGAGCCTGATGAGGACATCCCCTGCCACTTCTTTTTTGCTTGGGACCCCCGTTGCTTGCCATCGACACATCACCTTGTTCGCCACCTTATTTTGAGTCATGATATGTATTTGTTTCTTTATTTTGATTAATAGATCATGTAATTTCCCTTTGTTTAAGTCAAGTACCTAGGTTAGTAAATTATTTACCTATGCTTTGAGTCAATTGGGCCTTAGTATCCTAGTTTGGGCCCATAATTGTTGTCTATGATAGCTTTGGTCTTCTGTCTAATTGCCAAGGGCAATGTTTTCTTGTAAAAGATTAGGTGCCTATAAAAAGGACCCAATCCCCCTCATTTGTAACATTTTTTGATGCATTAAGAAATACAAACTCTCTTTGAGCAATTATCTCTTTTCCCCCCTCTAGGAGTGGATTCTCCTTCTCTCTCTCTCTCTCCCTCTTTAAAGGGGGTGTCCCTTTCTCTGTCTACCTCTCTTCTCTCTCTAGGTCGCCCCCTATCTCTCATCCACATCATCTCCACCTTAGCCCATTCCCTTCTTGCCCCTTCAGCCCTAGCATCCACATCATCTGCCACCTCATCCTGACCCCTCAACTTCCCCACCCCTCTATTACTTCCCCATTAATTCTCCCATAGCCCCCAAGAGTCTTCTCTCTCTCCCAAGGTAGAATCCCACTCTCCAAGCACCCCTTCCCTTCCCCAATACGCCCTTCTACCTTCCCAAGACCCCCATTGATTGCCCACCATTAAACCAAATTCAAACTAGGGGAGAGAACCCCCCTCCCGAGGCCAACCTGTGCCCCCCTCTGCCCTCTCCTACTAGCTCCGCCCCCAACACCCCTTCTCCTCCTCCCCCTAGCCTGGTTCTCCCCCTCCCTGATCTCCTCTACATTAGGGGTCGCAGCCCAGCCCAGCCCACCCCTCCTCCCTCTCATCTTCTCCATTCTCACCCCCTATCTCCCACAGCCAACCAGAGAACAGTAGCTAAAAATCCATCTACCTTGTTGCAGCATTGCCACCGCCTCCCCTGAGGAGTTTCTAGAGAGCAGCCAAGTACCAGTAGATTCTTCTCCGAGCTATCTTTGCAACGAGAGCTCAAGCACCTCCAGCCGACGTCGCAGCCGACCGGAGGAGCACTTTTCGTTCAGCTGCGCAGTCTACCTCCAGGAACAACCAGAGCCAACTTGTAGATGCCCTTACGCCCTCCTATCAAGGATTTTGATCCTGTCCTTGGGTCACGGTGTTCCCCTAAGAGCCTTCTTTCACCTCCAGGAAGAAGGGCACCATTCGGCCACAGGAGCACACCGGATCGACCGTTTTCCCCAGTGTGGGCAGACTGCTCACCCAGCTCTGGAAGCCCTGGACCAGTCGGAGTGCAGAAGCCACCCTGTCTCCATCTGGCAACTCCAGCATCCTCCATTTGGTGGAAATCATCCACGGGCTCTCCTCTTCCAAACGGCATTGGTTTTCGTCCATCCCGGCATCGCATCTGAGAGCACCAACCGCGGCAAGGTGCCTTTGTCCTGCCAACGACCCAGACTGCGCTCCGGCACGAGAATGGCCGGTGTTGGTTCTACAACCATCAGACCGGGGTCCTTACAATGTTGACACGTCCCCAAGACATCCTTCTTCACGTCAAGACTGGTCTCATCCCAATACGACCCCGGGTCGATGAGTTACAACACCTGTAAGCCAGCCATGCACTACTGTTCATGTGTTCTATTTTACCCCACCGATGTCTAGAAGATACCATTCCGTCATACGGGCGAGTTTCAAAGTGAAACTTGGTGGAGTTAAGCTAGGGCCATCCCTCTCTCTTAAAAATCTGGTCTGGGCTCGTTTCGCCTCCCAGCTGGGAGAGCTACCCCGAACAAGCCGTCTCTGGCCAACAGATGACAGCACCAGCGTAGACTTACGAGAGCGGCCTTCCACGAACCAATGACCTCTGCACGAGCTGCTTCTTCTTCCTGGTCATTCTCAAGGTTAGCAGCTTTCCAGTGGTAACAAATTCAACCTCTTCAGGTGCTTGAGCCGAGAGTATCGCAACCGATAACCTGCTAGCACCAGATTGACCAGATAGCATGGTGATCGGGCAGGCAGACTGTTCACTACACCGCCAAATCCCCTTACCGCCTGGATGGCTGAAAGCCCCTCCCTGCATGGAGGTAGTTTTCGTTGTCTTAAATTAATTCCCCATCCCTGAGCCAACCCTCCTATGCGAGCTGTAGTGTTGTACTTGCCATTTCAGGTCAAGTGGCATCGACACAGCATCCGAGTGTGTTCCCGTGCTTCCCCGCTCGATCTCGTCTCCGGTCGGGATCAGTTTCTTCAAACCGATCAGGTGAGCGCTCGGTTCCCCTCTACTGGTTAATCACTTTGCTTAGCTAGTATCATTTTTACTGCCCGTCGGACGGTGAGTAAGTGCTCGATCCCCATCCCACTCATTTGTGCATCCCACCGTGGAGTGAGCTGCGAGTGCCACCTTTAACCCACGCCCATGGCGTGCTTGCCGCCCACGATCGTTGGAGTCCCAACCCCCTTAGGGGGTCAGCCCAAGCATAGCAAAGCCCTTGGAACAGAGAGGTCCCACCCCGGACCCTCACGATCATCCCGAGTCACCTTTGGTAGAGAGTGCGCACCGCGTGAGTGACCCGATATATCGAGTCCGCTACTACTCCTTGTGTGTTTGCGAATATAGGTCCTAGGCGCATCGTGTCATACCGTGGCATACTTGGCTGTGCCACATCAAGTGTTATCAGAGCAAGTTCTAGACTTGTTCTCACAAGTCAAGTCCTAGGGCACTTGCATCCATCACCCCGTGCATCATTACTTCCCAATTTGCATGGCTACCCATAGAGGCACCTCTTACCTATCAAATCCGTGATCCTCAGTCCTCCCCATGGATCCCAACCCCCAAGAGAGCCAAGCCACTAGGATAGCTGGTCTCCAAGGACAAGTAAACACCCTCAAGGGGACCTCCACAAACATCCTTGAAAAACTCGATACCATAGCTAGCCAACTTGGTACTCAGAATATGGGAGATGAGCACAAGCGTAGAGCCTATGTTCGAAGGGCCCAGTCCCAATGGGTTGATTTTGAGTGGGATGTCTACGACCCGGATGACCATTATGACCAAAAGAGGAACCCCTATTATGGGTGTAATGATAGGAGTCCCCGGAACGATCCAAATGACCCCCTTTTGGACCTAGTCCAATTAGAGGCCTTTATGATGAGGACATCAAAGTGGGGACTTGGCGGCCCAAACCTTTTGGGTGGAGAGGTCGCTTCCGTCCCATGGCCCATTAGGCTAGGCCCGTCAAATTTTGGACTTTTCTCTTTTTTTTATGATGTAATTTAACTTTTATTAGCATTTAGTTCTTAATGGGTCAGTTAATTGGGCCCAAAAGGCCAAGTTAGCTAGTGGGTCAAGTTAGGGGTCGTAGGTTGCTTATTGTCACCCCGGGATAGCGGGGTCTTTTCTCATTTGTTAGGGATAATTAATGTCTTTGTAACCCCCTGGCTTCTCATATAAATAGAGGACCAAGGGTTCTCATTTGGTAGAGAATTATTGAATGGAAAATTTACGTTTTTTGAAAGAATCCTCTTGAGCCTCTCTCTCTCTCTTGCGCAGCCCTCTCTCTCTATCTCCTCTCTCCTCCCCACCCCAAGGTCGACCTCTCCTCTCTCTCCCTCTTTCCTGGTCGCAGCCCCCTCTCTCCTCTCCCCAATCCTCTTGCCACATCAGCCCATCTCTCCTAGAATATCTCCCTCTTCCTATTTTCTCTCCCCCTCACGAGGAAAACTAGCGCACCCCTCTTCCTTCTCTCTTTATCTCTTCCCAAATCCCTCTCCAAATCAAATCCTAGCCCTCCAATCCCTCCTATTATCTCTCCAAAAGATTCTAATCCCCCAAGAATTTCTCCTCCTTTCAAAAAAATTGCCAAAACAAATCAATTTTCTTTCCCCCCAAAAATCTCAGCCGTACCCCACCCCCATCCTGCCAAGGCCGCACCCCAACCGCCTTCCCTAACCCTAGGGCATCCCAGCCCTGCTCCCCATGCCTCCCAGCCCCCATCAGCCCCTTCCCCACTGCCATCCACGCACCCCTTCACCCAGGTTCATCCACAGAGACCCCAGGCCCCCACGGCGTCATCCTCGTCCTCGGCTTTGGAGTTTTCTCTCCATTCTGCTGCTCATAGATCCGTGGCAGAATCTGAGGCCGAGTTTGCAGAGACTACACATACGTCTACAGTGCAAATTTTCCTGAGCCCCATTCAGTGGGTTCATCCGTCTCCTAGTCCTTTTCGCACCAGAGGTGGTCTCACCCCATTCCAACTTCGGCACTGGTCGTGACGTCCGTTCTCCTACGACCGCGCAGAACCTATGCGACCGAGTCTGCCACGGGTGTGCAGCTACTTGCAAATCACGTCACGCCTACCCTGTCGACTTTCAGGTCGAGCTCTCTTCTTCAGAGTTTTACCCCTCAGCGTCCCGAAACCAACCCAGGTGGTTTCGTCACATTCCAACCTCTGTGCCGAAATTTTCACTACGGCCATCGCACCCCTCTCTGGATGCTTGCCTCGAAAATAGAATCTTGCCACATCTGCGACCACACCCGGCTCGGGGATCCAATGGTGGACATCTTTTGAGGGTACATAGGGATCCCTATCTGCCATCCGACCGTGGTGGTCTTGCCTCGTTTGGAGTTCTACAGCGAGCGTACCACTGCACCACGACTGCGCAAACCTGTCCTGCGGGATAGAATCGCGTAGGTCCTCTTCTCCGGCTGGCCCCGCCTTCCAGCGACCTCAGAACATCATCATATTTTCAGGAACACTCCAGCACTCCCCAGGCTTCGTCTGAGCCCCGACAGCACTCCATTTGGACATCTGTGCTCAGCGTACTGTTCAGGACGATTGGCGTCATCCCAGCAGGACTGTTCGCAGATCAGCACCTTGGGGTTCCCTTCCCCTTGCTCCCCCCTCCTGCGTGAGGGTCATTTTGTGTTAATCATTCCCATCCCCATGATCCCATCCCTGTGTGGAGATTAGTGCCTTAAGGCTATACTCACAGGGTCGCATCGGAAGCCGCTGTCGACGTTCTCATGTGCGCGTTCATCTTGTATCAAATTTGGTATCAGAGCAAGTTCACTGACTTGTTCTAGCCAAGTCGGGTCCTAGGCCGTGTGCGACTACGCCCTCAATGCCGGCTGGATCCCACCTCATTTGCCATTGTCATGGGCAAATTTGGAGAGATGTCAGCAGCGTTGGACTGCCTCGAGGCTCGCATCGATCGCAGAATAGCCCGCATCGACTGACTATTCTACCCCAGCCGGTCTCAACAACCGGAGGTCCACAATTAGCCACCTTACACTACCCTTCAGCCTCCCCAGCCGGCATGTGCTCCCCTTCAACCAACAACTTCTCCTCCAATGAAGCTACAAGTCACGGTGATCGAATCACTGCCGGAAGAGGAGCCGATACCTGAGGAGATCTATGAGCCGGATCCCGAGTTGATCACCCGATACGAGGAGCAAGAACTTGAGTGGGAGTTGTTGCAGTGCACTGCTGAACCCACCCCGATCCACCCCAAGGAAGAACCTGCCACGCAAGAGCATGATGGCCCCAACACCGTTGTTGTTGCTATAGCGACTCCCACCATCCCTCCCGACGCCCTTCACGGACCGCCGGAGCAACCCCATGTTGATCCCGTGTGGCACGAGTTCTGCACGGCCTATGAGAAGCGACACCCCGACATCCATCATGTGATCAATTTCCTCGAACCTTGGTCATACCCTCTGACGGTCATCACGATCGTGCTGCCCCACTTTAAGATTCGAGGATGAATCTTTTCTAACCGGAGGGGTATGACGAGGACATCAAAGTGGGGACTTGGCGGCCCAAACCTTTTGGGTGGAGAGGTCGCTCCTGTCCCATGGCCCATTAGGCCGGGCCCGTCAAATTTTGGACTTTTCTCTTTTTTTATGATGTAATTTCCCTTTTATTAGCATTTAGTTCTTAATGGGTCAGTTAATTGGGCCCAAAAGGCCAAGTTAGCTAGTGGGTCTAGTTAGGGGTCGTAGGTTTCTTATTGTCACCCCGGGATAGCAGGGTCTTTTCTCATTTGTTAGGGATAATTAATGTCTTTGTAACCCCTTGACTTCTTCTATAAATAGGGGACCAAGGGCTCTCATTCTGGAGAGAATTATTGAATGGAAAATTTATGTTTTTTGAAAGAATCCTCTTGAGCCTCTCTCTCTCTCTCTCTCTCTCTCTCTCTCTCTCTTGCGTAGCTCTCTCTCTCTATCTCCTCTCTCCTCCCCACCCCAAGGTCGACCTCCCCTCTCTCTCCCTCTTTCCTAGTCGCAGCCCCCTCTCTCCTCTCCCCAATCCTCTTGCCACATCAGCCCATCTCTCCTAGAATATCTCCCTTTTCCTATTTTCTCTCCCCCTCCCAAGGAAAACTAGCGCACCCCTCTTCCTTCTCTCTTTATCTCTTCCCAAATCCCTTTCCAAATCAAATCCTAGCCCTCCAATCCCTCCTATTATCCCTCCAAAAGATTCTAATCCCCCAATAATTTATCCTCCTTTCAAAAAAATTGCCAAAACAAATCAATTTTCCCCCCAAAAATCTCAGCCGCACCCCACCCCCATCCTGCCAAGACCGCACCCCAACCCCCTTCTCTAACCCTAGGGCATCCCAGCCCTGCTCCTCACGCCTCCCAGCCCCCATCAGCCCCTTCCCCACTGCCATCCAAGCACCCCCATCAACCAGTGTCGTCCACGGCGACCCTCGGACCCCACGGCGTCGTCCTCATCCTCACCTTTGGAGTTTTCTCTCCATTCTACTGCTCATAGATCCGTGGCAGAATCTGAGGCCAAGTTTGTAGAGTCTACACCGACAGCTACAGTGCAAATTGTGATAGGGTGCTAGGCCCGGATACAGAGGGGGGTGAATGTATCCCTCTACCAATAATGCCCAAATTAAAACCTGGATGCTAGACACAGTCCCAAGATCATACTAATTCAATGGAACTCATGAACAAACACATGGAGCACGCCTAAGCAATCATCTAGTGGAAGCAAGGCATGGCAATTAAACCACTGCACAGATAATTTTTTAGGTGGTTCGGTCCACAGACCTACGTCCACCCCTCACTCCCAACCGGAGTGAGGCTTCCACTAGCACAAGCTAGAAATCGCAGACTCAATCTGCAACAGGTGCTGCCAAACAGCTTGACCAGGGGATCAACCTCCCCTCTTCCTCCAGATCGGAGGGACACCCCAAGTGACTCCCAGCCACTTGGAACTAGAGACTAGGTCTCTCTTCCTCCAGACCAGGAGGGAACCCACCAGTGACTCCCCGTCGCCAGCAAACCAGAGGTCACAGACCTCTCTTCTTCCAGACCAGGAGGGAACCACTAATGATACACAGTCACCAGCGAACTGGAGATCAGATCTCCCTTCCCCTGAGTCCACAGGAGGAACCCGACCTCACTACTGAGTATCGGAATAACAAAAGTAATCAGAGTAACAAAAGGAAAAATAAGAAATGAAAATAACACAGCAAACAGAAAGCTGAAAACTCAAATGCATAATGTGGCTCTCAACGGAGCTGACTGGCCTGGATCTGATCCACGGTCCAGTAGGAACTTCTTCTGCTACTTCTCTTCTTCTTCTTCTCAACTCACGCTCTCTCTTTCTCTTCTCTGCTCTCCTTTTCTCTCTCATTGTCTTTCTCTTTCTCGATCTCTCTTCTGCTCTCTCTATTCTTCTGCTCAGGCTCACTCTTCTTCTTTCTTCTTCTTCTTCTGCTCTCTGCTGCTCTCTTCTTCTATCACTCTCTGCTGCTCTCTTTTTCTTCTTGCTGGATCGTGCAGTCACTCTTTCTTTTATCAGCACTCGATCAGTCTTCTTCTGAGGAAGCAGTCTTCTATATATAGCAGCAGCTCAGGGCGTGTGTCTTCCACATCTCCCGCCCAATTGACTCTGCCACGTGTCAACATCTCAGCTCCTTAGATCACGTGCCAGGTGCCAACCTCAGATCACGTGCCCAGACACCTGCAAGATTAATGAAGAGCTCAGTCGATGAACAATATCAGCTGAAGACAGTGTACAGACTTTATTTAGCAGGCAAGACAATGGATGTATAGAGTTAGTCGTGTGAAGGAGGACGAGTGTATAGACTTGATAACACATGCTGTAGAATGCATATGATGCAGTGTATAGGCTTGATGAAAGCAATGCATGCACAATGATGCAATGTTCAGACTTTGCTGAAGACTGCCAGTCGATGTTTAGACTTGCTGCGAGCAGGCTGGCAGAGGATGTATATACTTGCTGTGCAGGCTGCCTGGCCATGTATGGAGTTGATGTATGCAGCAATAAGAATGTACATACTTTATTGCGTGCATGACAGACAATGTCTAGACTTGCTATAATGCGTGCAGCTAAAGGAGCAAACATATGTATAGACTTTAAGTAAAGATGCATGAGCAATGTATAGACTATGCATATGCACACTAGCGAGTGTATAGACTTGTCTACGGCATCAAAGTATGCACAACGTAAATGACGCCTTCTTCCTAGGCGTTTGATTCAAAAGTGACGCCACTTTTGGTGGGCGTCAAATTCCAGACACAGTGGAATGTATAGACTTCCTTTGGCACAATGCAACATAACGATGTACAGACTTTGGCTTGAACAATGCACAATGCACATACGGATGTACAAACTTGAATGTAGGTAAAGATACCAATGTTCAGACTTGTGCAATGTATGGACTTAGTGTGTGCGAGCATTGCTGCAGGCAGTGTACAGACTTGATGATGTGCAATGCATGAACAGCCGATGTAGTGTATAGACTTGGTCTCTTGCAATGCAGCGATGTACAGACTTTGCTATGCGTGCATGCTCATGATGTGTAGACTTGTTGAAATGCAAGGTAACGTAGACAATGGCTGTATAGACTTGGATATGTATGCAGGGTGAGGCAGGGCAGACCCTGTATAGACCTTGAAACATAAAGAGGCACACGGAGTGTACAGACTTGGTCTGCGACAACAGGCTGTACAGACTTGCATGAGATGATGCCTAAGATGCTGCATGAGACGATGCCAACGACTATGCCAACGCTATACAGACTTGCTAAGATAATGCATGAGACGCTGCTAGACTGTACAGACTTCGAGTGAGACGAGGCATGAGACGGTGAAAAATGTATAGACTTTAACGTAGGTAAAGTAGACATTGTATAGACTTTGCGAACACACAGCAGTGTATAGACTTGGACGCTCAATATGCCTGCGATGTACAGACTTAGTGTTGCGACATGATAAGTGCTATATTTTACATCATAATTTACATCACATCCATCATCTTTGAGCATTATTTGAGTATATTTGTGCAGCATGAGCAATAATTACATTCTCACACATTATTTCAGTCTTCATGCATTTTATCATCCTTTTGAGCTTAAAAGACCATGTGAGAAATATTTAAATATTTGCACAATTATTTTGGAATTAAATAGATTGATATTTTAATTTTCAGGAAAAAGTGACCTAGATCAAGGCGCTATTTAAATAACGACAGATGCAAGAGCGCGTCTTCAGCAAGAAGCGACAGCTCCAAGGGCGTCAATTCAGTTGATAAAAGAAAGTGGAAAAATAAAAAAAAAAGAAAAGAATTAGCGCCCGAGAGGAGGTCGCTAATCATTGAAAGAACGCCCAAAGTGAAGGTCGTCAATTCCTATTTTACGAAAAATGTGGAAATAGTAAAATAAGGAAATAAGAAACTGATGCCCGAGATACAGTCGCTACTTCAAGAAAGGACGCCTTAGATTAAGGCGTCATTTAAAGAAAGAACGCCCCAGATGAAGTCGCTATTTCAAGTTCAACTATAAATGGCAACTGCGGTTTCCCGATCGAAGTCTCCTTCCAATTTTCAAGCTTATCCAAGCCATATTCAAGGAAAGGAGGACTCCAAGGATGGAAATAAGTCTAATTGGGTGAAGTTGTATTGCTAAAAACCTGGATTTGAGTGGATTTGGGAAGTCCACAATCGTAAGAGACCAAAAACCCTATAAAAGGATGCCATGGTCGCAGGGTAACGGGGAGAACAGTTTGGAGATCTGCCTTAGGGATTAATTTCGAAGCCTTTCTTTTCATCTTTTGCAGTTACGTTCTTCATCAAATTTCTTCGTTTTCCAGTCTTCTACAAATTATTCTTCTTCCTCTTCTCCAAATTCTTTCTCGTTTTTATGCTATAATTAGTTTTTCAAAGCTCTATCTACAGTTTTTACTGTTCACCCGATTTTCATACTTTCTGTTCTTCATCATTTGTCTCCCTCTTCTGATCCTCATCTCTTTCTGCTGTCTTCACAAAAGTTGTGCGTTTTTGAAAGTTCTTCAACTTCTTCTTCTACCTCATCTTCCAATTCCTCACCGTTTTAAAGCTATAGTCAATTTTCTAAAGTTCAGATTTTTAGAGTTCTGCACTGTTCATCCGCGACCACCTCATGTTCATCCTCAGTTTTCTCCATCTTCCTCTCGTTTTTAAACTCTGAAGTCTTCATCAATCTTCTTCATCATCTCATCCTCTACAACTTTTATGTTTTCCACTTTTCCTAATTCCTTCTGATTTTAAAGTTATTCTTCCTCCAAATCACTCTCTGTTTTCAATCTAGTTTTTCACTGTTTCTGCTCAAAACACACCAACACACACACACCCTTTTGCATTGTTTTCAAATTTCCTCCATCTATTTCTTTCTTCCTCTATTTTCCTCTCATATCCCAAGGCAGATCTTCATCTATTAGTCTTCTCACGGCGTCGGCATCCAAGGCGAGGCGATCTTCATCCAAGGCTTGACAAGGAGGCGGCGTTATTCTTCATGCATTGACTATATTTTCTTATCTTTTCTTTTTGATGTTCCAATGTTGTAATTCTTATTTTTCTAGTGTGACTTTCCACTATCATCTTAATGAAATTCATCATTTGTGAAATTATGTTTCTCTCTCTATCTCCTCTAATTTCTCTTCTTAAACCCTCTCATGTTCTTTAAATAGTTTTCATGCAATTTGTCTTTCCTTAGATTAATCTCACTCAAAATTTGATTTTTCAAAGCATAAGGTGTTTTTCCAACTTGATAAAATAAGGATTTTTCCTCCTCGTGGGATCGACTCCGCTTACCACTATATAATTTGATTTTTCAATCTTTTAAAGTGAGTGAGTGTGAATATTTTAAAATTATGGCACGGCTTTCTTAACGACACTAGTCGGTGCGCATCAATTTTTGGCGCCGTTGCCGGGGAGGAAATTAATTTTTATGTTGAGAAATTCCTTGTGTTTGATTTGTATATAGTTTTACTTATTTTTCTATTTTACTTTGCAGGAAAAAGTAAAAAAAATCAAAAAATTCAAAGAAATTCGGACCTAAAAATCCAAGGAAAAAAATCTGTCACAGGAAGCGTCGCTAAAGCCCAGATCTGTCACAGAAAGCAGAAATTCAAAAAAATCCAAGAAAATCAAGCGTCGCTAAAAGATCAGTATACGTAGGAAAAGGTCTTTTTTGTGAAATTCTGAAAAATTCTAAAAAATTCTAAAAAATTCTAAAAAAATCAGAAAATAGAAAAAAATTATCATGCTAGCATATCTCCATCTTAGTTACATTACTTTCATGCATTTGTGCACTTAGTTGTTCTTTTTGTTTTTTCATTCTTTATTTACAACATCTTTTGAAAAAAAAAAATTCTCTTCCCATCTATAGCCCCTCCTTAAGGGCATTAGGATCTTTACACCCCTCTTGGATTTGGAAGGACACTCCATTGAGTATTCCGTCTCTTTGGACTTGAAATTCTATTTCTAAGACCTCCATAAGTCCCCGCACCCGTGGATTCCCTCACGGACGCCGGGCCGGTTGTACCGCGAAGCACCTTGGAGTTAGAGTGCCCTTAGAAGATTTTTCCTAAAAAATAATAATAATAAAGATCATCATCATTTTCGTTGCATAAATCATTCATATAGGAATTAATTTATTGCATCTCAAAAAAATCCAAAAAAAAAACCATCATGTTGCATGCATTATTCATATAGTTGTTGTTTACCTTACATTGAAAACAATAAAAAATTAAACATAAAAATTAAAAAAAATAAATGGGTGAGAAAACACCAACCTTTGAGTGGGCTCATAAATTCAAAGAGGTGGACTATTTGGCCCATTTTCTTGATCCATTCTTTGGGCTATGAATCTAAGTTCCTTCAAGCCACCTTATTATCAAGATCATAATGACATGTGGGCCAGACAGGCCCATTGTGTTGATAATTGCTCAACTCAACCTTTATCATTCACCCACAATGGCCCGACTCATTACAAAAGCCCATCACTCATGGAGGGCCAACTTCATTCCTTTAACCAAGATCATATCCAATCCACTCAATTCTTTCATGGGCCCTATAATTCATCTTACACCCAAGAACAAGCCCAAATTTTCTCTCCCTCCATGCCTTCTTATGATTCTTATGGGGGAGGACAATATAATAATTCTTGGGATTCTTATCAAGGTCCGGCCCAAAATCCTCTGATCAATTCTGTCAAAATTGGGCTCCATCTTTAAATAGCTTTCATGATCGAGCCCACTATGGAGGACGACCCACATCCTCCTCCCTACCTCACTATCAATCTAATCGTTATTCAACTTCTTATACTTTGAACTCTGCTTCTCAACCTACAAATCTATCTCCTCCTTGCCCAACTCTCAAAAAGGAGGAGAGCTTTGATCAATTTTATCAATTCATCATGGCTCAAAATCAATCCATGCAGGCCCGACTAGATCAACTTACTGAGACCAGCAAGGGCATGGAATTAGATCAATTGCCTAACTACTCCAATACCAATTCTGATTACCAACTTTCACAATTTGACAATACTGAAAGCTTTTATGAACCCATGATTCCCCATGAACACCATACTCAAATCACACTTGATTTAGATCATGTGGAGAATATGGATGAGTCATATCAGGAAGTTTTAAAGGGAGCTAGCTATAGTTATGATGATAACCAAAAGGGTGAGTTTTAGGAGCTTGAGTTTAGTTGCCCTTATGAGGAGAGTTCTAGAGAAGTTGATGATCGCAAGTTGGGGGGTGAAGAAGAAGAAAGTAGTATGCAAGTCCATGATCAAAGTCCATTCACTTCCTTTCTTGAATTTGAGGAGACCCTCTTCCAGGGGAAAGATGAAGAGGATGTGCGAGTGGAGAATGAATTGAGTAAGGCCATTAATGATTTCTCTTGGGTAAAGGAGGTGGCAGGTGCCGTTCATAACTCTCATCTCGATTGGGCAACTCTAAATCAAGGGGAGGATATTGATTTGCTACCTATTCCTGACATCGGCAACTCTCAATTTGTGTTGGACACTTTCATGTTGGCCGATTTGTCTGATTCTATTAAACCTTCCAAGCTTCATGATGTTGAGGAGTATGCGTCTTTCACTGTTGATTCTCTTAAGCTCCTTGACACTGATCCGTTGCTTGAAACTCCTCTCCCTTTGATCCCTCCTCACCTCACTCATGATCATGAAATCTCTAAAAGTGAGGAAGAGCATGACATTTTGATTAATAATAAGGTCTTCATTAATGTTTTCAATACATATAAAGACCACAAGTTTGAAGAAAAATTTCTGATTATTAATAAAGGGGATCCTTTTGGCCTAACTGATTCATCATGGTTTTTACCTCAGGCCACCCCATTAAGAGTTAGGTTGTTAATTCATACATTGCATGATCAACCGAATTGTGATAACAACCACTCTAGGCCCTATACAATCATGCTCAATCTCATCTTCTTGTGGTACAGTGTTTGGTTTTTCAATGACGATGAGATAACGTGGTGGCTCATTCTTAAATCCACATGTTGGTTATAGAGCTTGCACTTTTGAGCTTTCATGCGTCTGGCTGAAGACGAAAAACTTAGCACTTTTGGGAGGCAACCCAAGATTTTTGTTATTTGATGCTTTTGTTTCAGTGTGTTTTAGTTATTAGATTCAAGCCAAGGAGAGGAAGTTGTCGCCAAAGGAGATTCTGCCCCGCACACCAGGTTGTCTCTTTCCTGCTCAGCAAACTTTATTATTACATTGTTCTTTCATTTCAACTTTCCATGTCATTGAGGACAATGCCATTTAAGTTGGGGGGGGGCAGAGAAAAATTTCATCATTGCATATAATACAATTTGGTAGGGTTTTAACATGAAATTATTGCAATTTGCATGAAACTGAAAAAGATTAAATTCCTGACTGAGTTTTATTGTTTCATGCTTGAATTGAAAGTAATTCTAGATTAGAAAAGACTAGGGAGAAGGTTGAAGGAAAATTAAGTTCGATCTAGCCATGGAAAACTGATATAAGGATCTCTTTAAAGTTCATGCGCACTATTAGAAAAAATATTCACTATGCACTCTGATGAAGCAAAATAAGATAAACTCCCTCTGTTATTTTGGGAACTATATCTGATACTCTGCATTTCTTGAGGATGAGATCTATTTCAAGAAAAAGCTTTCTGTCAAGTTCTATAGAAGAAAAAAAGAAGAAGAAAATGCAAAAGCATATTGTTGAAGAATAAAGAAATGATGAAATAGAAAGATCACGCCATGAAAAATGCCCATGATCTGAGTAACCGGGCCTGCTTCACCTAAGACGTGTTGAGGTTTGCACAAAAAGGTGAAGGGTAGTGCAGCATTATGGTTGTGCAAATGAGAAAAAAGTTCCAAAGGAACAAAAGAAAAAGGCAGACAAAAGCTAGTATGCTTAAATGCTCTGATCTGAGAGGTGCAGGGTTGAAAGGTACTTACTTGGAATAACAAATGGGGGATGTAATTGTCTTAACTGCCGATTTAGAATTACACATGCACAAGTGCTATTGAACTTTGATTTGTATTCTTAAGTCATGTGCTTTAATTTCCAATCTAAGGCTAGTATGAGCATTAATGATTCTGAATTCCTAATCTTTGGTTGATTCTATGAAGGGAGAGCTGGATATAAGAGTATGATCTTTGTGAACTCTTGTTGGTCCTTAATTTTGATTTAATTGCATTGCTAAGGGTCTAGCAATGAGTAAGTTGGGGGGTGTGATAAGTGCTATATTTTACATCATAATTTACATCACATCCATCATCTTTGAGCATTATTTGAGTATATTTGTGCAACATGAGAAATAATTACATTCTCACACATTATTTGAGTCTTCATGCATTTTATCATCTTTTTGAGCTTAAAAGACCATGTGAGAAATATTTAAATATTTGCACAATTATTTTGGAATTAAATAGATTGATATTTTAATTTTCAAGAAAAAGCGACCTAGATTAAGACGCTATTTAAATAACGACAGATGCAAGAGCGCGTCTTCAGCAAGAAGCGACAGCTCCAAGGGCGTCAATTCAGTTGATAAAAGAAAGTGGAAAAAGAAAAAAAAAGAGAAAAGAATTAGTGCCCGAGAGGAGGTCGCTAATCATTGAAAGAACGCCCAAAGTGAAGGTCGTCAATTCCTATTTTACGAAAAATATGGAAATAGCAAAATAAGGAAATAAGAAACTGACGCCCGAGATATAGTCGCTACTTCAAGAAAGGACGCCTTAGATTAAGGCGTCATTTAAAGAAAGAATGCCCCAGATGAAGTCGCTATTTCAAGTTCAACCAGAAATGGCAACTGCGGTTTCCCGATCGAAGTCTCCTTCCAATTTTCAAGCTTATCCAAGCCATATTCAAGAAAAGGAGGACTCCAAGGATAGAAATAAGTCTAATTGGGTGAAGTTGTATTGCTAAAAACCTGGATTTGAGTGGATTTGGGAAGTCCACGATCATAAGAGACCAAAAACCCTATAAAAGGATGCCATGGTCGCAGGGTTACGGGGAGAACAGTTTGGAGATCTACCTTAGGGATTAATTTCAAAGCCTTTCTTTTCATCTTTTGCAGTTAAGTTCTTCATCAAAGTTCTTCATTTTCCAGTCTTCTACAAATTCTTCTTCTTCCTCTTCTCCTAATTCTTTCTCATTGTTATGCTATAATTAGTTTTTCAAAGCTCTATCTACGGTGTTTACTGTTCACCTGATTTTCATACTTTCTGTTCTTCATCATTTTTCTCCCTCTTCTGATCCTCATCTCTTTCTGCTGTCTTCATAAAAGTTGTGCATTTTTGAAAGTTCTTCAACTTCTTCTTCTACCTCATCTTCCAATTCCTCACCGTTTTAAAGCTATAGTCAATTTTCTAAAGTTCAGATTTTTAGAGTTCTGCACTGTTCATCCGCGACCACCTCCTGTTCATCCTCAGTTTTCTCTAACTTTCTCTCGTTTTTAAACTCTGAAGTCTTCATCAATATTCTTCATCTTCTCAATATCTACAACTTTTATGTTTTCCACTTTTCCTAATTCCTTCTGATTTTAAAGTTATTATTCCTCCAAATCACTCTCTGTTTTCAATCTAGTTTTTCACTGTTTCTGCTCAAAACACACCAACACACACACACCCTTTTGCATTGTTTTCAAATTTCCTCCATCTATTTCTTTCTTCCTCTATTTTCCTCTCATATCCCAAGGCAGATCTTCATCTATTAGTCTTCTCACGGCGTCGGCATCCAAGGCGAGGCGATCTTCATCCAAGGCTTGACAAGGAGGCGGCGTTATTCTTCATGCATTGACTATATTTTCTTATCTTTTCTTTTTGATGTTCCCATGTTGTAATTCTTATTTTTCTAGTGTGACTTTCCACTATCATCTTAATGAAATTCATCATTTGTGAAATTATGTTTCTCTCTCTATCTCCTCTAATTTCTCTTCTTAAACCCTCTCATGTTCTTTAAATAGTTTTCATGCAATTTGTCTTTCCTTAGATTAATCTCACTCAAAATTCGATTTTTCAAAGCATAAGGTATTTTTTCAACTTGATAAAATAAGGATTTTTTCCTCCTCGTGGGATCGACTCCGCTTACCACTATATAATTTGATTTTTCAATCTTTTAAAATGAGTGAGTGTGAATATTTTGAAATTGTGGCACGACTTTCTTAACGACACTAGTCGGTGCGTATCACGACACTACGCCAATGTACAGACTTAGACCACCTTCATGCTATGCAATGTACACACTTCTAATGCCTGCAGTCTATGCAATGTATAGGCTTGGAGGAC
Organism: Amorphophallus konjac; assembly: GCA_022559845.1. Lineage (NCBI taxonomy): Eukaryota > Viridiplantae > Streptophyta > Magnoliopsida > Alismatales > Araceae > Amorphophallus > Amorphophallus konjac. Next base: position 167,773,348 of record CM040124.1, on the reverse strand, counting down.
TTGCATGCTGTGCAATGTGTAGACTTGAGGTCTCGCATGCAATGCAGTGTGTAGACTTTGAAGTGCTTGCAGCTGTGCAATGTGCAGACTTTGAAGTCTCGCATGCAATGCAGTGTGTGGACTTGTCATGCCTACACAAGGCGATGTACATACTGCTGCGTGATGCTAATGTGTAGACTATGTAAATGCATGCAGTGTATAGACTACACTTATCTGGGGAGTCGACCCATCTAGAAAGGGGGTCGACCCACTTCTGTCCAGACTATGTTGAGTGTGATGATGCATGGATGTTTAGCCTGTACTGACTTCCACAAGCTGAGTAAAGCAACTGATGTATATGTATATGAATGCTTTATGTAGCAGATAACATGACTGAACATCAAATGCAATGCTTTAGATCTGATAAACTGACTGAACAGCAATGCAATGTTTTATGCTCTGATAAACTGACTAAACATTGGAATGACTAAAATGACTGAATAACACATGGTGACTCACAGTGCTTAACTCACATCAAAACCAATCATCAAAATCACAGGGGCACAATAATCTCCCCCTTTTTGATGATGGCAACACTGTCAACACAGTGAGTCATTCTGATGATGTGAGTCATTCTGATGACTCAAACTATTCTCCCCCTTTGACTTCATCAAAAAGAAAATAGTTTGAGAAGTTAAAGCATCTTTATGACTCAGTCAATTTCTCCCCCTTGCTATAATCAAGATGAACCATGGAGAGGTATGAATGCAGAGATGCAGATGCAACAAGAAATGTAATACCTCCCCCTAAATATATGAATGCAAGGTCACAATTGATATGAACATGATTCAATATGACAAGGAAGCTCCCCCTGAATAGATACCAATTGATATGCATCTGTTGCATTTCTCCCAATTGATATGGTTGAGAGGGAGACCACAGTGGCATTCAAGGATAAGTTCAAGTCAATGAACCAAGGATAGTGAGCAGAAGAGTTTCAAATAATCAGATTTACAAATAAGCTCCGAACATAAGAAATTCAGCCAGATTTTCAAGGAGATACCAATCTTATAAATCAATAACCGAATTTTTCAAAGTCTTCCATTATAAGGGCTTATGAATGAACTTTATTGAACAGCATGGTTTAAACATGATGTATGCAAAGTTTGTCAATAAAATTCTATATTTATATCTAAAATCACATTTTAATAAAAGTGAACCAAGCCCTCATATTTATATCTTGATTAACCTCCCTTTCTCTTACACAATCAAATTTATTGACTTCTTTCGGAATTACATTGACTAGAATTGAGATCAAGCAATTATGAAGTCATGTGAATTTGTCTAGGGTTATAGCAATTTAGCTTTTGCATCAATATTCAAATATTGCAATTTTTTCAGCAAATTTTCATTCTACATATATCCAGAGCACTCTAGTTCAGTGCACACTTTGTAACTAGAGGATATACGTTGATCAAACGCCAATATCCCTAAGCACTTAGTGTGACTAACAGTCATGCTTTATATTAACAGAGATAACATTTACACCGCATGACATACCTCAACTCATTTCTTTGATGAGTGAGATATATTTCTCAGTATGCATGTCATTACTCTGCCAGATTTAACAATCATTTTTAAGCAGAGTTAACTATGGCACCTCGTGACACAATCCTTTGGACATGGTTTCTCAGTGACCAAAGTCATTGCTCTGACAATTATTTACCCTTTAGATATTTCAGAGAGCTCATTTGCTTCAAAACAATACTACTTTCATGTACTTAACCTCATAAAGCCATGTATTCAATAGTGCAGATTTCAGAAGTTTTTACAAGACTCAGCATGAAACATTTGGTTGAAGTTTATTAAAAACATGATTCAGATATTTTTTAAGAGATTTAAAGTCAAACTTCAATGAAAACATTAAATTTAAACCAGCTGAGTTATTTCAGACATTCATAAAAATGTATAATAGAAGATTCTTAGTTCAAGTGTTTTTAGATTTATGAACGAGAGATGTCCTATTGAAATCTTCATGAATGACTGATGGAAGAGGTCTTCAAGAATGAGTGTTTTTAAAGCTCATTATTTTCAGATATGATCAAGGTTTGTCAATTAAAATCAATGAGGAAAAGGTTATGCACATCAAGCAAGATATCAGGAGGTCAGGCATGCTTCAGGATTTTCAAGATTAACATGCAATGAATTTTGACAAATGTATGCATTTGACAATCTGTATGTAATGCATTGACTCCCCCTGACACTATGCATTCAATTACTCTTTTTTGCATTTTTTAATAAAATGCAATGTAATTAACTACATGTATGCAAAGACATGTAATGTTTGCCACGAAGACTGAACACATGACAATGTGACTCATGCTCATTCAGATTGCCCTACTAAGTAAAATGACCCATGGTACTAGGCAGAGCACTTGGTCTAAAAGACCACCTCACACATAGTAAGAACCTCCAGACAGATTTCCCTGCCTTTTGGTAGCTTACCATTTATATACCATAGTGGTCATGAATGACAATGCAATATCGACAGTCCTATTAGTATCAGATTCTCAATGACTGTATATGCAAATCACATATATGCACTTCAGATGAGGAGAGTTCAGAGACTTCAATTTAGACAATACAGATGAAGAATGAATATGCAAAAATAGATTTAACATGCTATGCAGTAAAACTAAAAATAGGAAGTGCAAGAAATTTACCTGAAAAGTTCTGGAAGGGATTTTCATTCTTGAGTGCCTTGGATTAATCCCCTCTTTATTAATCAGCTTCCAGGGCACACCTGCAAGTTAGCAAACTATTTTGCACAAATAGGCACCCAAGAAGTCTTGGGTCCTGACATGATAATATCACTCCTAGCAGGTTTTCTCAGCACATTTTTAACTTGATGATCATCAAATTTCATCAGAGGATAACCATCCATCAAATGTCCAGATTTGCCATAATGATGGCAAGAAGCAGCAGATTTCTGATTTGATTTATGCACATTCTTATTAGCATCAATTCTATGTGCATATGCATGAAAATTTTTGTTAACAGAATTAAAATTCTGTTTACCAAAACTAGTCTTACTTTGGTATCCTGCCAGCCAACAGGTTGCAGCCCTGTGACCTGGCTTTCCACAGTTATAACATGAAAGTTTTGTAAATTATTTTACAGGAAATTTGACAGCATGGGAGTTAACAGAATTCTTCTGAATATGTCAACAATCCTTGACTGTATGGCCATTTTTCTCACACTCAAAATATGTAGAAATCTTTCTTCTAAATGCAAATTTATTCCCACCAAAATCATTTGTATTTGCAGAGAATTTAGCATGTTTGAAATTCTCATTCCTACCCTGAATATGCCAACAGTTTTTGACTGTATGGCCATGCTTTCTACAGTGAGAGCATTTGAGAGAATTTCTTCTGAAGGAACCTGACCAGCATTCAGAGGCCTTGTGACCAGTTTTGTTGCAGTTAAAGCAAATGACGTGCTGGTTCTTTGAAATAGATTTGTTCTTATTAAAAACATGCTGGCTTGCAGGGAATTTAGCATGATATGAATGAGATGTTTTCTTACCACTTGCAAACCAGTAGTGAGCAATTGTGTGTCCTAATTTGCCACAGTGAAAACATTCAATTTTCTTTTTCTGAGATGAAGAATTTTTCTCATGAAATTTCCTAGCATTCATTATGCTGGCACTCATATCATCTTTCTCCATCAACCTACAATCATGCATCAGATGACCAGGTTTATGACAATAGTGGCATGACATTTTCTTTTTGTGTGCATGTGTGTGTGTGTTTAGGTTATGTGTCACATGCACAGCATCAACATGAGTGTTTCTTTGCTTGCTCTTCACATGATCATTCCTTTTCACTTTTTCAGCTTGTTTCTGAAAGTCAGTTTGTTTCTACATTTTCTGAACAGTGGGCTGTTTATCTTTTGAGGTGGTGGCTACATTTGATGAAGTGACAAACGATGTCATTAGCTTGTCTTTAAGAGACTTTTTATTGACATTGTTCTAACCTAACCCTTCCTTCCTGACATTGATTTTTACACCTAGTAGCTTATCTAGGTTTTCTTACCCACTCACAAACTTAGACAAAGAGTTCCTCAAGTCTTGGATTTCATTTTCAAGAGTGGCAATGTGTAACTCATAACCTGTAGTCTCTTGTTCACTGCAATTGACAGCTTCATTCAAAATCTTGTTGGCTATTTTATATTCTTCGATGTCCTTTCTCAGATCTTCTACCTTTTCAGTTTCATTTGTAGAGATCATTTTCCCTTTCTCCAATGTAAGAAGTCTTTCAGACATGGTACTGTTTAACAATTTTAATTTTTCAACTTCTTCTTTAATCTTATCATTTTGAACCAATTCATTTATTAGAAGCTGATCTTCTGAATTGACTTCTTGCTTTCTTCTATTTTCAAATTCCTTCATTTCTCTTTGCTGTTTTTCATCCTTTTTCTGTAACTCCATGTTTACAGATTTTATGGCTTCAAATTTCTCAATCAGCAAATCATTCTCTCGTTTAAGTTTCTCTAATTTTTCTTCATTTTCTTTGGAGAATTTTCTGAGGGAATCTTTTTCAGACTTCAGCTTGTCTAAATCTGAGTTCACACTTTCGAAATTTTTCATCAATTCTTTACTCTAAATAGAATTATGACAAGTTAGGCTAAGCTTCTTCTCAAGTTCAGAGATTTCTTTTACATTATCTTGATTCTCAATTTTCAGCAATAAAATTTATTTCTTCAACATTTGAATATCAAACATACAAGCATCATGAACATTTTTCAGTTCAGCACAATTTTTACATGGAGAATTCAAACTGTCTGATCTACTATTCTTCTTCAAATGTTTGTATTGTTTTCTTAAATGGTCATAAGATTCTTGCAATTCATCATAAGCAGCAATCCAATCATCTAATGAAAAGTTCTCGAAGGGATTTACCTCTTCATCATCATCTTCTTCATTTTGGCTGCCACTTTGATTGCTTCTGTTAGCCATCATGCAGCTGTCCTCACTTCTCTTCTGAGCTCGCTTCAGCATATCTAGAATGTCTTTAGCAGAGCTGCAATCATGAAAGTAGGAATGTAAAGCCTTATCAGTAGCTGCCTTCATTAGATTCATAGCTATCTGATTCTCTTCATACATAGATTTGTGACTGTCAGTCCATTTGGACTTTTTCTTTGGTAATTTATGAGGACCGTGTGAAATTAACTTCCACAAATCAGGATTAATTAACTGATATAGCATAATTTTTCAGACTGACAAACCATACGTTAAAATTGCAGCCGTTGAAAACTGGTGGATCACCCATGGAAACAGATCAGATTTAATGCAACAGGAATATTGATGCACCAAAAGCAAAATAGCACCTAAGACTGCAGGATCGGATCTACAGGTCGCTGGACCTTCTATGCAGACACCGCTCTGATACCAATTGATAGGGTCCTAGGCCCGGATACAGAGAGGGGTGAATGTATCCCTCTACCAATAATGCCCAAATTAAAACCTGGATGCTAGACACAGTCCCAGAATAAAACTAATTCAATTGAACTGATGAACAAACACATGGAGCGCGCCTAAGCAATCATCTAGCGGAAGCAAAGCAAGGCAATCAAGCCACTGCACATATAGTTTTTTAGGTGGTTCGGTCCACAAACCTACATCCACCCCACACTCCCAACCGGAGTGAGGCTTCCACTAGCACAAGCTAGAAACCACAGACTCAGTCTACAACAGGTGCTGCCAAACAGCTTGACCAGGGGAACAACCTCCCCTCTTCCTCCAGACCGGAGGGACACCCCAAGTGACTCCCAGCCACTTGGAACCAGAGACTAGGTCTCTCTTCCACCAGACTAGGAGGGAACCCACCAGTGACTCCCCATCACCAGCAAACCAGAGGTCACAGACCTCTCTTCCTCCTAACCAGGAGGGAAGCACTGATGACACATAGTCACCAGCGAACTTTAGATCAGATCTCCCTTCCCCTGAGTCCACAGGAGGAACTCGACCTCACTACTGAGTATCAGAAGAACAAAAGTAATCAGAGTAACAAAAGGAAAAACAAGAAATGAAAATAACACAGCAAACAGAAAGCTGGAAACTCAAATGCACAATGTGGCTCTCAACGGAGCTGACTGGCCTGGATCTAATCCACGGTCCAGTAGGAACTTCTTCTGCTACTTCTCTTCTTCTTCTTCTCAACTCACGCTCTCTCTTTCTCTTCTCTGCTCTCCTTTTCTCTCTCATTGTCTTTCTCTTTCTCAATCTCTCTTCTGCTCTCTCTATTCTTCTGCTCAGGCTCACTCTTCTTCTTTCTTCTTTTTCTTCTTCTGCTCTCTGCTACTCTCTTCTTCTATCACTCTCTGCTGCTCTCTTTTTCTTCTTGCTGGATCGTGCAGACACTCTTTCTTTTATCAGCACTCGATCAGTCTTCTTCTGAGGAAGAAGTCTTCTATATATAGCAGCACCTCAGGGCGTGTGTCTTCCACATCTCCCGCCTAATTGACTCTACCACGTGTCAACATCTCAGCTCATTGGATCACGTGCCAGGTGTAAGGTTTCGCACAGCACCTACGGGCTACGCAGCGGATACAAAAAATTTATTTACCGATCCCGGTGTTGTGGAAAGCTTAATCTGTGCTCTAATCGGTGTTTCTAATACCCTAATTACGGGTTGCGTGTTTCACCTTGCGCGGAACGACGCTGCCCGCTAAGCCCGATGCAGAAAAACTGAGCCGCACAACAATACAGCCTCTAGAGACGATCCACACGGACCCTTGCGCAGCGATGGTACCTCCCCGGTACGACTATCCCCGACTCTATCACCTTCTAGAGAGAGAGAGAGCAAGAGGGAGAAAAGGGGGAGACTAATCCTCTCCCTTAAGCTTAATGCTTGGTTAGCTTAAGGGAAGGAAAGAAGAAGCTCAAATAAGCTTCACGTAGGATCTATATATAGAGTTTAGGCTTTTTAGAAAAGGATTCCAAAAGACAGAACTGTATATATGTCCTATCTATAATTATACATATGTATTAAGCTGCATTTACACTCCTTTCAAAAAGGAATTAAAAGGAATTAATACATACACTTGTATAACAATAATCCGTCACCCAAGAATCTATTGTGTGTGATCCTCTAGGCCCATAGTCACTCTAGTTTAAGGCCCATTAACTTCTAATTCCCAATTAGAAGTAAATTAAACATATTCTTCACTTCTACAAGAGCCGAATAATAGTTTAATTTATTCCGAACCTTTCGATCACATTGGGTCAAGTAAATCCGCGTGATCCTAGAGGACGCCGGGTTTAAACCAGCCTGTCTGGTACCTGTAAGTCCACAGTTACCGCATCGATATAATCCCTCGCTCATTCTATGAGTCTGGTACGATCGAGGGTATGGTTTCTGTCAAACCCCATGATCGTGCCATTTGACTATGACCCCCTTAAAGTGTATGACGTCCGTTCTAAACGAACTCACACGACCCTGGCCAGGGATTTAACGGAGCGTCAATGTCATGACCCATTAACTGTCTGATATATACCCGACAGTGAGCGATCCCCTCTTGACCATTGATGATCTTCACACGTCTCCTGGAGTGGTTAATGACTCGGCAACTCATGACTTATGGTTAAAGTCACTTAGCTAAGTAATTAAACCATTCCAGTCCTCGTGTAAGATCCGATCAATGTCTCAGGTCAAAGGACCAACGATGCTACTGTGACCGTTGGATCTTCAGTTGACATTAGGTATAATCAACCATCTAAAGATCCAATAGCGGATCAGTTCAGTGCACATCCACCAAGGACATACACCTACACATATGTGTTGGTGTCCCGCACCAATGACTATGAGATTGGTCACTGACACATCATGTGTACTGGTTTAATAGGTAATCAAAGTCTCCGAGTGATTACCCTCCAACCAGAACAGTTTAAGGTATGTGTTCATGTAAAGTCAGTCTCATAATCGAGATCCCATCTCGAGTTGACTTTACAACCACATATCCTAAGGATAACGTAAAGTAACACAATCACATATTTACGCTCAAACACCACTTTATCAATAATGAACAAGATCGTACATATATCGGGTCTACCCGACCCTAAATTGGCATGTAGCACACCAACACTAACAATCTCCCACTTGAACTACAGCCAATTACCCACAACTTTGAGGCCCATCTTATCTCGATGACGCTCAAATACAGTCTGTGTCAAAGGCTTAGTCAGTGGATCTGCTATGTTGTCTTCTGACGGTACACGCTCTACCATCACATCTCCACGATCAACAATCTCCCGAATAAGGTGAAAGCGCCTGAGAATATGCTTTGACCTTTGGTGAGATCTCGGTTCCTTCGCCTGGGCGATGGCCCCATTATTATCACAAAATAATGGGATGAGAGCTGATATCTCGAGAACTACGTCGAGTTCCAAGATGAATTTCTTTATCCAGATGACTTCTCCAACTGGCTGCCCCTCCATTCAACATGAATACAAATTCAGACATGGATTTGCAATTATCTGGATCTGACTGGAAACTAGAATCTGTGTAAGCTCTAAGCTGTAGGTCCTCTCCTCCATAAAGCAGAAAAAGATCCTTAGCCCTTCGCAGGTACTTAAGGATACCCTTTACTGCCTTCCAGTGCTCTTCGCCTGGATTTGCTTGATATCTACTGACAATGCTTAAAGCATTGGCAACATCAGGCCGTGTACATAGCATTGCATACATGATTGACCCTATCGCCGAAGCATAGGGTACCTTATTCATGTGTGCCACCTCCTCAGAAGTTTTAGGACTCATCCCCTTGGATAGGCAAATTCCATGTCTCATGGGAATGAGACCTCTCTTGGAATTTTTCATCCTAAACCTTTTGAGGATAGTATCTATGTACATGGATTGGGATAATCATAGCATCCTTTTAGATCTATCTCGATAGATCCTTATGCCCAGCATATAGGATGCTTCTCCCAAATCCTTCATGGAGAAGGTCTTGGACAACCAAGACTTAGTTGATGTCAACATCTCTACATCATTCCAATGAGTAAGATGTCATCAACATAAAGAACCAAGAAGGTCACAGAGCTCCCACTGACCTTCTTGTAAACACAGGGTTCATCTTCATTCGAATGAAGTTGAAAGATTTGACAGCCTCGTCAAATCTCAAGTTCCAGCTTCTAGATGCCTGCTTTAATCCATAAATGGACCTTTGAAGTTTGCATACCTTATTAGGATGTAGCTTGGAAGTGAATCCTTCAGGCTGTACCATGTACACCTCTTCTGACAGATTTCCATTAAGAAAAGCTGTCTTCACATCCATTTACCAGATCTCATAATCCAGGTATGCAGCAATGGCAAGGAGGATTCTGATTGACTTAACCATGGCTACCGGCAAAAATGTCTCGTCATAGTCAATGCCTTGCCTTTGACGATATCCTTTCGCCACTAGTATAGCCTTGTATGTGTCAATCTGTCCATCTGCACCGATTTTCCTTTTGAAAATCCATTTGCAGCCGATAGGGACCTTCCCTTCAGGTACATCAACTAAGTTCCAAACTTTGTTGGTGTACATGGACTGTATCTCTGAATCCATTGCCTCTTGCCATTTCTCAGAATCTACACTACGGATCGCCTCCTGGTACGACTGAGGATCATCATCCTCATCGATACATACCTTAGAGGACCCCTCTGAGACATGTCCAATATATCTCTCAGGTTCTCTCGGTAGTCTACCAGATCTCCGTAGTGTCAGTGTTTCACCTTGAATAGGATCAACCGATACAGTCTCATCTAATGAGTTTGTGTCTATGGGTTGTGGTTCTTGGACCTCGTCCAATTCTATCTGGCTCCCACTATTTTTCTGGAGTAGATATTCTCTTTCCAGAAATACAGCTCTCTTGGCCATTAAGACCCTTTGCTCAGAAGGGTGATAGAAATAATATCCAAACGTCTCCTTTGGATATCCCACAAACCTACACTTATCGATCCTCGACTCAAGTTTATCACTCTCATTCTTCTTTACATGAGCTGGACACCCCCAAATTTTAATGTGATTAAAATTTGGTTTCCTTCCCTTCTATATCTCATATGGTATAGAAGGAACTGATTTACTTGATATCCTATTCAATAAATAAGTCGCAGTCTCTAACGCATAGCCCCAGAGAGAGAAGGGTAGTCCTGACATAGACATCATGGATCGGACCATGTCTAACAAGGTCCTATTTCTCCTCTCGGATACACCATTGTGCTGTGGTGTATACGGTGGTGTCCACTGAGAAACTATTCCATGGTCTTTAAGATAAGAAGTGAATTCATGGCTTAAGTATTCACCTCCTCGATCCGATCGAAGAGCCTTAATACTTTTGCCAGTCTGTTTCTCTACTTCATTCTTGTATTCCTTAAACTTCTCAAAGACTTGTGATATATGTCTCATTAAATACACATAGCCATATCTAGAGAAGTCATTAATAAAAGAAATGAAATAGAGATAACCTCCTTTTGCTTCTATGGACATGGGTCCACACACATCCGAGTGTATGAGCTCGAGAAGGTCAACAGCCCTCTCTCCATGTCCACCAAAGAGAGCCTTAGTCATTTTCCCCATGAGACACGACTCACAGGTATCAAATGGCTTGTATTCGAACGAATTCAAATACCCATTTGAGTGTAAGTGAGAGACTCTTTTCTCACCTACATGACCAAGTCTGCAATGCCATACATATGCAGAATTCACTTCATCAGCATTGGAAATTTGCATAACATTAGAACGTGTATCTAATACATAAAGGCCATTGACTAATGAACCATTGGCTAAAATCAAACCATTATTCATTATAGAGCACCCAGTGCTATTAAAAGTCAATGTATATCCAATGTTATACAAGCCAGAGATTGAAATAATGTTCTTAATAATATTAGGAACATAATAACAGTCATTCAGCTCCAGAATGACTCCTGAAGGTAAACTGAGGCGTGCAGTCCCGGCAGCTTTGGCAGCAACCAAAGCTCCATTGCCCATCCTTAGTTCAATCTCCTTTTTGCCCAACCGCCTTCTATTTGCCAACACCTGCACAGAATTGCAGATATGAGATGCACATCCAATATCCAATACCCATGATGTGGATTCCATATATGACAAATTAAGGTCTATGATAAAAATACCTTCATTTAGAATAGCCTTGCAATTCCTTTTCCAATGCCCAGTTTCCCCGCATCGAAAATATTTATCTTCCTTTTCATTCTTCTTGCCCTTCCCTTTGTCAACCTTTGCGAGCTGCTTACCCGTGGCCTTTTTCTTTCCTTTCCCTTTGTTACTTGTAGTGGATATCTGGGTGGCCTTCCTTTTCTTATTGGCCCGGCCAATAATCATTACAGAAGAAGATGATTTATCTTTCTGCATAGTTCCTTCAGCACTCTTTAATATGTTGAGCAGCTCCGGGAGAGTTGCATCAATTATATTCATGTTAAAGTTTATGATGAAGGAAGAAAAGGAATCGGGCAATGACTGGAGTATAAGATCAATTCACAGTTCAAGATCCAACTTGAACCCCAGTGCATTGAGTCTCTCTATCCACTCCATCATTTTCAGTACATGAGCCTGTACTGAAGAACCCTCAGACATCCGTGTCCTGAAAAGCCTTTTGGAGATGTCATACCTCTTAATTCTACCCTGCTCCCCGAAGAGCTGGCGTAGATTGAGAAGTATACTTATACAATCAGTCTTTTCAAATTGCCTCTGTAGCTCGGGAGCCATAGAGGCCAACATGTAACATTTGGCTAGGGAGGAGTCCTCAGACCACTTGGCATAAGCGAGTAACTCTCCCTCGTCGGCATCAGGAGCTGGCTCAGAATGAACCGTGTCCAATACGTACGCAATCTTTTCGGCGGTAAGGACTATGCGTAGATTACGCAGCCAATCCGAGTAGTTCGGTCCAGTTAATCTATTTGCATCCAAGATGCCGCGGAGGGGGTTGGACGACGACATTGTAATCTGGATAAGAAATAAAAGACAACTTAGCATGTGTTCAAATTCTAACTTAGATGTGGTTTTCTATCTTAGTTAGTCCCACTATTTTTCGAACTATATAACCCTCAGTATATAGAACGGGAGATCAACGAGATCATCCTAGTGGGTCGGAATCCCAATGAGACTGATGTACGACCTTGTGGAAAGCACAACATGACATACACCATCTCAAGGGCAGTCAACAAGCACTTGCATCTAATGCAATATCCGATATTCGGCCCCTGAGAAAACATCCCCTTGTGGAAAGCATAACAAAGGATATTCTCGGTTAGATCTAACCATCATTACTTCATAGCAATGAGTTCATGACCCGACCCTTGTGGAAAGCACAATAAGGCCGAGTTCAATTCCTCACCCCATTGAGGCCGAGCCTTGGAGTTTACTCCCGCCCCCAAACTCATGGACCTTGTGGAAAGCACAACAAATCCATGAAATGAAGACGTTCATTCACTCCATAATGATGGAGGGCCACGATGACTCCTAGAGCCACGCTAATCAGATCTAAAATTTAAATGCGAGGGAATTCAATTTTATCTTGATCTCACCCTAGGTGGTAATATAAATGTATCCAATATATTTACCGTACCTAGTAGTTTGCACAAAATAAATGCATCCACTGCAAAATTAAACGCAAGTGATCATGGACTTTAACCCTAATGTAACTAAGACATCCGGCCCGCTTCCGAAGTAGCTGGATCGTCCTCGTCGGGTGTGCTCCGCGCTTTCAAACTCCGACGCCGCATCAATTACAACTTTTACACGGCACGCAGGCCGAAAAAATTAAATTACATGTGACTCAAATTCCAACAGCCCTTAGGGCGAGTACAACAACGGAGGAAGATAGAAGTACATTGGAATTTTAACAGAGAGAGAAAGGAGGTTCGCAGACCCAAATTAATTACATTAATCCAAGTCCATGATCACTTGCCAACCCATTCAAATAAAATCGATCAAGGGTTATTTTCTGAAAATAATCCTTACTTTTGAATTTAAAAATGGGATGTGCAAACAAAAACAGCCCAGCTTTGTTTAATTTTAAAAATCAAAGCATGATTAACTAAAATTAAACACACAAGCAGGCCAATACAAGGTAAATAATGTAAAGCACGTAAAGAACCATCATTTTCTACAGGGACATCTAATTGAGATAATTAATTAAATTTAAATTTAAATTTAATTATCCAATAATCAAATTTAAATTCAAAATTTAAACATGCCAATAATTTAAATTTATATTCAAACTAATTATCCAATAATATTATTTGAAAGTAAATTTAAAATAATGCTATTATCCTCAATTAGTAATTTTCTAAAATTCAAAATTTAAATTTAATAATTATCTAATAATTAAAATTCAAATAATTGATTTTTTTACATTTAACTTCAATAAAATTTAAAATTTGAATTATCTAATTATCTAATAATTAAAAATTCAAAAATTAAAATTTACTGAAGTAACTTCAATTATTACCATTTTATCTTAAGATAAATAGTAATTATCTCACCTCGGTAAATTCAAATCGGTTAAATAAAATTTACCATTCGACATTTACTATTGAGATAACACTATTTAACAACCTCGATAAAATTCTATTTAATTTATTGTGCATTTTGATATATATATCTAATATATATATTATTAATTTTGCACATAATAAATTAAATCAGAATAAAATATAAATTTTTTTATTTAAAAAAAAATTGGCCAGGGGGCGCCCGCCACGCGTGCGTCCTGTGTGGGCGGCGCCCGCCCATGCGGCTGCCCCCGCGGGCGCACAGCGCCCTGGGCACAGTGCGCCCAAAACGGGCGAACAATAAATTTTTTTTTTTTTACAAAAAAAATTTGCTCTCCTGATGCCCAGCATCCAGGAAAAACAGAAATGCCCTGCACTCCTGTCTTACAAATAATAATTGAAGATTTAATATGCCCCTAAAGCATGGTTCTAAACGGCGATAAAAACACCGACCAGAGCGCGAACCTGTCTCTGATACCACTGTAAGGTTTCGCACAGCACCTACGGGCTACGCAGCGGATAACAAAAATTCATTTGCCCGATCCTGGTGCTGTGGAAAGCTTAATCTGTGCTCTAATCGGTGTTTCTAATACCTTAATTACGGGTTGCGTGTTTCACCTTGCGCGGAATGACGCTGTCCGCTAAGCCCGATGCAGAAAAACTGAGCCGCACAACAGTACGGCCTCTAGAGACGATCCACACGGACCCTTGCGCAGCGACGGTACCTCCCCGGCACGACTATCCCCGACTCTATCACCTTCTAGAGAGAGAGAGAGAGTAAGAGGGAGAAAGGGGGGAGACTAATCCTCTCCCTTAAGCTTAATGCTTGGTTAGCTTAAGGGAAGGAAAGAAGAAGCTCAAATGAGCTTCACGTAGGATCTATATATAGAGTTTAGACTTTTTAGAAAAAGATTCTAAAAGACCGAAACTGTATATATGTCATATCTATAATTATACATATGTATTAAGCTCCATTTACACTCCTTTCCAAAAGGAATTAAAAGGAATTAATACATACACTTGTATAATAATAATCCGTCACCCAAGAATCCATTGTGTGTGATCCTCTAGGCCCATAGTCACTCTAGTTTAAGGCCCATTAACTTCTAATTCCCAATTAGAAGTAAATTAAACATATTCTTCGCTTCTACAAGAGTCGAATAATAGTTTAATTTATTCCGAACCTTTCGATCACGTTGGATCAAGCAAATCCGCGTGATCCTAGAGGACGCCGGGTTTAAATCAGCCTGTCTGGTACCTGTAAGTCCACAGTTACCGCATCGATATAATCCCTCGCTCATTCAATGAGTCTGGTACGATCGAGGGTATGGTTTCTGTCAAACCCCATGATCGTGCCATTTGACTATGACCCCCTTAAAGTGCATGACGTCCGTTCTAAACGAACTCATACGACCCTGGCTAGGGATTTAACGGAGCGTCAATGTCATGACCCATTAACTGTCTGATATATACCCGACAGTGAGCGATCCCCTCTTGACCATTGATGATCTTCACACGTCTCCTGGAGTGGTTAATGACTCGGCAACTCATGACTTATGGTTAAAGTCACTTAGCTAAGTAATGAAACCATTCCAGTCCTCGTGTAAGATCCGATCAATGTCTCAAGTCAAAGGACCAACGATACTACTGTGACCATTGGATCTTCAGTTTACATTAGGTATAATCAACCATCTGAAGATCCAATAGCGGATCAGTTCAGTGCACATCCTCCAAGGACATCCACCTACACATATGTGTTGGTGCCCCGCACCAATGACCATGAGACTGGTCACTGACACATCATGTGTACTGGTTTAATAGGTAATCAAAGTCCCCGAGTGATTACCCTCCAACCAGGAACAGTTTAAGGTATGTGTTCATGTAAAGTCAGTCTCATAATCGAGATCCCATCTCGAGTTGACTTTACAACCACATATCCTAGGGACAACGTAAAGTAACACAATCGCATATTTATGCTCAAACACCACTTTATCAATAATGAACAAGATCGTACATATATCGGGTCTACCCGACCCTAAATTGGCATGTAGCACACCAACACTAACACCAGGTGCCAACCTCTGATCACGTGCCCAGACACCTGCAAGATTAATGAAGAGTTCAGTCGATGAACAATATCAGCTGAAGACAGTGTACAGACTTTATTCAGCAGGCAAGACAATGGATGTATAGAGTTAGTCGTGTGAAGGAGGACGAGTGTATAGACTTGATAACACATGCTGTAGAATGCATATGATGCAGTGTATAGGCTTGATGAAAGCAATGCATGCACAATGATGCAATGTTCAGACTTTTTTGAAGACTGCCAGTCGATGTTTAGACTTGCTGCGACCAGGCTGGCAGAGGATGTATATACTTGCTGTGCAGGCTGCCTGACCATGTATGGAGTTGATGTATGCATCAATAAGAATGTACATACTTTATTGCATGCATGACAGATAATGTCTAGACTTGCTATAATGCGTGCAGCTAAAGGAGCAAACAGATGTATAGACTTTAAGTAAAGATGCATGAGCAATGTATAGACTATGCATATGCACACTAGCGAGTGTATAGACTTGGCTATGGCATCAAAGTATGCACAACGTAAATGACGCCTTCTTCCTAGGCGTTTGATTCAAAAGTGACGCCACTTTTGGTGGGCGTCAAATTCCAGACACAGTGGAATGTATAGACTTCCTTCGGCACAATGCAACATAACGATGTACAGACTTTGGCTTGAACAATGCACAATACACATACGGATGTACAGACTTGAACGTAGGTAAAGTTACCAATGTTCAGACTTGTGCAATGTATGGACTTAGTGTGTGCGAGCATTGCTGCAGGTAGTGTACAGACTTGATGATGTGCAATGCATGAACAGCCGATGCAGTGTACAGACTTGGTCTCTTGCAATGCAGCAATGTACAGACTTTGCTATGCGTGCATGCTCACGATGTGTAGACTTGTTGAAATGCAAGGCAACGTAGACAATGGCTGTATAGACTTGGATATGTATGCTGTGTGAGGCAGGGCAGACCCTGTACAGACTTTGAAACATAAAGAGGCACACGGAGTGTACAGACTTGGACTGCGACAATAGGCTGTACAGACTTGCATGAGACGATGCCTAAGATGCTGCATGAGACGATGCCAACGACTATGCCAACGCTGTACAGACTTGCTAAGACGATGCATGAGACGCTGCCAGACTGTACAGACTTCGAGTGAGACGATGCATGAGATGGTGAACAATGTATAGACTTTAACGTAGGTAAAGTAGACATTGTATAGACTTTGCGAACACACAGCAGTGTATAGACTTGGACGCTCGCTATGCCTGCGATGTACAGACTTAGTGTTGCGACACTAGGCAATGTACAGACTTAGACCACCTGCATGCTATGCAATGTACACACTTCTAATGCCTACAGTCTATGCAATGTACAGGCTTGGAGGACTTGCATGCTGTGCAATGTGTAGACTTGAGGTCTCGCATGCAATGCAGTGTGTAGACTTTGAAGTGCTTGCAGCTGTGCAATGTGCAGACTTTTCGCATGCAATGCAGTGTGTGGACTTGTCATGCCTACACAAGGCGATGTACATACTTGCTGCGTGATGCTAATGTGTAGACTATGTAAATACATGCAGTGTATAGACTACACTTATCTGGGGAGTCGACCCATCTAGAAAGGGGGTCGACCCACTTCTGTCCAGATTATGCTGAGTGTGATGATGCATGGATGTTTAGCCTGTACTGACTTCCACAAGCAGAGTAAAGCGACTGATGTATATGTATATGAATGCTTTATGTAGCAGATAACATGACTGAACATCAAATGCAATGCTTTAGATCTGATAAACTGACTGAACAGTAATGCAATGCTTTATGCTCTGATAAACTGACTGAACATCCGAATGACTAAAATGACTGAATATCACATGGTGACTCACAATGCTTAACTCACATCAAAACCAATCATCAAAACCACAGGGGCACAACAAATTTGCCCGAGCCCCCTTCAGTGGGTTCGTCCGTCTCCTAGTCCTTTTTGCACCCGAGGTCATTTCACTCCATTCCCACTTTGGCACCAGTCGTGGTGTCCGTTCTCCTACGACTGCGTAGAACCTGTATGACCCAGTTTGCCCAGGGTGTGCAGCAACATGCAGATCACACCACGCCTTCCCTGTCGACTTTCAGGCTGAGCTCTCTTCTTCGGAGTTGTACCCCTCGGCGTCCCAAAACCAACCCAGGTTGTTTCGTCACGTTCCAACCTCCTTGCTCTCATTTACACCATGGCCATCCCACCCCTGTCTGGCTGCTCGCCCAGAAAATAGAAGCTTGCCACATCTGCAACCACACCCGGCTCGGTGATCCAATGGTGGACATCTTTTGAGGGTGCATAGGCCTCCCTGTCTGCCATCCGACTGTGGGGGTCTTGCCTCGTTTGGAGTTCTACAGTGAGCGTACCGCCGACTGAACCATAACTTCGCAAACCTATCCTGCGGGACAGAATCGCGTAGGTCCTCTTCTACGGCCGGCCCCGCCTTCCAGCGACCTCGGAACGTCATCATATTTTCAGGAACACTCCAGTAGTCCCCAGGCTTCATCTGAGCACCGGAGGCACTCCATTCGGACGTCTGTGCTCAGCGTACCGTGCAGGACGATTGGCGTCATCCCAGCAGGACTATTCGCAGATCAACACCTTGGGATTTCCTTCCCCTTGCTCCCCCCTACTGCGTGAGGGTAGTTTTGTGTTAATCATTCCCGTCCCCGTGATCCCCTCCTTGTGTGGAGAGTAGTGCCTTAAGGCCGTACTCACAGGGTCGCATCGGAAGCCGCCGTCGACGTTCTCATGCGCGCGCTCGTCTCGCATCAAATTTGGTATCAGAGCAAGTTCTCTGACTTGTTCTACCCAAGTCGTGTCCTAGGCCGTGTGCGACTACGCCCTCAATGCCGTATGGATCCTGCCTCATTTGCCATTGTCATGGCCAAGTTCGGGGAGATGTCAGCAGCGTTGGACTCCCTCGAGGCTTGCATCGATCGCAGAATAGCCCGCGTCGACCGACTATTCTACCCCAGCCGGTCTCCACAACCGGAGGTCCACAATGAGCCACCTTACACTACCCTTCAGCCTCCCCAGCCGGCATGTGCTCCCCTTCAACCAGCAACTTCCCCTCCAATGGAGCTACAAGTCGCGGTGATCGAGTCACTGCCTGAAGAGGAGCCGATACCTGAGGAGATCTATGAGCCGGATCCCCAGTTGATCACCCAATACGAGGAGCAAGAACTTGAGCGGGACTTGTTGCCGTGCACTGCTGAACCCACCCCGATCCACCCCAAGGAAGAACCTGCCACGCAAGAGCATGACGGCCCCAACACCGTTGTTGTTGCTATAGCGACTCCCACCATCCCTCCCGACGCCCTTCACGGACCACCGGAGCAACCCCATGTTGATCCCGTGTGGCACGAGGTATGCACGGCCTATGAGAAGCGACACCCCGGCATCCATCATGTGATCAATTTCCTCGAACCTTGGTCATACCCTCTGACGGTCATCACGATCGTGCTGCCCCACTTTAAGATTCGAGGACGAATCTTTTCTAACCGGAGGGGTATGATGAGGACATCAAAGTGGGGACTTGGCGGCACAAACCTTTTGGGTGGAGAGGTCGCTCCCGTCCCATGGCCCATTAGGCTGGGCCCGTCAAATTTTGGACTTTTCTCTCTTTTTTATAATGTAATTTCCCTTTTATTAGCATTTAGTTCTTAATGGGTCAGTTAATTGGGCCCAAAAGGCCAAGTTAGCTAGTGGGTCAAGTTAGGGGTCGTAGGTTGCTTATTATCACCCCGGGATAGCAGGGTCTTTTCTCATTTGTTTGGGATAATTAATGTCTTTGTAACCCCTTGGCTTCTCCTATAAATAGGGGACCAAGGGCTCTCATTAGGTAGAGAATTATTGAATGGAAAAATTGTGTTTTTTGAAAGAATCCTCTTGAGCTTCTCTCTCTCTCTCTTGCGCAGCCCTCTCTCTCTATCTCCTCTCTCCTCCCCACCCCAAAGTTGACCTCTCCTCTCTGTCCCTCTTTCCTGGTCGCAGCCCCCTCTCTCCTCTTCCCAATCCTCTTGCCACATCAGCCCATCTCTCCTAGAATATCTCCCTCTTCCTATTTTCTCTCCCCCTCCCAAGGAAAACTAGCACACCCCTCTTCCTTCTCTCTTTATCTCTTCCTAAATCCCTCTCCAAATCAAATCCTAGCCCACCAATCCCTCCTATTATCCCTCCAAAAGATTCTAATCCCCCAAGAATTTCTCCCCCTTTCAAAAAAATTGCCAAAACAAATCAATTTTCTTTCCCCCCAAAAATCTCAGCTGCACCCCGCCCCCATCCTGCCAAGGCCGCACCCCAACCCCCTTCCCTAACCCTAGGGCGTCCCAGCCCTGCTCCCCACACCTCCCAGCCCCCATCAGCCCCTTCCCCACTGCCATCCACGCATTCCCATCACCCAGGTTCATCCACGGCGACCCAGGGACCCCACGGCATCGTCCTCGTCCTCAGCTTTGGAGTTTTCTCTCCATTCTGCTGCTCACAGATCCGTGGCAGAATCTAAGGCCGAGTTTGCAGAGTCTACAGCGACGTCTACAGTACGAATTTGCCTGAGCCCTCTTCAGTGGGTTCATCCGTCTCCTAGTCCTCTTCTCACCAGAGGGGGTCTCGCCCACCGGTCGTGACGTCCGTCCTCCTACGACCGCACAGAACCTGTGCGACCCAGTCTGCCCAGGGTGTGCAGCAACTTGCATATCACGCCACGCCTTCACTGTCGACTTTCAGGTCGAGCTCTCTTCTTTGGAGTTGTAACCCTCGGCGTCCCAAAACCAACCCAGGTGGTTTCGTCACGGTCTGACCTCTGTGCTGAAATTTCCTCCACGTCCATCGCACCCCTGTCTGGCTGCTCGCCCAGAAAATAGAAGCTTGCCACATCTACGACCACACCCAGTTCGGTGATCCAATGGCAGCCATATTTTGAGGGTACATAGGCCTCCCTGTCTTCCATCCGACCGTGGTGGTCTTGCCTCGTTTGGAGTTCTACAGTGAGCGTACTTCTGACTGCACCACGACTGCGCAAACCTATCCTGCGGGACAAAATCACAGAGGACCTCTTCACCGGCCGACCCCGCCTTCCAGCGACCTTGGAACATCATCATATTTTCAGGAACACTCCAGCACTCCCCAGGATTCTTCTGAGTGCCGACGGCACTCCATTCGGACGTCTGTGCTCAGCGTACCGTGCAGGACGATCAGTGTCATCCCAGTAGGATTGTTCGCAGATTAGCACCTTAGGGTTCCCTTCCCCTTGCTCCCCCCTCCTACGTGAGGGTAGTTTTGTGTTAATCATTCTCATCCCCGTGATCCCCTCCCTGCGTGGAGAGTAGTGCCTTAAGGTTGTACTCACAGGGTCGCATCAGAATCTGCCGTCGACATTCTCATGTGCGCGCTCATCCCGCATCACCTTATATTTAACGGATCCTACCCTAGTGCATATCTAGAGTGGCAGAATACCATGGACAAACACTTTAAGAGGACTCCTATGTCTGGTCCCATGAGAGTCCATTTTGCCAAGAATAGGATTTTGTGTCAAGCTGGGGATAGTTGGTGACACATTGTGGTTTTAAGGGAGGTTAGGAGGTAAGAGCCCATCGACACTTGGGAAGAAATGAAGATTGAGCTTAGGAAGGTCTATGCACCCCGACCTTCCCCCTCCTACCCGGATAGCCATAGCCCAAGGAGCACGACAACTCCTCCATCCCCACCCAGCCAGCCTAGGACCACTCTAATAGCTCAATCACCACTGCCCCCTACCTATCCTACCCCGACCACCACCTCTTCCCACTGCCACCTAACCGTTACCATAACCAAGTCATCACAAACCCAGTCGGTGTCCACTTCGGCCCCTCCACCTTCCCCCATGAAGAACACACCCACCAACCCCAGCCAACCCAAACTCCCTCACCCATCCCACCTTCCAGTCCTTACCCCAATCCAGCCTCCCCCATCCCATCTTCCACTCCCTACCCCAATCTGACCCTATCATAGTCCACCACTATGGAGGCACCCTTCCTCGGCTGTTACCACCCCGCCTACCAAAAACGTCCCCATCCTACTGTAGAGGAAATCATGGATGAACATGAGGAAGTCATGACCCACACACCCGACCACATGGAAAATGAGAACACCCCGGACCCTCTCCCCACCCTTGAGGAAACCCATGCCCAAGCGAAGAAGGAAGGCCCGCATTTCCCCCCACATCTTGAACTCCACTCTACACCATCCACTCTAATTGGAGCAAACTCATCTTGGGTGGGCCCCTTGTTAGTTGGCTAGAGAATAATTTGATTCATGAGATCATGGCCCATATTTGTCCCCCCATGAGGCAAAACCTCCCTTTGGTGCCCCTCAATTCCTATCGCACCACCATCCAATCCTACTACAATGTGGAGACTATGGATGATCTTATCATGGGTTTAGAATGGCAACTACAACTAACCGGCATGTTGACCCTAGGGACCGACCAACCTAAAAGCCTTGGCCTCATTCACCTTTGTGTTGGCTCCATCACCTCAGTCTGTACCATGGGTTGCTACACTAGTAACCTCCTTTTACTCCTCCCTACACTCGAAGAGCCTGACCTTATCCACCATCTGGAACTCGTTATCTCGGGCAGGGAGCCGAGCCATCCCATTGAGACCAACGTCCCATCTCCCTTTACAATCAGGGATAACCCATCACACATTGGGGAACCTATGATGTGGGAGCCTATAGGGGAAGACCTTACTATCCCAAGTCACGCTTTCTTTGATCCCTTTGATCCCACCCACTGGGAACCATGGCAGCAACCTATCTCTTTCCCCTCTAACCCCACAATCGACCACCCATCACCTCCCGCACCCACCCCCACATGTCTATCGGGCCAAACACCCATCTTTGGGATTGAACCACATGCCTCTCTATGTTCATCACCAATCATGGAACCCACCATGTCATTGGTTCTGCCAGTTGACACAGACCCAATGCACCTGGGAGAGCTTATAGACTGGGAATTCACATGTCAAGTGTTGGAAGGGACACACTTCCCCAAAGGCCCACCCCTCCTTGATCCTTTTGATCCATTCTTTTGGGAACCCTTGAAGCCTCCATCCCCACTCCAACCCATCAAAGGTTGTTGGGACGGTGCGATGGATACAGAGGGGGGGGTGAATGTATCCCCTTCAATGATATTGCCCCACTTAAAAATACTAAGCCTGAAGTTTGACATAGTTGCAGAATAAAAGCTATAGAACTCAAATGAACATTTGATCAATCAGATGAACTGCTAACTATACTAGTGGAACCTGATCAAGACTAATGCCTAAGACACAACTGTGCAAACTAGATTGACTTAGCAAACTATGTAATGCTCAAGGTCACTGTAGATAGAAACAAGAGTGTTCATGCAACCTGTGAAAGAGGTAGAAGACAAGGAGCAAACGCACAAGGCAAACCACGGCATAGATAATTTTTAGGTGGTTCGGTCCACAGACCTACGTCCACCCCTCACTCCAAACCGGAGTAAGGCTTCCACTAGCTAACACTAGAATCGCAGACTCAGTCTGCAACAGGTGCTGCCAAACAGCTTGACCAGGGGAACAACCTCCCCTCTTCCTCCCAACCGGAGGGCAACCGCTAGTGACTACCCGTCACTAGCAACTAGAGACCGAGGTCTCTCTTCCTCCACCCAGGAGGGAACCCACCTGGACTTGCAACCCGCAAGACCAGAACCGGAGACGAATCTCCCTTCCTCCAACCCGGAGGGAAACCCACAAGTGACTCCCAGCCACTTGCAAACCAGAGGTCACGGACCTCTCTTCCTCCACACCAGAGGGAACCACTAGAGACTACCCAGTCGCTAGCAAACCGGAGAACAAGTCTCCCTTCTCCTGAGACCACAGGAGGAACCCCGATCCCAAACAAGGGAATCGGAAGAATAAGGTGAATAGATGGAAAGAACAAAATAAAAAGCAAACACAAAGAAAAATCACAGCAACGTAAAGCTGGAAATGAGACACAGTAAGTAGCTCTCGCAGGAGCAAGTCTGGCTTGGATTTGATCCAAATGCCAGTGAACAAATCTTCTGATGATTCCTCTTTCTTCTTCTTCACGAACCCTCTCTCTATCTCTCTTTCTCTTTTTCTTCTACTTCACGAGCTCTCGATCTCTTTTTCTTTTTCTTCTTCTGCTTTCAGCCTCTCAGCTGCTCTCTCCTTTTTCTTCTTCTGCTTTCTTCTGATCTCTTCCTCTGCTTCGATCACACTTGCTTGATCAGTCTTCTTCAAGTGGAAGAAGCTCCATATTTATACCAGCGGCAGCTAGGGCGTGTGCAGGGCTTGTGCCCTCTTTGTCCTCGGATCACGTGCCAGGTGCCAACCTCGGATCACGTGCCCAAACATTTACTTCTCGAAGTATATACCTATCACACAGTCATAAGAAAGTATCAGATAGATGTACAGACTTAGTATGAAAGATAGAATGTATAGACTTGAATGCTTGGAAAGGATTGTATAGACTTCGACTTGAAGGAGATGCACATGTGCACTGAAGTGTGTACAGTCTTCACTGAAG
Source organism: Amorphophallus konjac (assembly GCA_022559845.1). Classification (NCBI taxonomy): domain Eukaryota; kingdom Viridiplantae; phylum Streptophyta; class Magnoliopsida; order Alismatales; family Araceae; genus Amorphophallus; species Amorphophallus konjac. Next base: position 167,749,155 of record CM040124.1, on the reverse strand, counting down.
GATGTTCAGACTTTAGGTGATGAAGTGTGTACAAACTCGTTTGTTTGTGCATGCTACAATGTGTAGACTTATGAAATGATGCAGACACATGCTATATAGACTTTGAGAGCGTTCAGATAGTGTGCAAACTTGCTGTAATGAACGATGCCCAACAGCATGGTGTATGGACTTAGAATACATGAGACAGCAATGTATAGACTTCAACGCAAAGGCTAGAGTGTGACGGATGTATAGACTTTAGAAGACGAAGCATGCACAGGCCAACGATGTACAGACTTTGCCAATGTGAGACACTGTACAGACTTTGATGCCCACATGCAATGTATAGACTTGTGTGTGCAGGGTAGACAATGTATGGACTTGCAGCGCGTGCAGGGCAGGCAATGTATAGACTTAGCGATGCATAGGCTGAAGTTAAACGAACGATGTATAGACTTACCCCTTGAAGAATGTACAGACTTTGAAGATGAGAGCGAGACAATGTATAGACTTGGCCCTTGAAGAATGTACAGACTTTGAATGCTCGAAGCCCACGATGTATAGACTTTGAAGCATGTGAACACGGGGACAATGTACATACTTTACTTCATGCTAGCTACAGGATAATGTCTAGACTTGATGCAGCTTCATGCCAACCATGTGCAGACCTTACCGATGTATAGACTTGGTGTTCTGAACGTAGGTAAAGGTAAGGAATGTATTGACTTGATGAATGGCTTGCTAGCTACAGGACAATGTATAGACTTGGAAGGTTCAGCGGTGGATGTACAGATTCTACCGATGTATAGACTTAGCAAGCCCCAGGCGATGTACAGACTTGGCAAGCCCCAGGCCGATGTATAGACTTGCAGAACAAACGATGCACATATGCCATGAATGTGTAGACTTTGAATAAGAAGCCAGGCAAATGATGTGTAGACTTGGCCAATGTATAGACTTGAAAGATGCAGACTTGTGCAGACTCTGTACAGACTCTGCGTGCCTGAAACAGGGTAATGTAAAGACTTGCCACCAATGTAGTGTATAGACTTGATCTCAAGGAATGGTTGTACAGACTTTAAGCAATGTATAGACTTGGTGAGCGCCAAGCGATGTACAGACTTGGTGAGTGCCAAGCGATGTACAGACTTCAATGACTCATGCAACCAGACATGTGAAAGCACAAACAATGTACCGACTTAGTGCAAACAGGATGTGCAGACTTGTGGCATGCAATGTCTAGACTTGATATGAAGGAATGCACAATGTCTAGACTTGATATGAAGCAATGCACTGGCTGTACATACTTGAAGTAATGCATGTAGGAGACGATGTACAGACTTGGTCTTGCGACCAGGGGTATACTGACTTGATGTGCAGACTGTGTGTGTGTGTGTGCAAGGCAATGTGTGTGTGTGCTGTACAGGCTTAAATGCATGCACAGAACAGTTTATGCATATCAGCTAAAACATCATCAAAGATCTGAGAGTAGACATAGCATTACCTGATCTGAGCATTGACCTTACCTGTCATGATTTGACTTTGACTTAGGTTGACGTCATGACTTGTGAGTCATCCTTAAACTTGTTCTGATAGTTTCTCATAATGCAACAGGATTATATCACCAAGGATGTAAACATAATGAGGCATAATATCTGTCATCATCAAAACTCCAGAACCACAGGGGACACAGTAATCTCCCCCTTTTTGATGATGGCAATATTATGAGTCATTGCAATAGATTCATCATGATGGTTATGAAATACCATATGACAGTTCATGATTATGTAAACATAATGAGCATGTAAAACACCATGTGATGCAACTGTTGATTGATGCAAATTATGACTCACAAAAGTTCTCCCCCTTTGACAACATCGAAAAGAATGGAATGATCATTGACTGTTGAAGGAGATGATATTGGAGCTATTATGCAATGCTGAGTTACAGTCATCAAAAACTCCCCCTGACAAGATATTCTCCTGAATGAACATTGAACCACTGGGACATGCAAGAATTCTCCCCCTTAGATGGACAGTGATTGGAATGAAGCTCAGGACATAAAGAAGTCAACAGTTAGGTCTGAAATAATTGTGTCCAATGTGAGAAAGGAAGCATTCAAAAAGAATGAGAAAGGTTTTCAATGGGATATCAATTTCATAAATCTAATTAAACAGGTATTTCAGACTCTTCTATTATAGAGATTTATGAATGATCTTCATTGACAAGTCAGATCAGAATATGATGTATGCAAGGCTTGTTCATAAACTTTCTGTACTCATATCTGAAATCAGTTTTAATAAAAGTGAACCTTGCTTTCATATTGACAGTCTTGTTTAACCTTCTTCTTTCTTACTCACTCAATTTCAAAGATTCCTTTAAGAGATGCAATCAATAGTAATGAAGTTAAACACATAAAAAATCATTTGTTTCTGTCAAGGGTTCCAATAGACTATTTCTTTTGCACACATTTTCAAATGATACACTAGATCAGCAACAATTTTTTATAACATTCTTCATGATCACTTGAGTTTAGTACACCCTTGTAACTAGAGGATACATGTTGTTTAGACGCCAGTATCCCTAAGCACTTGGAAGGACTAACTGTCATGCTTCATAGGAACAGAGATTGCATTTACACTTCATGACACATTACAAATCATTTCTTTGATGAGTGAGATGTATTTCTTAGTGTGCATGCCATTGCTCTGCCAGATTATCAATCATTCTTAAGCAGAGTTAACTATGGCACCTCATGACACAGTCCTTTGGACATGATTTCTCAGTGACCAAAGTCATTGCTCTGACAGGATTTACCCTTAGACATGTTCCATATTTTCAGATGTTTAAAAATCAATACTAATTTCATACATATCAATGAAGGAATATCATGATTTCAAAATTTTCAAAATTGAGAAGAGTTTAAAAAATACAACATGAAAATGTTGGTTAAAGTTTATTAAGACTAACTCAGATATTTTCAAGATATGTTCATAAGAAAACACAAGACATACATGAAACTTCAAACGGCTGAAAGAATCAGACATTCATAGTCCTATATAATAGAAGAATCCTCTTTAAGTTGTTTTCAGATTTATGATCAGGATATGCACAGAGAAAACTTTCTGAATTTTCAAGGAAGGCTGAATCATTTTAAGGAACAGCCAATTCAACAGATACCAATGGATAGAATGAGTGAAAATGGCTGATAACAGTTGAAGCAGGAAGCTGAAAGGTGTTGCAATGCATGGGTCAGATGTGATTTCAAGAGTATGAATAATGCTCCCCCTAAATGTATGCATGAGCTAGCACTCAAGATGTCGACACTTCTAACCAGTAAGTGTAAGTGCAGTGAGCTGACAGCATGTAATATATGCAATGATCACATGAACATTTAGACTGCTCTTCGTGCAACACTGACCTATGGTACCAGGCGGAGGACTTGGTCTAAAGACCACCTCACACATAGCAAGCACTTCCAGACAGAATTCATCTGCCCTTTAGTAACTCACTATTTATATACCAAGAGTCATGCATGACAATCCAATGCAGATGCAGTTCTATATGCATCTTAAGCTAACAATATGCCACTTATATGCAATTATGAATGCATGTGCATGTCAAGTGTGCATGTGAACATTTTTAAGCATGAGAGATCATCCAAGCAACAGATTTATTCAATTCAGCTTTTCAGATTTTTTAGAATGCAATTTAACAAATATCAACCAACTGCAATTGGCATATGTATGCATCAAATGCAGACAACCTTTTAATCTCATGTATGCACAGATCACCTAGCAAGTGCATGATCAGAAAAGAATGCAAATGGCAGATGCAGTTATGGACATGTATGCATGAGATCTTAATTGACATATTAAGCATGATGTTCAGCTAAAAGAGAATTCAGGTGTACAAGTATTTAAACAGCATAGTTGGGGTTTTACCAAACTTTGGATGCCTTGGTTTATTTGACCCCCTTTTATTCCTCATCCCCAAGGCATACCTGCAAAGCATAGATCTCATTTTGTGTTTCTAGGTACCCAAGACTTCTTGGGTCCTACATTGTTAGTAACACCTCTAATAGGTGCTTTCCACAATCTTTGGGCATGTAAGTCATCAGATTTCATTAAGCGACAGTCACTCATGGAGTGCCCAAACTGCCCACAATAATAACAGGAAACAACATGCTTTGATTTCTTGTTATGCACACAATTATCAGCATGGAATTTTTGTGCATGTGCATACTGGTTTCTATTTTTATTATGGAAGTTGTTCCTGTTAATCTTACCAAACATGTTTTCCTTAGAAGGATGTCTACCATATTTGAAATTTGCCCTCCTATCTTGAAGATGCCAACAGTCCTTGACTGTAAGGCCATGCTTTCGACATTGAGAGCAGCTAATTTGATTTCTTCTCAAAGAGCCTGACCAGCATTCGGTGGCTTTGTGACCAGATTTGTTACAGTTATAGCAAGTGATGTGCTGGTTTACAGGAACAAATTTGTTCTTATTAAAACCATGTTGGTTTGCAGAGAATTTTGTATGATACGAACATGATCTTTTCTTACCACTTGCAAACCAACATTGTGCAGCACTGTGTCCTACCTTACCACAGTTGGTACATGAGATGCTCTTTTTATTAGTGATAGGAAATTTCTTGACATGAGGGTCCCTGGCATGCATTTTCCTGGCATTCAAATCATCTAGTTCCATTAATCTACATTCATGCATCAGATGGCCAATCTTGTGACAGTAATAACAAATCATTTTCTTTTTAGATGCATGTGAGTGTGTGGGTGAAACATGTAAAGTGGGGAGAGGAACATGTTGGATCTTTTCTTTTTATTTTTCTGTTGTTTTCTTTTGAGCAGTTGACTGATAACCAGAAAGGTTCTGAGGGCTGTGAGAAGTTGAGCTGGAAACAAAGGAAGTTTGAACTTTATTTTTAAAACTCTTCTTATTTGAAGGGTTATAGCCCAACCCTTCCTTCTGAAAATTAACCTTTGTTCCTAGAATCTTGTCCAGATTATCTTTTCCGTCCACAAAGTTTGACAAGGAATTATTTAAATCCTCAATTTCATTTTCCAAAGAAACGATGTGTATTTCATAACTGGCAATCTCTTGTTCATTGCAATTTACACATTCGCTTAGCACCTTGTTTGCAATTTTATATTCCTCAACTTCTTGTTCCAGATTTCTCAATTTTTCAGATTCTTCAATGTAAACAGATTTTCCTTTTTCTAAGAGAAGAAGTTTCTCTAACATAGCAGTGTTCAACTGCTTCAATCCTTCAACCTCTTTGGTTAATTTGTAATTTTTTGATTTCAGATTTTCAATTTCTTCAACAGAGCCTTTATCAATTTTCATTGAGCTCATTTTATTATTCAGCTCTTCCTCTATCTGTTCAAACTCCAAAATTTTGTTTAACAGTTCTCTGTTTTCTTCCTTTAGGGAAATAATTAACTCCTTCTGCCATTCTAAATTTGAGTGAAGATTTACATTTATTTCCTTAAGAAGTGGACAATCATTACAAGCAGATTTACCAGAACATATTGTTTGAGCCTGGAGTTTTCCACATTGTTTCCTAAGACATTCATTTTCAGATTTTAGAACATCCAATTCAGTGCTAACACATTCAAATTCTTTCAATTCTTTTTGCTCTTTTTAAAGATCTTTCTACAATTCCATATTTACAGATTTTATGGCATTAAATTTTTCAGCAAACAAATTCTTCTCTTGCTCAAATTTCCCAAATTTTTCTTCATTTTCTTTAACAGATTTTCTAAGAGAGTCATTTTCAGATTTTAGCCTACTTAGTTCAGAGCAAACACATTCAAGTTCCTTCATCAATTTTTCATTCTGATTTTTATGCATATGGATATCAGACAAACAGACATCATGAGTTTGCTTCATGTTTGAACAATTTTCACATGGTGAACTTGAACTACCCTGATCACTTTTCTTTTTCAAGTTCTTGTATTGTTTTCTTAATTATTCATGAGATTCAAGCAACTCAGCATATGCATTCTCCCAATCATCTAAAGAGAAATTCTCGAAAGGATTTACCTCCTCATCATCATCCTCTTCTTCATTTTGGCTGCCACTTTGATTACTTCTGTTAGCCATCATGTAGATGTCTTCATTTATCATGTGAGCTAGCTTCAGCTTCTCTAGGATGTCTTTAGCTGACTTGCAATCATAAAGACAAGAGTGTAAGGCTCTGTCAGTGGCTGCTTTCATCAGATTGAAAGCTTTCTGATTTTCTCCATCCTTTGATCTGTGGCTGTTGGTCCATTTGGACACTTTCTTTGGTAATGTGTGAGGACCTTGTGAAATTAACTTCCACAGATCAGGATTAACTGCATCAACATAATTACGCAGACTGACAAACCACACATTAAAATTAGAGCAGTTGAAAATCGGTGGACCACCCATGAAAACTGATCAGATAAATGCAACAGGAATAATGGTGCACCAAAAGCTAGATAGCACCAAGACAGCAGGATCGAATCTGTAGGTCGCTGGACCTTCTATGCAGACAACCCGCTCTGATACCAATTGTTGGGACGGTGCGATGGATACAGAGGGGGGGTGAATGTATCCCCTTCAATGATATTGCCCCACTTAAAAATACTAAGCCTGAAGCTAGACACAGTTGCAGAATAAAAGCTATAGAACTCAAATGAACATTTGATCAATCAGATGAACTGCTAACTATACAAGTGGAACCTGATCAAGACTAATGCCGAAGACAGAACTGTGCAAACCAGATTCACTTAGCAAAATATGTAATGCCCAAGGTCACTGCAGATAGAAACAAGAGTGTTCATACAACATGTGAAAGAGGTAGAAGACAAGGAGCAAACACACAAGGCAAACCACGACACAGATAATTTTTAGGTGGTTCGGTCCACAGACCTACGTCACCCCTCACTCCAAATCGGAGTGAGGCTTCCACTAGCTAATGCTAGAACCGCAGACTCAGTCTGCAACAGGTGCTGCCAAACAACTTGACCAGGGGAACAACCGCCCCTCTTCCTCCCAACCGGAGGGCAACCGCTAGTGACTACCCATCACTAGCAACCAAAGACCGAGGTCTCTCTTCATCCACCCAGGAGGGAACCCACCTGGACTTGCAACCCACAAGACCAGAACCGGAGACGAATCTCCCTTCCTCCAACCCGGAGGGAAACCCACAAGTGACTCCCAGCCACTTGCAAACCAGAGGTCACGGACCTCTCTTCCTCCACACCAGAGGGAACCACTAGAGACTACCCAGTCGCTAGCAAACCGGAGAACAAGTCTCCCTTCTCCTGAGACCACAGGAGGAGCCCCGATCCCAAATAAGGGAATCGGAAGAACAAGGTGAATAGATGGAAAGAACAAAATAAAAAGCAAACACAAAGAAAAAACACAGCAACGTAAAGCTGGAAATGAGACACACTAAGTAGCTCTCGCAGGAGCAAGTCTGGCTTGGATTTGATCCAAATGCCAGTGAACAAATCTTCTGATGATTCCTCTTTCTTCTTCTTTACGAACCCTCTCTCTATCTCTCTTTCTCTTTTTCTTCTACTTCACGAGCTCTCGATCTCAATCTCTTTTTCTTTTTCTTTTTCTTCTTCTGCTTTCAGCCTCTCTGCTACTCTCTCCTTTTTCTTCTTCTGCTTTCTTCAGCTCTCTGCCTCTGCTTCGATCACACTTGCATGATCAGTCTTCTTCAAGTGGAAGAAGCTCCATATTTATACCAGTCACAGCTAGGGCGTGTGTAGGGCTTGTGCCCTCTTTGTCCTCGGATCACGTGCCAGGTGCCAACCTCAGATCACGTGCCCAAACATTTACTTCTCGAAGTATATACCTGTCACACTGTCATAAGAAAGTATCAGATAGATGTACAGACTTAGTATGAAAGATAGAATGTATAGACTTGAATGCTTGGAAAGGATTGTATAGACTTCGACTTGAAGGAGATGCACATGTGCACTGAAGTGTGTACAGTCTTCACTGAAGGATGTTCAGACTTTAAGTGATGAAGTGTGTACATACTCGTTTGTTCGTGCATGCTACAATGTGTAGACTTATGAACTGATGCAGACACATGTTGTATAGACTTTGAGAGCGTTCAGACAGTGTGCAAACTTGCTGTAATGAACGATGCCCAACAGCATGGTGTATGGACTTAGAATGCATGAGACAGCAATGCATAGACTTCAACGCAAAGGCTGGAGTGTGACGGATGTATAGACTTTAGAAGATGAAGCATGCACAGGCCAACGATGTACAGACTTTGCCAATGTGAGACACTGTACAGACTTTGATGCCCACATGCAATGTATGGACTTGTGTGTTCAGGGTAGACAATGTATGGACTTGCAGCGCGTGCAGGGCAGGCAATGTATAGACTTAGCGATGCATAGGCTGAAGTTAAGCGAACCATGTATAGACTTACCCCTTGAAGAATGTACAGACTTTGAAGATGTGAGCGAGACAATATATAGACTTGGCCCTTGAAGAATGTACAGACTTTGAATGCTCGAAGCCCACGATGTATAGACTTTGAAGCATGTGAACACGGGGACAATGTACAGACTTTACTTCGTGCTAGCTATAGGACAATGTCTAGACTTGATGCAGCTTCAAGGCAACCATGTGCAGACCTTACCGATGTATAGACTTGGTGTTCTGAACGTAGGTAAAGGTAAGGAATGTATAGACGTGATGAATGGCTTGCTAGCTACAGGACAATGTATAGACTTGGAAGGTTCAGCAGTGGATGTACAGACTCCATCGATGTATAGACTTAGCAAGCCCCAGGTGATGTACAGACTTGGCAAGCCCCAGGCCGATGTATAGACTTGCAGAACAAACGATGCACATATGCCATGAATGTGTAGACTTTGAATAAGAAGCCATGCAAACGATGTGTAGACTTGAAAGATGCAGACTTGTGCAGACTCTGTATAGACTCTGCGTGCCTGAAATAGGGCAATGTATAGACTTGCCACTAATGCAGTGTATAGACTTGATCTCAAGGAATGGCTGTACAGACTTTAAGCGATGTATAGACTTGGTGAGCACCAAGCGATGTACAGACTTGGTGAGCACCAAGCGATGTACAGACTTGGTGAGTGCCAAGCGATGTACAAACTTCAATGACTCATGCAACCAGACACGTGAAAGCACAGATAATGTACAGACTTAGTGCAAATAGGATGTGCAGACTTGTGGCATGCAATGTCTAGACTTGATATGAAGGAATGCACAATGTCTAGACTTGATATGAAGCAATGCACTCGCTGTACATACTTGAAGTAATGCATACAGGAGACGATGTAAAGACTTGGTCTTGCGACTAGGGGCTGTACTGACTTGATGTGCAGACTATGTGTGTGTGTGCAAGACAATGTGTGTGTGTGCTGTACAGGCTTAAATGCATGCACAGAACAGTTTATGCATATCAGCTAAAACATCATCAAAGATCTGAGAGTAGACAGAGCATTACCTGATCTGAGCATTGACCTTACCAGTCATGATTTGACTTTGACTTGGGTTGACTTCATGACTTGTGAGTCATCCTTAAACTTGTTCTGACAGTTTCTCATAATGCAACAGGATTATATCATCAAGGATGTAAACATAATGAGGCATAATATCTATCATCATCAAAACTCCAGAACCATAGGGGACACAGCAAAGGTGTCAGTCCCTTCAGTCCTACCCAAGTTGGTTACAAAAGGGCCGAACACATTCTATCATTGCTTGCACTCATACAAAGGGGTTTGATTAGAAGGAAGTCCAATAATTGGATAAGGTTGCATGGTAGGTTCACATTTGGGTGTCCAGGTCCACCTATGGCAATTGATAGGAAGCACATACATGCTAGAGCCACATTTGGATGCCCAGGTGCTCCCATACCAAACAAGTCCATGTATGATGGGTACACACATGGGTGTCCTGGTCCCCCGACATTTGTCAACCTCTTGCATGATAGGCTCACACAAGGATGTCATGGTCCTTCTTTATCTGACCAAGTTGATAGGAATCACATACATGATAGGTCCAAATTTGGTTGTCCCGGCCCACCCATACATGTCACGTGTCTCATATCACTAGCATCCCTGCATTCCATACAACGCAAGCACGTAGGGAAGAATAACGAGGCTCACAGGAAGTGGGCAGATGCTCATGGGCGCCACTTAGAATTCCAAGTAGGCAACTCTAGGATGGTGAGGACTGAGTGGCTCTTTCTCGGGGCCGCCTCCAAGCTCAGGGCACGAGGGTCTAGACCTTTTCCAGTTCTGAGGTGAGTTGGCAACTCTCCTTATGAGCTAGACCTATTGGAGGGCTATGGGATACATCCCACTTTTGATATGGCAGATCTAGCACCCTATACGGGCCCCGCGGTGGACCCTAGTGAGGATTTTGAGTCATCCCCCACCCTTGTGAGAGACACCACCCATGAGAGTCCACTTATCAGCCTAAGCGACTAACGAGAGTATGTAGGGATGATATTGGGCGAGCAGAGCACCATCACTAGGAACATGGTGCACCAGCGCTACCTTGTGAGGCCGAAGGACCGACTCTCGGTTGAGGATACGTGGGTGAGCCGGGAGGACCTGCTGTGTCTAGACCCAGACATGCTAGATCACCACCCCAACGGACCTATACTCGACGGGGTCAAGTTTTTCCCACCTCGAGGGTATGATGAGGACATCTCCTGCCACTTCGTTTTTGCTTGGGACCCCCGCTGCTCGCCATCGACACATCGCCTTGTTCGCCACCTTATTTTGAGTAATGATATGTATTTGTTTCTTTATTTTGGTTCATAGATCATGTAATTTTACTTTTATTTGAGTCAAGTACCTAGGTTAGTAAATTATTTACCTCTGCTTTGAGTCAATTGGGCCTTAGTATCCTAGTTTGGGCTCATAATTGTTGTCTAAGTGATGTGCGACGGGTACGCGCACCGGGACTCGACGGCAGCTTCCGGTGCAAACCTATGTGTACAGCCTTATGGCACCACGCTCCACTCAGGGAGTGGATCACAGGGATAAGGATAATTAATACAAACGTACCCTCACACAGGAGGGGGGAGCACGGGGAAGGGAAATGGGCCTTTCTGCCCTGCGCATAGTTCTGTTGGACAGAACCGACTTGTTTCTCCTGGTACGTTGCTCAAAGAAATCAGAAAAGGATGCCGTTTGCTCCCAGATGAAGCTGATGAAGTGCAGAGGCGCTCCACGCAATTTTGTGATGTTTCGATGTCACAGGAACGTAGGACTGGTCGAAGAAGTTGACCTCCGCAATTCTATCATGCTAGACAGGTTAGCGCAGTCGCAGTGCAGAGGTCGGTACTCCCGCTACAGAACTCAGAACGAGGCGAGACTTGAGGGGTTGGAAGTAGAAATGAAATCTCTATGTACCATAAAAATTTGGGCACCTTCTGTGCATGGAGAAAAGTGTGGTCTACTCTGTGGCGAGGTTCTATTTCCTGGGTGAATTGCCAGGTAGGACTGGGATGTGCACGGCGGTATGAATAGTACAGAACTCAGAACGCGTTCAAACCACCTGGGATGGCTCCAGGACGTCAAGAGGAGCACCTCAGAGGAAGATCACGTCCTGAAGGTCACCAGGGAGGGCGTGGTACATTCTGTAACCAGGATTTGCGACCTGGGTGAACTGTCTCGTGCAGGCCTTGCGCAGCCGCACAAAAACTGATGCCATGAGCAGCGTCGATATCAAAACGAGGTGGGATCACCTCTAGATCGAAGCTGATTCGAAGTAGATCAAACTCCCAGAAGGGCTTGCACTGGATCACGCTGTGAAAGTCGGTGCAGCTTCTACAACAGGGGCTCTAGGTTCTGTCTCGGATCTGCAGGCAACAGAACAGAGAAAACTCCAAAGCCAAGGACGGGGGCGATGCCGTGGGATCCCGGGGCCACCATGGACGCACCTGAGAGAGGGTGAGGCGTGGGAAGAAGTGGGGGAGGGGTTGAGGAAGGCTGGAGGGCGTGGGGTTGCAGGGGAGAGTAGCTAGGGTTAGGGCTATGGGGTGGGTGCGATGGGCTGGGTGGTGGAGGGAAGGTAGGTGCGCAAGTTAGGGAAGGAGAGGGATTAGGGAATTTTACCTAGAATATTGGCGGAGGTGATAGGGATTTTTGGGAATAAGGGAATATTATTGGAGGAGGGAGGAAGAGATAATAGGGGAGTGTTTGAGTTTTTGTGGATTAGGAAAAAAGGATGAGGAGGGGGGTGCGCAAGTTTCTAAGGAGGGGGGGAGATAATAGGGAGGTGGAGAATATCTTGGAGGGAAAGGAGGGAAGGTGGCTGATGTGGCAAGGAAGGCTGGGAGAGGAGCCTTGGGCGTCGCACCCAAGAGGAGGGAGATGGGGAGGGAAGGTGGGCGTCACACCCACATGGGAGATAAGCCAAGGGATTTTCCTTGAAACAACCTTTTCATACAATAATTCAGTCTACCAAATGAGGCCCTTTGGTCCCCTATTTATACTAGAGGCCAAGGGTTACAAATGATCATTCTTACCCCTAACAAATAGAAAAAGACCCCGCTATCCAGGGGTAACAATAAGCAACCTATGACCCTTAACTAGACCCACTAGCTAACTTGGCCTTTTGGGTCAAATTAATTGACCCACTAAGAACTAAAAAAGGAAAGTACATCATAAATAAAAGAAAAAAATTCATAGAGTTGTTGGGTCCGACCCAATGGGTGCCATAGATGGGAGCGATCTCTCCACCAAAAGGTTTGGGGCACTAGGTCCTCACTTTGATGTCCTCATCACTAGGATAGCTTTGGCCTTTTGTCTAATTGCCAAGGGCAATGTTGTCTTGTAAAAGATTGGGTGCCTATAAATAGTACCCAATCCCCCCCATTTGTAACAATTTTTGATGCATTAAGAAATACAAACTCCCTTTGAGCAATTATCTCTTCCCCCCCTCTAGGAGTGGATTCTCCTTCTCTCTCTCTCTCCCTCGCTCCCTCTCTAAAAGGGGCACCCCTTTCTCTCTCTACCTCTCTTCTCCCTCTAGGTCACCCCCCTCTCTCTCCTCCACATCATCTCCACCTCAGCCCATTCCCTTATTGCCACTTCAGCCCTAGCACCCACATCATCTGCCACCTCATCCTGACCCCTTAACTTCCCCCCTCCATTACTTCCCCATTAATTCTCCCACAGCCCCCAAGAGTCTTCTCCCTCTCCTAAGGTAGAATCCTACCCCCCAAGCACCCCTTCCCTTCCCTAATACACCCTTCTACCTTCCTAAGACCCACATTGATTGCCCACCATTAATCCAAATTCAAACTAGGAGAGAGAACCCCCCTCCCTAGGCCAACGTGCGCCCCCCTCTCCTCCCCTACTAGCTTCACCCCCAGTACCCCTTCTCCTCCTCCCCCTGGCCTGGTTTGCCCCCTCCCTGATCCCCTCTAAGTTAGGGGTCGCCCCCCAGCCCATCCCACCCCTCCTCCCTCTCATCTTCCCCATTCTCACCCCCTATCTCCCACTGCCACCTAGAGAATAGTAGCTATAGATCCATCTACCTTGTTGCAGTGTCGCCACCACCTCCCCTAAGGAGTTTCTGGCGACCAGCCTAGTACCAGCAGATTCTTCTCTGAGCTGGCTTTGCAACGAGAGCTCAAGCACCTCCAGCCGACGACGGAGCCGACCGGAGGAGCACTTTTTGTTCAGCTGCGTAGTCTACCTCCGGGAACAACCGGGGCTGATTTGCAGAGGCCCTCACGCCATCTCGTCTGGGATTTTGATCATGTCCTTTGGTCAATGTGTTCCCTTGTGAGCCTTCTTTCACCTCCAGGAAGAAGGGCACCATTCGGCCACCGGAGCACCCTGGATCGACCGTTTTCCCCGATGTGCGCAGACTGCTCACCTTGCTCCGGGAGCCCTGGACAAGTCGAAGTGCAGAAGCCACCCTGTCTCAATCCGAGAACTCCAGCTTCCCCCATTTGGTGGAAGTCATCCTCGGGCTCTCCTCTTCCAAACGGTGATGGTTTTGGTCCAGTCCGGCATCGCATCTGAGAGCACCAACACTGGCAAGGTGCCTCTGTCTTGCCGACGACCCAGACTGTGCGCCCGTATGAGAGTGGCCGGTGCCGGTTCTAAAACCATCAGACCGGGGTCCTTCTAGTGTTGTCACATCCCCAAGGCATCCTTCTTCACGTCAAGACTGGTCTCAACACGATCCAACTCCGGGCCGGTGAGTTACAACACCTATAAGTCAGCCCTGCACTGCTGTTCCTACGTTCTATTTTACCCTACCGGTGACCAGAAGATACCATTCAATCATACGGGCGAGTTTCGATGTGAAACTAGGTGGAGTCGAGGTAGGGTCATCCCTCTATCATGCAAATCTGGTCCGGGCTTATTTTTCCATCCCAGCTGGGAGCAACCCCCCATACAAGCCATCTCTAGCTAGCAGATGACAACACCAGCGCAGCCTTGCGAGAACGGCCATCCACGACACCACCGACCTCTGAACGGGCTGCTTCTTCTTCCCGATCATTCTCAAGGTTAGCAACTTTCCAGTGGTACCAAATTCAACCTCTTCAGGTGCCCGAGTCGAGAGTATCACCACTGACAACCTGTTGGCGCCAGACTAAGCAGACAGCGTGGTGATCGTGCAGGCAGACTGTTCATTAAGCCGCCGAATCACCTTCCCACCTGGCCGGCTGAAAGCCCCTCCCTACGTGAAGGTAGTTTTAGTTCTATTAAATTAATTCCCTATCCCCGAGCCAACCCTCCTGCGTGAGGTGTAGTGTTGTACTTGCCATTTCAGGTCAAGCGGCATCGACGCAGCGTGCGGGTGCGTTCCCACGCTTCCCCGCTCGCCCTCGTCTCCGGCCGGGATCGATTTCTTCAAACCGATCAGGTGAGCGCTCGGTTCCACTTTACTGGTTAATCACTTTGCTTAGCTAGTATCATTTTTACTACCCGTCGGACGGTGAGTGAGTGCTCGATCCCCATCCCACTCATTTGTGCATCCCACTGGGGAGTGAGCTGCGAGGGCCACCTTTAACCCACACTGACAGCGTGCTGGCCGCCCATGCTCGTGGGAGTCCCAACCCCCTTAGGGGGTCAGCCCAAGCGTAGCCAAGACCTTGGAACAGTGAGGTCCCACCCTGGACCCTCACGATCATCCCGGGTCACCTTCGGGAGAGAGTGCGTATCGCGTCAGTGACCCGATATATCGAGTCCACTACTACTCGTTTTGTATTTGTGAATATAGGTCCTAGGCACATCATGTCATCCCCTGGAATACTTGGTTGTGCCACATCAGATCCGGTCCTTGGAATATTACTTCTGGGCCAGGGTTCGGCTAACTCGGGTTAGCGATCGAGACCGTCGATGATCGGCTCGGGGCGAGCGGTGGGCGCGTGGTCCCATGGCAGGAGAAAATCTGGCATTATGGTGTTCGCGTTGTTATCATAACACGCGATACGTGGGTGGACACGATGTGCGGGTGTGATCACCGTTATCATAACTCCTCATACGCGAGGGAATGGACTTGAGTGAAGCGGCTAGACGCCATATGAGGGGAGTACATTCGACATACTATTGGCGTATACAAGCCTAACCACAAGCCACCCAACAGGCCTTGCACTTCGTGTCCTTTCGGAAGCCTTGGGGCTTGAGTCCTTGAGCGCCTGTGTGGTTGTCTGTGTGTTTATCTGTGTATGCCCCTTGAGCTTATAAGGGGATTTTATAGGGGAAGTTGAAGGATTGAGTGGGTTTACACGGACTTGAATGTAGGGGGTAAGCTGGTCTGCGTAAACCCCCTTCAATAGTTTTTTTTTAGTTTGTGAGAGTGGAAGGGGGTTTACGAGGACTTGCCTAAGGGGGATGGGCAAGTCCTCGTAAACCCCCCCAAGGGGATATACACAAGGCAAAAAGCCATTTTTTTGAAAAAAGTTGTTTTAATTCGCTGGGGGGGTTTATGCTGGGCAGTAGGCCCTTGTTGGATCCCTTAGTTGATTTTGGTAGTTAAGTTTCAATGATGACAAACATTGTTTATATGTGTCCTTGAGAAAGTCATTGAACATTGCTAACCAAAGAGTTCATATTTTTGCTTATCTTGCCTTATAGGGTTAAAATCCTTGGTGGACCTATTGAAATTCAAGTGAATGGATGAACAAGCCACTTTGATGTCAAGGACTCAAAACAGGTTGAAAATCTCATAAATGTTGTGTCTCCTATGGATTTGATATTAAGTGGTAGAATGCTGTGTTTTGTTGATTGGGAACAGTTTAGTTGACTTTATTTTGACTTTGGCAACATTATCAATTTGATGTTTTTCTCTAAGTCAGAATTCATATTTAGTCAAGTAAAGGTCTGTGCATGTATCAGTTTTCATTATTAAGGTCAATGCATGTTGCATGACTAGGCAGTTGTAGGTCAGTGCACCTTTCGCTGGCACAGAGTAGGTCGGTGCACCTTTCGCTAGCTCAGGGTAAGGTCGGTGCAGGTTTACACATAGTTAAACATCAAGGTCGATGCACGTTTTCCAACATGCATACAAGGTCTAAGCATACATATCTAGCAATGCATCAGGTCGATGCATGTTTGCGTTTAACTAACTAAGGCCGGTGCACATTTGCTGTGTGCATAACTGAGGTCAATGAATGTTTGCATTTAACAGCACAAAGTCGGTGCATGTTCATAAGTCCTGCATACTAAGGTCGGTGCACATAGTCATTTGTACATAATAAGGTCGGTGCACATACATATTTTCATAGCATGAAGGTCTGAGCACCTTCATACAAGTCAGTGCACATGCATTACTTTGCTCTGACAGGTCGGAGCATATGTTCAATTTTGCATCATAAGGTCGTCGCACCTTTACGACAGTTAGTGCATATGCATGCATCAGGTCAGAGCACACTAGGCATGGTCGGAGCACATGATTCATTCAAGTCTAAGCATGTATGCATTTCACGTCTGAGCACATTTCCAAGTCTGAGCATGCATGCATTTCACGTCTGAGCACATTTCATCAAGTCTGAGCATGTGTGTGTTTCAAGTCTGAGCATATGTGTATGAGCATACATGTTTCAGGCAATAAGGTCAGTGCACATTGACTAACTAATCATGCTAACCAAGTGTTTGACGAAATGGTTTATGTTTCATTTACAGGAACTTAAGTTATTGCGGGACCCAGAATCAAACATATAAAAGGCTGGAAGGTTTATACTCGGCATGATTATGTGGCTTAAGCTCTTAACTTACAGGCACGTGATCCAAGGCTAGTATGGACTGGAGTTTTAGCCACATGGACAACACATCTTCGGCATCTGACACATGGATTCCCAGCAACGCACTCCAGTTGAAATTTCTAGGCGGTAAACGTGTTTTCCACGCGCCCTTCTCTCGCGAGCCTATAAATAGAGGCCAGGTCGCTCAATCAAAGATAACAAAAATAGAAGATAAGAAAAGGAGGAGGGTGAGCCAGAAAGAGAAAGATCGAGCAAGAAGCATAGTGAAGAAGCGAGAGGGTCTGAGTGTTTCTAGAGTTCAGTTGAGAGAAATGAGTGAGAGTGAAGAGTTAAGATAGAAACAGGGGATCGGAAAGTAGTGGAGAAATTCTTTGAGAGCTGTGAGCGTTCAAGAGATCGGTAAGTGGAGTCTTATATGTCTCAATCTCTAGATCAAATCCAGAAGTCGTTCAGCTCGAAGTGAGCTACAGATTGTTTTAAAATTTTTATTTGATTTTGTTCCTGATATTTTTCATTCAATAGGATTTCTGTAAGCTTTGTGTCAGCAGATTGTCAAGCTGTGTGTCAGCAGCAAGAAAGTAATTCCTTGGAAGCAAGCTGTGAGGCTCAGCTGTGTGGGATCTATTCCCCAAAGTTGTGGATCAGTGGGTTGTACGGATCTATTCCCCAAAGCTGTGGATCAGCAGTTCTTAAGCTGTGTGTCAGTGGAAGCCTTACTCAATTGAGTAAGGGGTGGACGTAGATCTCTGGATTGAGATCAAACCAACTTAAAAATTCTCTTGCAGTGCGTGTGATCTTATTGTGCTCTTCTTTTTCCTTATATTGCAATTCATTGAATACGCTTTATAGAATTCTGAATCCCTGATATTCTGTCTCTACTTGAACTTTCCACCAGTGTTGTATATCAAAAGGTTTAGTCTGAAAGATAGGTTACACCTATCTGGAATACTTAACCTTGTGTGAGGAGATTCTGATTCCAACCTCCACCGAGTACAACTTCCTCTGGTTGACTGTGTCTTGATCTTGAGTGAAATTTCGTTAAATTGGTGGTGTTAGCCGTAGCATTTTAATTCCGCATTTTAAGTGCTTTAAATTGGTTAATATTTGGGGTAGATCTATTCACCCCCCCTCTAGATCTATTAGTCTTCCGAAACAACACTTGGTATCCGAGCCTAACTCTTTGTAAGGGCTTTACATCCCAAAGAGGTTAGCTAAGATGGATGCAAAAGGTCTGACCATAGAAGGCCACTCAACCAGTAAGCCTCCTTACTTTGATGGAAATAATTATGCATATTGGAAAAATCGCATGCAAGTCTTTCTTCATGTGAATGATTATGAGATTTGGAAAGTTGTGAGCAAGGGACCATTCGAGCTCTCTGATGATGCGGAAGTATGGACCAGAGAGCAAATTCGTAGATCTACATTGAATTGGAGTGCTATCAATGTGATTCAGTGTGCTCTGCATCCCACGGAGTTTTCAAGAGTTTCTTCCTGTTCTACTGCTAAGGAAATGTGGGATAAGCTTGATGTCATATATGAGGGTACGTCTCAGGTGAGAGAGACTAAGGCTAACATGTTGATGTCAGAATATGAAGCCTTCAAGATGAAATCAGACGAGTCCATTTCTGAGATGTATGCTCGATTGATGGTTATCACCAATAGTTTGAGAAGTCTAGGTAAGACTTACAGTGAGTATGAATTAGTAAGGAAAATTCTTAGGACCTTAACTCCTATTTGGCATACAAAGGCTACGGTTATGGAGGAGTCCAAGAACTTAGCCACCACCACTGTAGATGAACTTGTCAGTTCTCTCATGACTTAGGAATTGAACGTTAAGAGGGTTGATGAATCTTAAAAGAAGAGAAAACTCCTCGCTCTAAAAGTAGCTCCCAGTAGCAAAGGATCTTTTAGTGAGCATAGCTCTTCGAGCTCAGAAGAAGATGCAAATGAGTTTGCCATGCTCACAAGGAAGTTTAAAAAGTTTCTGAGAAAAGAAGGAAAAGGGCTTAGAAGAAAATATTATTCTGGAAAGAGACATTCAAAGTATAGATCTGAACCTTTTAAGAAAATTGACTCCAATGTTTGTTATAACTGCAAGAAAGCTAGTCACTTAAAGGCAGACTACCGCAAGCTACAGACAGAGAAATCCAGGCCAAAGAATAAGAAAGGAAAGGCAATGGTCAGTACCTGGAGTGACGAAGATGAAGGAAGTCTCAGCAGCTCATCAGGCAGTGATGAGGAAGTCAAACTCTGCTTAATGGCTAGAGACGATGAAAGAGAAAGTGATGAAGAGGTAACTAATCCATTCCAAAATTATACTCATCATGATTGGGAAGAAGCTTATGCAGAGATTTTAGATAAGTATGATGATGTGCGTGGGGAAAATAGGCATTTGAAAAGAAGAATAACTTCTTTAGTAAATGATACATCTCTGAACGAGAAAATCAATTGCCTAGAAACAGAAAATGAAAGCTTAAAAAAATCTCTTGCTGAATGTGAGAGCTTAAAGGTTTCTATAGCTGACATTAGAAATGAAAATGAAAATCTGAAAAATGTAATTGATGAACTAAAAATTAAAATGCAGAAATTTGATGATGAAACTAAATTTGCTGTTGAAAAATATGACGTTGTTGTTGGAGTGAACAATGAATTGAAAAGAACAATTGAAAATTTGGAAAAAGAAAATAAGGACAAACAAACTTCCCTTGAAAGCATGACAAAAGGAACTGAAAATCTGAATGCTATCTTGGGTGTTGGAACCCTGGTTTTGAGAATGACATTCTATGAATCATGTTAAGACTAAAATTAATAAACTCTTCAATCTAATCTGTTGTGTGTCTTAGTATCAGAACACATGTTGTTGCATGATCATTCATAGAGTTCATCAACATCGATGCAATTTATGTTTATGCATTCATATAGGTCTGTGCATACATTGCGAGTCTTCATGCAAGGATGGTATATAGGTCAATGCATATTTTGCGTGTCTAAGGACAGCAAATAAGTCAGTGCATTTTTACCATCGTATGCATATCAGGTCCGTGCATATTCTCATCAGTATGCAAGTCGGTGCAGTCTTTATGGAATGCATATGCAGTCGGTGCATATTTTACCTTAAGTCTATTTAGGTCAGTGCACGCCTCTGAAGTAATGCACACAAGGTCGGTACATTTCTGTCTGCAGAATGCACATGAAGTCGGTGCACGGTTTTGCCTTACACGTATGAAAGAATAAGGTCGGTGCATGTCCTTGTGTTCTCCTACTAAGGTCGGTGCAGTTTTTGCCTCGAGCATGTAGAAGTCAGTGCATTCTCTGCATAGGGTAGATCAAGTCGGTGCATACTCTTCTTTGTGCAATATAGGTCCGTGCATGTTTCACATTAAGCGTATAATGGTCAGTGCAACTTCTTGATGGAGACATCGCTTACCACTTCCCATTTCTCCAAGGGTCCTGATGCTCGCCATTATGTTCATCTTGATTTTCTGAGTCTAGCTATGTAATTTTCATATCTTTCTTGAGTCATTTTGATGTAATTTCCCCTTTGTTTTGAGTCAGGTCCCTAGGTTATTATGTTATGTGTCTAATTTCATGTTCATCATGTTGGGATTGAGTGGCTTCTGGGCCCATTTAGATGGGCCTGGCCCAGGGGCGCCCTTTCCCTTCCCCAGCTCCTTCGGTTATCTGTTATTAGTACTTTTCTCAGAGACTTTTTGTAAAAGTTGGGATTCCTATAAATAGGACCCCAATCCCCACTTGGAGAAGCTAATGAAGTATTGAAGAAATTATAGCCACTTGAATTGTCTTCCTCTCTCTCTCTCTAGCTCTCACTCTCTAGCTCTCTCTCTCTCTCTCTCTCTCTATAGGGGGCGAACCCCTCTCTCTCCCCTCCTCTCTCTCTCTCTCCCTTGGGTGAACCTGCCCCTTCACCTTCCCCCCCCCTTGCCACATCATCCGCCACCTCAGCTCCTACCCTTTCACCTCCCCAAGAGCCTTCACTTCCCTTTAATTCCTCCACATCCCCAAGCAACTCTTCCCATTCCCCATACACCCTTCCACCTTCCCAAGGAAGACTCCCTTCTCCTAGGCAACCCTTCCCATCCCCAAAGCAACCCCTTCCTATTCCCTAGACCTCCATTAACACCACCATTAACCCTCCACCCAAATCAAAGGAACATCCACCCCTCTCCCCCAACCCATTTGCGCCCCCACCTCCTCCAAGGCCTCTTGCGCACCCATCCCTCTCCCCTGCTAGCTCCGCCCCTACCTTTCTCCCTCACCTCCCCTTGCCACCTCCCAACCATTCCCCACCACCAAAGCAACCATCTTTCCTACCCTTCCACCAAAGAAACCCCCCCTTCAACCCCTTTCTCTTCAAATCTGTGTGCAGCTGAAGCCCTGCAGATCAACATCCTGTTGCAGTGCCGCCAGCGACCACATCCCGGAGCTCCTGGGGGTGTGGCCTACACCGTCGGAAATCTCTTCCAGTCGTCTTCGCAGGCGAGGTGGTCTCGTCTCAATCTGAGGCCGGAGCTGCCCGGGAGAGCTGTTCTTCGCCAACTGTGCAGATCCAGTCCTGTCTGCAGCCAGAAGTGATTTTCAGAAGCTCCCACGGCCACACCTCTCAACTTCTGGAAGCTCCACTTGGCCGAGAGCTTCTACCACAAGGCGACCACCACCACCAACAAGCGGCGTCCCGTTCGGCATCCGGAAGTGTCTTTTCCAAATTTTCTCCACCGGGTGCGCAGACAGTCTGTTTGGGTCCTGCCCCGACACCGCCTCACTCAACGGGCTCCTCCTCGCCACTCCAACATCATCTGGTGCTTTTCTTGGTTTCTGCTCGAAGAAAACTCATCCACGGACGTCCTCGACTTGGTCTCGCCTCATTCGGACTTCGGGAGTGACCGTGGCACCTTCGACAAGCAGCTGCAACACTCTGGACCAGCCTGAACCAGAACTCTGAGCACCTGCTCCGGGGTCCACTCCGACCAGAGGTGATGCGGGAACCACCCACCAAAATTTGCAAGAGTACCTGGGTCTGTCAGCGTCGTTTCAGTGCCAGTCTCATCAAGTTCTGATTCCGGAGGAGCGCACAGCGGCAGCAACATCGATCCCCTGTCCTGCTGCCCAAGACACGGGCAGATTCGGTGGGTGATCCATCGGCGCGATTCGAGCGAATCTCCCCTCCCCGCCTGGCTGGCTTAACGCCCCTCCCAGTGTGGAGGTAGTGTTTGAATTGTAATACAGATATCCCCACCCCAAGTCCACCCTCCTGTGCGAGGCGTATTGGTTGTATAATTTAAACAGGGTTCAAGCTTCATCGGCGCAGTGTGCGGGGAACCCACACTTCCCCGCTCGCCCTCATCTCCGAACGGGGTTGGTTTCTTCAAACCAACCAGGGTAAGCTCTGAACTTTGCTCCAACAATAGTACTTGTTCAGCTAATATCCGTGGCATTGCTCCGTTGAGCAATAGAGAGAGCGCCTGACCCCGTGTGATCCACTTACGAGCGGTCACCGTGGGCTGTGCGAGAGAGGGACCTAGTGCCCCAATTGGCACCCGGCTAGCCCCTTAAGTGTAGGCCTCGTACCTTCGGGAGGGCAACCCTAGCCCTGCTGGCACTCTACCAGCAAGGGCCTTGATCCATCATCTCTACTGGGCATCATCAAGTCACCCGGGCTCGTGTGTGTGCGACGGCGATTCGGCCCAATCTAGTACTTTGTTGCTTTGTGTTTGTGCTTGCGGAATAGGTCCAAGGACCCGTGTCCATTTTGCTGCATACCCCTTAGTCATGTCACATCAAGTGGTATCAGAGCAAGTTCATAACTTGTCTCTCTACAAGTTGGTCCTAGAGCGCATTCGCATTTAGAGTCTTTATCGGGCCACCCAGTGCATCATCATGTACACTCCACATTGGTTAAGTCCCCTCAACACGGCCTTCCCCAAGAGCCCGATTGACCCCCTCCTCATGGACATCGTCCTAGAAGGGGGCCTTAGTTTTGACGGATCTAGTCCTAATGCCTACCTAAAGTGGGAGGCTACCATGGATAAACACTTTGATAGGACTAGGGTCTATGGACACGCTAGAGTCCGCAGGGCCACAGGGCGGCTTCGGGGACAAGCCAAGAAGGAGTGGGAACGCATAGTGGGCTTAAGAAGGATTTGGAGGCAAGAACCTGTAGGATCATGGGAAGAGATGAAGATCGAGCTTAGGAAGATCTACGCTCCCCGACCTTCCCACTCCTACCTTGAGAACCATAACCCGAGGAGCACTCCCACTCCCCCTTTCCCTCCCAATCAGCCCAAGACCTCCCTTAGGGTCCAAACTTCACCAGCCCGGGTGCACCATGCCCCAACCTTCATCACCCCATCGCCAAAAGACCTTCCCATTCTCTTAGAGAGTAAGACCCCCACACCCCAAAGGGATAAGATTGTAATTGAAGTACATGAGGCCTCCCCCGATTGTGAAAAAGAATACGAGTCACAATGTCATGGGTTAGGCCGAGAAGTGCCCATCCCATGTGGAAGAAGCATCATGGCTCACTCCACCCTCACCATTCAAACCCACGTGGACCCCATGTCCACCCCTCCACCTAGGCCCGTGACAGCCACCATTCCCCAACCCAAAGTTCTCCATCAAACCCACACCCCACAAGCCTTCACAAATCCTCCTCCCACCCCTTTCCAAAAGGAACTTAAGGAGGTGACTGAAGAATATGAGGCTCCCCTAGATTGGGAGGAAGAATATGAAACCCAATGCCAAGGGTTGGGTCAAGAAGGCTCATCTTTATCCAAAGAGACCACAGCGAGCCTAACTGGGTACACCCTCCCTCATGAGTTACATGATGACCAACCAAGTTCCCCCACCCCTTCCTCCATGAGAATTGTGATTCTTGGGGAACCCCTCATTGAGTGGCTTAAGCAAGACCTCCTCCTCCACATCATGCGCCCTTCCATGGATAACCATAACCCAATCGAGCCCACCCTACCATTCCACACAACCTATCATTCGTTTTGCTTTGTAGGAGCCATGAGGGACTTGATTAAAGGCATACTAAGGCAAATAGAGGTGACAAACATGCTGGCCTTAGGAGTGAGTGATACGGGGTACCTTAGTTTCTCACACCCCTCTATCAGGTCCATCATCTCCATTTACACCAAGGGTCCTGGCATGAGTGAGCTCGTATTGTTTCTACCCGAGCCCGATGAGTTTTACACCACCCCCCTACCACAAGAAAAGGGCACTCAACCTAGGGAATCCGCTTTGGTACTTACCCCATTAGGAGACAAGTGCCTAGCCCACACTAGGGAGTGTATGCTTTGGAGTGCTCCAGGTCTAGGCTGGGAAGAAGCCTCAATCTCCTCAACCCAAGTCCTCCTAGATCCACATGATCCCTTCCCACTAGCCCTTCTTTACAAACCCACCTCCTTGCCCTCCTACATCTTTCCCTACCCCTCGTCCCTTTTCAAGGAGCATTACGATAGGTCCCACCAGGTTCATGATTCCCACTTCCCTATGTGTACTAGGGACCCTAGGACGTTCACTTGGATTAAAACCCACCTCCACATCACCCACCCCTTAACCCATCTCGAACCTTTTGGCCACTTCCTATGGGCTTCCGAGTACTCATCACTCACCACCCACTCCCTCCTACCCTCACCCACCATGTCGAACCTAACCCACCCATTCCAAAACTTAGCCCACACTATGAGATCCATGACCATGGGTGACATCCACCTAGGAAATGAGGAATTAACCCATCCCAAGATGTCCACTTTCTTGGACCCCTTCGACCCCCATGAGTGGAAACCCCCAAATCAACCCCCACCTAAAGATGGGACCATCGTGATAGGAATGCATGTGTCACAACATTTTGCATCATGTGGAAAGGCTAGTCACGTCATTTGTGTCACATACACACTAGGTCCAGTGCACGACAGGTTTACATTTGGATAAGCTGGTCCTCCCCCACTCTTCATCCATCTTATGCACGATAGGGCCACTTGTGGCTGCCCCGGTCCACCTAAGTGCATCAAGGTCCACATGGCTTCTAAGCATGATAGGTCAATTCATGGATGCCCTGGTCCTCCTAAGACCGTCAAAACCAATCTAACACTTGATAGGACTGCATTTGGTTGTCTGGGCCCTCCCTTCATCTCTAGGGCATCGTCATTCATGACACTGCATGGCACCATCCGCAAACACATCAACAAAAGCAATGAGGTGTATAAGAAATCGGCCGATTCCCACCGACGCCACCAGGAATTTCGTATAGGTAACATTGTGATGGTGAGAATTGAGAGACTTTTCCCTGGGAATGTCTCCAAACTGAGGTCGCATGGATCAGGTCCCTTCCAGGTTCTGAGGTAGATCGGCACAAATGCTTATGTGTTGGACCTCCCCGAGGAGTACAGAGTAAGTCCCACATTCAACGTGGCTGACTTGGTGCAATATAGGAGTCCCACGGTGACACCTAGTGAGGAAATTGAGCTTGCTCCACCCCTTGAGAGAGCCACCACCCATGAGAGAGTTCCACCAGCCCAGAGGGGCCAACGTGAGCAATTGGAGCGGATATTGTATGAACAGGTCACTGTCATCTAGAGCAAAGGGTATGGGCACTACCTCGCTTGGTGAAAGGAACAGCTACCTTTGGTGGACTTGAGGGCAACCCCGCCGTGGTTTCCTCCGCATATGATGGATCTTTACTCGACAGAGTCGAGTTCTCTGCACCCCAGGAGTATGATGGGGACATCGCTTACCACTTCCCATTTCTCCAAGGGTCCTGATGCTCACCATTATGTTCATCTTGATTTTCTGAGTCTAGCTATGTAATTTTCCTATCTTTCTTGAGTCATTTTGATGTAATTTTCCCTTTGTTTTGAGTCAGGTCCCTAGGTTATTATGTTATGTGTCTAATTTCATGTTCATCATGTTGAGATTGAGTGGCTTCTGGGCCCATTTAGATGGGCCTGGCCCAGGGGCGCCCTTTCCCTTCCCCAGCTCCTTCGGTTATCTTTTATTAGTACTTTTCTCAGGGACTTTTTGTAAAAGTTGGGATTCCTATAAATAGGACCCCAATCCCCACTTGGAGAAGCTAATGAAGTATTGAAGAAATTATAGCCACTTGAATTGTCTTCCTCTCTCTCTCTCTAGCTCTCACTCTCAAGCTCTCTCTCTCTCTCTCTCTATAGGGGGCGAACCCCTCTCTCTCCCCTCCTCTCTCTCTCTCTCTCCCTTGGGCGAACCTGCCCCTTCACCTCCCCCCCCCTTGCCACATCATCCGCCACCTCAGCTCCCACCCTTTCACCTCCCCAAGAGCCTTCACTTCCCTTTAATTCCTCCACATCCCCAAGCAACTCTTCCCATTCCCCATACACCCTTCCACCTTCCCAAGGAAGACTCCCTTCTCCTAGGCAACCCTTCCCATCCCCAAAGCAACCCCTTCCTATTCCCTAGACCTCCATTAACACCACCATTAACCCTCCACCCAAATCAAAGGAACATCCACCCCTCTCCCCCAACCCATTTGCGCCCCCACCTCCTCCAAGGCCTCTTGCGCACCCATCCCTCTCCCCTGCTAGATCCGCCCCTACCTTTCTCCCTCACCTCCCCTTGCCACCTCCCAACCATTCCCCACCACCAAAGCAACCATCTCCCCTACCCTTCCACCAAAGAAACACCCCCTTCAACCCCTTTCTCTTCAAATCTGTGTGCAGCTGAAGCCCTGCAGATCAACATCCTGTTGCAGTGCCGCCAGCGACCACATCCCGGAGCTCCTGGGGGTGTGGCCTACACCGTCGGAAAGCTCTTCCAGTCGTCTTCGTAGGAGAGGTGGTCTCGTCTCAATCTGAGGCCGGAGCTGCCCGGGAGAGCTGTTCTTCGCCAACTGTGCAGATCCAGTCCAGTCTGCAGCCAGAAGTGACTTGCAGAAGCTCCCACGGCCACACCTCTCAACTTCTGGAAGCTCCACTTGGCCGAGAGCTTCTACCACAAGGCGACCACCACCACCAACAAGCGGCATCCCGTTCTGCATCCGGAAGTGTCTTTTCCAAATTTTCTCCACCGGGTGCGCAGACAGTCTGTTTGGGTCCTGCCCTGACACCGCCTCACTCAACGGGCTTCTCCTCGCCACCCTGACATCATCTGGTGCTGTTCTTGATTTCTGCTCGAAGAAGACTCATCCACGGACGTCCTCGACTTGGTCTCTCCTCATTCGGACTTCGGGAGTGACCGTGGCACCTTTGACAAGCAGCTGCAACACTCTGGACCAGCCTGAACCAGAACTCTGAGCACCTGCTCCGGGGTCCACTCCGACTAGAGGCGATGCGGGAACCACCCACCAAAATTCACAAGCGTACCTGGGTCTGTCAGCGTCGTTTCAGCGCCAGTCTCATCAAGTTCTGAGTCCGGAGGAGCCCACAGCGGCAGCAACATCGATCCCCTGTCCTGCTGCCCAAGACACGGGCAGATTCGGTCGGGTGATCCGTCGGCGCGATTCGAGCGAATCTCCCCTCCCCGCCTGGCAGGCTTAACGCCCCTCCCTGTGTGGAGATAGTGTTTGAATTGTAATACAGATATCCCCACCCTAAGTCCACCCTCCTGTGTGAGGCGTAGTGGTTGTATAATTTAAACAGGGTTCAAGCTTCATCGGCGCAATGTGCGGGGAACCCACACTTCCCCGCTCGCCCTCGTCTCCGAACGGGGTTGGTTTCTTCAAACCAACCAGGGTAAGCTCTGAACTTTGCTCCAACAATAGTACTTGTTCAGCTAATATCCGTGGCATTGCTCCGTTGAGCAATAGAGAGAGTGCCCGACCCCGTGTGATCCACTTACGAGCGGTCACTGTGGGCTGTGCGAGAGAGGGACCTAGTGCCCCAATTGGCACCCGGCCAGACCCTTAAGTGTGGGCCTCGTACCTTCGGGAGGGCAACCCTAGCCCTGCTGGCACTCTACTAGCAAGGGCCTTGATCCATCATCTCCACTTGGCATCATCAAGTCACCCGGGCTCGTGTGTGTGCGACGGCGATTCGGCCCAATCTAGTACTTTGTTGCTTTGTGTTTGTGCTTGCGGAATAGGTCCAAGGACCCGTGTCCATTTTGCTGCATACCCCTTAGTCGTGTCACATCACTTCTGCATCAAGCTCATATAGATCAGTGCAATTTTTGTTGCAGCACGCTTGCAAGGGTCGGTGCATGTTTGTGTCTCGTGCATACAGAAGTCGGTGCACTCTTGATGAATGCATGTATAGTCGATGCACGCTTTATCATATGCATACAAGAGTCAGTGCATTATTTGCATCTTTCATATTAGGGTCGGTGCATGGTTTATCTTACGCCTGTGAGGGTCGGTGCACGTCTCTGCCTTATGCATTCAAAACTCGGTGCACGTCTGTCTAATGCATGTAAAATGTCTGTGCACTCAAGTCTATGTATGTCACTAGTCAGTGCACGTTTCGCATCATTCATATAACGAGTCTATACATATGAATTCTTTATGAACTCTAGCTCACCAAGTGTTTGATTAAATGCCTCTGTTTTAATTTGCAGGATAAATGAAATTCCCATGAGTGAGGCATGTGTTCCAAGACTATGTGATTGAAGCACGTGATTCGAGGAGACTTGCTCTCCAAGAACTCTCAGCCATGTGTCCTTCTCTCATCCTCCAGATCTGACACGTGGGCTCTGATAAGCGTGCTCTTGGTGGAATTTTTGGGCGGGAAACGTGATTTCCATGCGCCTCTATTTCGCGAGCTTTATATATAGAAGACCTGGTCGCGCCTTCGATTGATGATGGAATTTTGTCGAAAAAGTCTGAGAGAGAAAAAGATAAGAAGATATCTGAGATAAAAAATAGAGTGCCATATTTCAGCAAAAATCTGAGAGAAAGAAGAGGGTAAGTCTGAGAGTGAAAGGTGATCGTGAGATAGTGAAGAAGAGGGATCTCGAGAGAAGATATTGTGAAGCAATTGAAGCAAGTCTTGAAGATCTGTTCTCCACTGTGTCCTCTGGATCAGATCCAAGGCACATTGCTCCTGCGTGAGCATTTCGGTTTATCTTTATTGTCAGCCTTCTGATGCTGAACATTTTGATTTTCTATTTTCATTTTTCACACTTTTTCTAAGCTGTGTATCAACAGTGGCATAAGCTGTAAGGCCCAGTGGTTGGAAGCTATGAATCAGCGGTGGCATAAACTGTAAGGCCCAGCGGTTTGTAGTTGTGAATCAGTGGTGGCTTAAGCTGTAATGCCCAGTGGTTGAAGCTGTGAATCAACGGATTGTTGGCAAGCTGTGAGGCCCAGCCATTCAAGCTGTTTGGCAGCGGAATCCACACTCTGGTTGGAGTGTGGGGTGGATGTAAATCCTGAGGACTGAACCACCTAAAAAGATCTTACGTATTGTGGTTTGATTTCCAATGTGTCAACCGTTAGATGTATGCTAGGCTCGTTCCTATCTATAATTATGATGGTTTTTAATTCTGCATTAGTCTAAAGTCTTCAGGTTAAGTTTTCATTTGATCAAGTTTTTAGAGGGAGATTCATTCACCCCTCTCTAAATCTTGGTTTGCACCCCTACATCGTGCTAAGAATTGGTATCAGAGAGGGAATCTGCAACAGAAGGTCCAACGACCTTCAGATTAGATCCATCTCATTTTTGGTGCAAGCTGCTTTCATCTCTTTCATTACTGTCTTCGATCTGAGTTGTATTTGTTTGAAATGGCTGAAATTCCTCAGTTTACTGGCTTGGAGTTTTATGGCTGGTTTGGGAAATTTAGAGACTACGTTATTTCTGTTGATCCTAATTTGTGGATATTTATTGCACTTAGTCCATATGACATTCCAGAGTATAAATCACAATGTAATGCTTCAGATAGACTAAAGTTTTTTGAGATTCAAAAGGCTCTGGAACTAACGAAAAGGATGATAAATGCTGACCAATTTCCATTCATTTCTAAGTGTAGGTGTGCCACTGAAATCATCAACATGATAGCAGCCAGCAAAGGTGATGATGAAGTGAAGTGCCTCATGGCCAAAAATCACAACAGTGATCAAATGGAAGATTCATCTTCACAGCTAAATTCTGAAATTGATAATTTCAGTTTTGAAGATCTTGTTATATTGCATGAACGTTTGATTGAAAAATACAAGAAAGTAAAGTCTAAAAAGAAAAGGCTAAGAAGAGAAATGATCTCTGAAGTTACACGTTTAAAAGCAGAGAATGAAAATCTAAAATCAAACATGAAAAAGAGAGAAGGTTCTTGTGAGGAATGCTTATCTGTGAACAAATTAAATGCCAGCATTCAATCTGACAAAACTGAAGACACTTGTAATAAATGTGCTTTCTGAAAGGAATTGATTGAAGATCTTGACTCTGATGATAACATGCAGAAGAGTCTAATCAGGTCATTAAAAGAAGAAAATGAGTTATTGCTTGAAAGGAAAAAGGAAGCTGATGAATATGAAGATAAATTGTTGGAAGAAAATAGTCATTTGAAAGAACAGAACAAAAAGCTAATGGTCCTGAACGTTGCTATGTCAGAAAAATGGTTAGCTATAAAAAAGGGAAAATCTGTCTTGAATGAAAATGAAGCTAACTGTGAAATAAAGCTAAAACATGATATAAACAAACTCCAAAGTTTGAATGATGCTTTGCATCATCAAGTAATTTTCTGTGAAAATGACATTGCCAGCTATGAGATCAGCAATGCTTCTTTGCAAACTGAGATTGAAGATCTGAAAAACTCATTGGCAAAATTCGTTAAAGGGGAAGATAATTTGAATAAACTTCTTGGCTCAAATGTTAATTTTTAGAAAGAGGGTATGGGCTATAATCCAGTTGATAAGAAAGTTAATGGCAAGAAGAATTCAACTTTGTTTGTAAAAAGCTCAGAATAAGAAAAATTCTCTGGATCATCTGTTTTCAATTTACTGCTCAGAAATCAAAAAATTCAATTAAAAATCTGAAAAAGTTGAAAATCAGAAAAAGAAGAATTTTGTTCCTCCTGTGAATGTCCTTAATACTTCTGGTCACATAATGAACAAACCTGTCACCAAATTGCATGGATGTCACTACTGTGGTAGGAAAGGACATGTTATGGATGATTGCATTATTTTGAGAAATGATGAGTTAGATGCATGCAAACATGTAAATACAGTTAAAAACAAACCTATGAAAAGATTTGTTAGAAATGCTTCTGATGCATGCTTTTATTGTGGAAAAGGAGGCCATTACATGCATTACTGTAATTTAATGAAACAAGAAAATCAAACTTCTAGAAAAATTCATGCTCAAAACAGTTATGTTGATGTGACACCAAATGCAGCGGAGGATAATGACACCAAATTTTGATGTGACGCGACTCCCTTGGACTTAGGATAGCAAGCAACACTATGAGTCGGCAACGTCACACATGCGGTTTCACTCGCGGAAGCACGCTCGGATCCGTAGGAGGACCGGCGATGGTGGTGAGGGTCCGAGTTTGGACCTTGCGGCTCCAAGGGTCGGCCGGATAGGGATAGATCTCAATGGGCCAGGGATGCTCGATTTCACAGGTAGTCGGCACGCCAAGGGCGTGGGATGTAATGGCTCTCTCTCAACTCGCCCCGCGGTGAACACTCGATTGGATTGAATTACGGATCGGACACTCGCCTCACCTCCGACGGTAACTAAGAGCGATACTAAGCTAAGCAACAGTAAAAACCAGCAAGGGAGAGTGGCCAGGAGCTCACCTGATCGGCGTGAAGACGCCGATCCCGGGCGGAGACGAGGGCGAGCGGGGAAGTGTGGTCCCCGCACACTGCGCCGATGTAGCTTCAAAAACCTGTTTAAGTTTACATTCACTACACCTCGCACAGGAGGGTGGTCTCGGGGGTGGGAATTGAATAATTACAGTAAACACTACCACCACGCAGGGTGGGGCGGTAAGCCGGCCAGGCGGGAAGGGGAGGGTGGGCCAAAACGGGTAGAAAAGAACTAAGGGAGTTGGTGCAGCTGGCTGGAATTCTGGACGGGAAGCCGCTGTTGCCGCCGTCCCGAGCTAGTCCGAACTCCGATTTCGAAGATTCCAACTCCTGGAGTTCCCTGACTTGATGCTGGTGATGTCTGAATTTTTGGGCGGTCTCTGGAGCCAGGGACTGGTAACACCAGTGACTGAACCGAGGCAGCGAGTGTGGTTTCTGGCCGGACCTGTTCTGTAACAGTAGGTTGCAGACACTGTGGTGAACTCTCCCGAACTCCGAATGGCACAAAACTAGCGGCGCTGTCTTCGTGGTTGAAGTAGCTTTCATCAGGAGGTGGCGGGGCGATGATCCCAGGTCGGTGGTGACTTGGGTCCTGGGAAGAATGAACTCTGGTCGTTGCAGTCTGAAGAAACAAACCTGGACAGTGCAAGGGAGAAAATTCGTAACTCTGTCCCACGGTGTCCAAATGTCGATCCGCCTTCTGATCCTGAAAGAGGGCAGAGAGGAGAAGAACTTTGATGAAGAAAACCGAGTCTGGTTCGGCCTTGGTTGATCGTGGCACGTTGCTCTTTCTGGTTCTGATTCTCTGCAGATGCTGCACCGTGGGGTTCTGGTTCTGTAGCAGCAGGTTGAAGATGCTGTCCCGGGCACTCCAGAACTCCGAATGGCACGAAACTGGTGGCGTCGTCTCCGTGGTTGAGGTGGCTTTCAGAAGGAGTCAACAGGGCTGCAATCTGAGGCCGTGGATGGTCGGTGTGCCCTGAAGAGTAGGCACTGGTCGCTGCAGACTGTAGGAGGCAGACCCGCGCGACCAAGGGAGAATGTTTGTAACTCTGGGTCTCGAATGCCGAATTAAGTTCCGCCTAGTGCTTCTGGTCGTGAACAGATGGAGGAAGAAACTTGAAGAAGAAACTTCAGCCTGATTCCTTCGCCGTTGGTCGTGAAGCAGCTTCCAATCGGGTTCAGGCTTTCTGCAGGTGGAGTCTGGCGCAGTCGGGGTAGAACAGCTCTCACGGTCGGCCACGAACTCGGAATCGAGTGATTCCACCTCGCCTGTGAAGAGGACAGGGAGGCCTTTCCATAAAGGTAAGGTACGCCCTCAGGTGTCTCCGTATGAACTCGGCATTTGATGTGAGTCAAGGGGATTCAAGTGGGTTCAATTTTCATTCACTCAAGGGGATTCAAGTCAGGTTCTGTAGCAGCCTCCCTAACCTGCTGCTACAGAACCTGGACCACGCGGTGCAGCCTTTGGGAAGGGTCGATTTCACGGAGCATTCCGGGATTCAAGCGGATTATGTTGAAGCTACTAACGCACCGTGCGCACGCGATTCCCGTGGTGACTCGATGATGCCGAGTCGAGGTGATGGAGATAGCCCCTGGTTGGATAGAGGACCAACACCACTTTAATTATCCCTCCCGAAGGTTTGAACGCCCAAAAACAAGGGTAGCCGGATGCCTTGAGGGCACGGGATCACTCGCTCACTTATAGCCACGGTGACCACACTGAAAGGTGGCGCCGGGATCGGGCACTCACTCTCCTACCGGCGGATAAGCGTCGCGGATATTAAATGAACAAGTGAAGGAAGCAAGGGTAGTAGGCTCACCTGGTTGGTTTGAAGAAACCAACCCCGGTCGGAGACGAGGGCGAGCGGGGAAGTGTGATTCCCCGCACACTGCGCCGATGAAGCTTCGAACCTGCTTAACAGTACAAGCACTACACCTCGCGCAGGAGGGTGATCTCGGGGGTGGGAATTAAGTGATTACAAACAAACACTACCTCCCACAGGGAGGGGCGGTAAGCCGGCCAGGCGAGGGGGTGAGAAAAGCTTTGTAGCTCACGGTGGGCAACCGCTTCCAACTAGGTCCGCTGGCTGTGGATGCTGATAGGCGGTTGGTGTAGTCCCTGTAGATCTCGGCTCAAAATTTTGCCGATGACGAGCCCAAAGGGGATCTTCTCGTAACTAGAACCTGAGTGCTCCTGATTTATTTCGATTTATTCTGACGTCGTGGGTGGTCGCAGTGGAGATCTGAGTAGAGCTGCAGAACCTGGGACGGGGGACTCCTTGTTTCTGTCTGCCTGTTGCAGAAGTTACCCCGGTCGCTCCTGGACGCCGATTCATGAACCGTCAGATTCTCTGGATCCGCGAACAAAGCTTCTGCACAGCAAAACTGACGGCAACACCTTCTGAGGTCGGGGTGGACAGGGGGACGCCGTTGAGTAGGACCTGGTCGCTGCAGACTGCAGGAGACAGACCCGCGCGACTGTGGGAGAAAATTTGGAAATCTGGCTCCTGGATGCCGAATGTCGTTCCGTTTCTTGCTTCTGGTCGTGGACGGATGGAGGAAGAATTTTGAAGAAGCGAATTCAGCCTGATTCCTCCACGGTTAGCCGTGGTGCAGTAACGAACTGGGCTGCAGAATCTGGTCACAGCGGCTACCAGAAACGGACGGTGGATTGCAGAAGTTGTCTCGGCCGCTCCCGGATGCCGAATCTCGAGCCGTTAGAGTTTATGGAACCTTGGACAATCCCTCGGTGCTGCAAAACTGACGGGGAGGCCGTCCGTGGTCGGGGTGGACTGGGGGATGCCGAGTAGTGGCGGCAGGTCACTGCCCACTGTGGGAGACAGACCCGACCAGTCGAGGGAGAAAGACCAGAACTCTGACCTCCGGATGGCGAACGCAGTTCCGCTTCTTGATCCAGAAAGAGGGCCGGTGGAGGAAGATATTTGTAGAAGAGCTTGTGGCTTGAATCTTGCACCGTCGGCCGTGGTGTAGCGTTGAACAGGCTTCAGGAACTCTGCTGATGGAGCTCTGCGCAGTCGGGGGAGATTGGCTCTCCCGGACAGCCCCAAACTCGGAACGGGACGAGATCACCTCGCCTGCGAAGACGACTGGACGCCCTTTCCAGAAAGGTATGATACACCTCTGGATGTCGCCGTGTGAATCCGGGGAAGCTTCTGCAAGTCGTACCTTCTTCTGCTACCTGCAGACTAGCAAGGAGAAGAGGGGAAGATGGTGGTGGATCGGCCTTAGCAAGAGGGGAAGAGGGAAGGGGTGGCTTGGAGCGAACTTGGGAGGAGGGGGGGGTGGTATGGTCGACCTAGGGAGGTGAAGGGGCTCCTTGGGGAGGGGAAAGGGCCCTTGGGAGGTGGAAGGTTGTTTGGGGAAGGGGGAGGGATGCCTTGGGAAGGTGAAAGGGTGCTTTGGAAGGTGGAAAGGTGCCTAGGGGAAGGGGTTTCCACCTAGGGGTTGGAGGGGGAATTGAATGAGTGTATAGGGAAGGGGGAGGGGTCTTAAAGAAAGGTGATTAGGGAGGAGAGAGAGGGGATTACGAATTTTAGAGAGAGGGAGAGAACTAGAGAGAGAGGGAGAGAACTAGTGGGAGAGAGAGAGGCACTCAAGTGGCAATTTTCTGTTCAATATCTCATTAACCACAATAGGAGGGGTTAGGGCCCTATTTATAGGGAAAACCCCTTTTACACATAGGTCCTTGACATATCACACACTAACACAAAAGCCAAGGGGAAGGGGGGGTGCGCCCATGGGCCTAGCCCAATGGCATGGGCCCATTAACAAGCACAACTACTCATGTGACTCAACTAAGGACAATTAATTAAAAACCTAGGTTTTAAGACTCAAATAAAAGACAAAAGTACATGATAATGACTCAAATAAAAGGGAAAAACCACACAGTGACCTAGGGATAGATAATAAGATCCACTCCGGATGAAGGACGGCTCCTAGCTGCCCCCGGATGGGAGGGAAGTGCCAAGCCATAGGGAGTCGCGAGTGATGTCCTCATCAATTCCCCCGGGCTGGAAAAAGCTCGACTCTGTCGAGAAAAGGCCCTCCCTTCTGCGGTGCTGCTCAAGGAGATCGGGGGACAGCTGTTGGAGATCCTCCCGGCTTACCCAGATATCGTCCGAGGGTGGTCGTCCTTTCCACCTGACCAGGTAGCGCTCATACGCCTTGCTCCTTGTGATGGTAACCTGTTCATCCAAAATCTGCTCCACTTTATCGCGCCGATTTCTCAAATGGGGTTGAGCTCTCTGAGGTGTGGGGGCGCTCTCAAAGGAGGGAGAAGGCTGGAGTTCCTCACTGGGTGTCACCGTGGGGCCCTTGTGGGGCACCAGGTCAACCACATTGAATGTGGGGCTTACTTCGTACTCTTCAGGGAGGTCCAACACGTAAGCATTGGTGCCAAGGCGTCTCAGCACCTGGAAGGGGCCAGCTCCATGCGACCTCAACTTTGAAGTATTCCCAGGGAACAACCTCTCAGTTCTCACCATCACAAAATCACCATTTTGGAATTCTTGGTGGCGGCGGTGTGAGTCAGCAGACTTCTTGTAAATCTCGTTGCTTTTGTTGATGTGTTTGCGAATGTTTTCATGCAGCTTTGTGGATGTAGGCTCACTAGTGGGTAAAGGGGGTCCTGGACAACCAAATGTGGACCTATCATGCAGTGGTGTTATGTGGACTTTGATGGACCTAGGGGGACCGGGACATCCATAGGTGAGACTATCATGTACAGGAGTGTTCATTGCCGGGGGTCTGGGACATCCATATGGGGTTCTGACATGTGAGTGTTTCCTAACACGGTTGACTGCAAAAGGGGGACCTGGACACCCAGATGTGAACCTATCATGTATCAGTCCTAGTGCGTGAGTGACACAAATGAGGTGACTAACCTGTCCACATGATGCAAAAGATTGTGACACATGGATTCCTATCAAGATGATCCTATCCGTGAGATTTGGGGGTTTCCACTCATGGGGATCAAAGGGGTCCCAGAGAGTGGACATCTTGGGATGGGTAGATTCCTCACTTTCTAGGTGGATGTCACCCTTGGTCATGGCTCCTATGGTGTGGGCTAAGTTTTGGAATGGGTGGGTTAGGTTTGTCATGGTGTGTGAGGGTAGGAAAAGGTGGGTGGGGGTGGGTAATGAGACTATGTCCCATGGGTTCTTTGGCTTCCATTGGGAGGGATGGAATGGGTCATCTAGGGGAGAGAACTCTTGGTCCTCATGGCCTTGGGAGGGGAAGTCTTGGTTTATCATGGTAGGTTGTGGTAGGAAAATGTTGGGGTTGAGTATGGTGGGTGGATATAGGAAGGGATCAAATGGGTCAGGGTATGGGTTACCTAGAAACTCTAGGTCCTCAAAGTCAACCAAAGGTGGGGGGTCATCCTCCTCTAATGACGTGATTGGGCCGGTGTAGTGAGTGGGTAGATCGGCCAATATCCTAGGGACCAAGATGGTTGGAGAGTGGACTGGGATGGGTTCCTCTTCTATGGGAAGAAGGATAAGGAGATCACTAGTGTAGCTCCCAACGGTGCAGACTGAGGTGATAGACCCGATGCATGGGTGGATGAGGTCAAGGTTCTTGGGTCGGTCTGTTCCTATGGTTAACAAACAAGTCAGTTCAAGTTGCCACTTTAGGCCTTTGACAAAGTCTTCCCAACACTCAACCTTGTAGAAGGATTGGATTATGGTGTGTGAGATGTTGATGGGTGTTAGGGGGAGGTGTTGTTCCATGGGAGGGTAGACATGGGGCAGGATAGGGTGAACCGGACTTTCCTCTAGCCATTTAGCCAGGGGCTCACTTATGACGAGTTCACTCCTATTTAGAGAGGGTGGTGTAAAAGGTGAAGTTCTTCCTTTGGTTTGGGCACGGGTTTCCTCCAAGGTGTCCACCACTATGATGTCGGGGGTGGGAGTCATGGGTTCCTCAACCAAGGAGGTGAGATGGTCCTTTGAAGGTGGAGTGGTGAGGGTAGGCGTGTGGTACCCCCGGGGTGGGAGGTAAAGGGGAACTTGATTTGACATTGGTAAGGGGAGGAGTGGAGGCCTAGGTTGGGGTTGGATAGGGGTTGGTAGTGGAAGATGGATGGGTTGAGACGGACTGGGTTGATCAGTTTTTGGAGGGATGGTGGTGGCCATCATGGGCCTAGGGGGAGTAGACATGGGGTCCACATGGGTTGGAATGGTGAGGGTGGAGTGAGCCATGACGCTTTCTTCTCTTAGGATGGGAACTTCGTGGCTCAACCCCTGATTTTGTGATTCATATTCTTCTTCCCACTCGGGGGAGGTCTCATATTCCTCAACCTCAATCTCATCCCTTTGTGGTGTAGGGGTCTTGCTCTCTAAGGGAATGGGATGGCCTTTTGGCGATGGGATGGTGTAAGTTGGACTTACTTGGGGTGTTGGAGTTTGAGCCCTAAGGGAGGTGAAGATTTCCTTAAACTCAATCCTTAGTTCTTCTAGGGAATCTTGGGGTCTTTTGGGCGGTGGGGTGTAGTGGGAGGTGTTGGTCCTAGTGGAGGTTCTAGATGGAATGGGCGGAAATGGGGTTGTGGGAGGGCTTCCCAGGTGGGTAGGGGAATGTCGGGGAGCATAGATCTTTCTAAGTTCACTCTTCATTTCTTTCCATGAGTAAATGGGTTCCTGTCCCCAAACTCTTATAAATCTCTCTTTGTGTTCCCACATCTTCTTAGCTAGACCCCGAAGTCGTGCCTTGGCCCTACAGACTCTCTCGGACCCAAATACCAAAGTACTCTCAAATTCCCTTTCCATGGTATTCTCCCATCTAAGGTAGGCATGAGGATTTCCATCAAAGTATAGGTACTCATCCAAAATGTAGTCCATGTGGAGGGGGTCATTCGGACCATGTGACCAGCGAGGGGTATGCATGATGATTGGGTGACAAATGCTATGGCCCTAGGACAAGACTTAGTAGAGACAAGTCTAGAACTTGCTCTGATACCAACCTGGCTCTGATACCAATTTGATGTGACACCAATATGGGGTAGGCAGCAAGCAAACAAAAAAACTTAAGATCTAATCCGCATTCACAAACACACAGCAATTAAGATGATAAATCGGGACCGAAACACCGTCGCACACACGCGAGCCCCGGGTGACTATATGATGCTAGAAAGAGGTGATGGATCAAGACCCTTGCTGGTAGAGTGCCAGCAGGGCTAGGGTTGCCCTCCCGAGGGTATGTGGCCCACACCTTTGGGGCTGGCCGGTGCCAATTGGGGCACTAGGTCCCACTCTCTCACTATCACCACGGTGACCACACTATAATGGTGGCTGCGGGAACGAGCACTCACGCACATGCGCAACGGAGCTAAGTCTACGGATATTAGATGAACAAACACTAAAATTGCTGGAGCAAAGTTTAGAGCTCACCTGGTTGGTTTGAAGAAACCAACCCCGTTCGGAGACGTGGGCGAGCGGGGAAGTGTGATCCCGCACACTGCGCCGATGTAGCTTGAGCTGCTAATTACATGAACTACTCCTCACGCAGGAGGGTTGGATTAAGGGTGGGGGAATCAAAATTACATCAAACACTACCTCCACGCAGGGAGGGGCGCTAAGCCGGCCAGGCGGGAGGGGGAAAGTCGCCGAGAAAGACGGAACGGAAGCCGACGTGGATCCGCTCACTTGCTGTGCAAGGGGACAGGTTGCCGCTGTTGCAGTCGTATCTCGTCGTCTGGAATTTTGCTGATGACGAGACTTGAGGGAGAGGCTTCGTAACAGGGATGGGGACTCCTCTGATTTTTATCCAATTCTTCTGTCGTCGCCGGTGGTCGTGGTGGAGACTCGAACAGGACGTAGGAATCTGGGGTTGGCAGCTTCAGAATGGATGCAGTAGGATGCAGAAGTTGTACCTTGGGCTCCCGAACTCCGAATATCGAACCGTCAGAGTCGTTGTGTCCGTGGACAAGGCTTCTGCACAGAAAAACTGACAGCAACACCTTCTGAGGTCGGGGTGGACAGGGGGAGGCCGTTGAGTGGGACCTGGTCGATGCAGACTGCAGGAGGCAGACCCGCGCGACTGAGGAAGAAAATTCGGAAGTTGGGCTCCCCGATGCCGAATGTAGTTCTGCTTCTTGATCCTGATCGGGGACAGGGGGAGGAATATCTTTGATGAAGGACCTTTGGTCTGATTCAGCCGTGGTTCGCCGTGGCAGAGTCTGCAAGGTGAGTCTGATCCTCTGGCAGGGGCGGCACCAAGTCAGCCCTGGTTCTGTGGCAGCAGGTTGCAGATGACGTTACGGGCGCTCCCGAACTCCAATTGTCACGAAACTGGTGGCATCGTCTCCGTGGTCGGAGTAGCTTTCATACGGAGTCAACGGAGCTGCAATCCGATGCCGAGGCTGATCGTGGTACCCAGAAGAAGGGGTCCTGGTCGCTGCAGACTGCCCGAGGCAGACCCGAGCAGTTGAGGGAAAAACGTCACAACTCCGGCCCTCGGATGCCGAATTAAGTTCCGTCTTGTGCTTCTGGTCGTGGACAGATGGAGGAAGAATGTTGAAGAAGAGTCTTCAGCCTTAATCCTTCGCTGTTGGCCGTGAAGCTGCTTCCAACCAGGATCAGGCTGTCTGCAGGTGGGGTCTGGCGCAGTCGGGGTAGAACTGCTCTCACGGGCGGCCACGAACTCGGAATTGGACGATTCCACCTCGCCTGTGAAGAGGACAGGGAGGCCTTTCCAGAATGGTATGCCACACCCTCAGACGTTGTCGTATGAACTCGGGGCAGCTTCTGCAACACGTACCCAGTTCTGCTACCTGCAGACTAGCAAGGAGGGAGGGGAAGGAGGTGGTCGGCCAAGCAATGGGAGGTGGAATGGGGTGGAGGG
This sequence comes from Amorphophallus konjac, assembly GCA_022559845.1. NCBI lineage: Eukaryota > Viridiplantae > Streptophyta > Magnoliopsida > Alismatales > Araceae > Amorphophallus > Amorphophallus konjac. Next base: position 167,708,342 of record CM040124.1, on the reverse strand, counting down.
GTCGACCCTAGGAGGGAGGGGAAGGTGGTGGACGACCTTGGGAGGTGAAAGGGGTTCTAGGGAAGGGGAAAGGGCTCTTGTGAGGTGGAAGGTTGCTTAGGGAAGGGGGAGGGATGCCTTGGGAAGGTGAAAGGGTGCTTGGGGAGGTGGAGTGGTTAATGGTGAAGTAATGGGAGTCTTGGGAGGTGAAAAGGCTTGCCTAGGTGGCAAGTGAGGTGGCAAGAGGTGAGGAGAGAGGGGAATTCCGAATTTAGAGAGAGAGAGAGAGAGAGGAGAGAGAGGGGGTTCGCCCCTAGGAGAGAGAGAGAGAGAGACTTAGAGAGAGAGGAGAGATGCACTCAATGGCTCAAATTTTGCTTAATACTTCATTACTGAACTCAAGTGGAGTTGGGGTCCTATTTATAGGAATCCCAACATTTACAAAAAGTCCTTGGATAAACTACTAAAAGCAAATAAGCAAGGGGGTTGAGGAAAGAAGAGGTTGCCCATGGGCCAGGCCCATCTAATTGGGCCCAAACGACTTCCTAGCCTAACATACTTAGATAGATAATGTGACGACTTAGGACCATGACTCAAAATAAAGATAAGTACATCAAAATGACTCAAGGAAAGATAAAAAATACATAGCTAGACTTCGGAAATCAAGCTAAACATAATGGCAATCATCCGGTCCCGTGGAGAAGTGAGAAGTGGTAAGCGATGTCCCCATCATACTCCCGGGCTGCAGAGAACTCGACTCTGTCGAGTAAAAATCCATCGTATGCGGAGGAAGCCATAGCGAGGTTGCTCTCAAGTCCACCAAAGGTAGCTGGTCCTTTCCACCAAGCAAGGTAGTGCCCATCCCTTTGCTCCAGACGGCAGTAACCTGTTCATTTAATATCCGCTCCAATTGCTCACGTTGGCCCCTCTGGGTGGGTGGAACTCTCTTATGGGTAGTGACTCTCTCAAGAAGTAGAACAGGCTCAACATTCTCACTAGGTGTCACCGTGGGACCCCTATATGGCACCAAGTCAGCCACATTGAATGTGAGACTTACTCGGGGAGGTCCAACACGTAAGCGTTCGTGCCAATCCTCTTTAGGACCTGGAAGGGGCCTGATCCACGCGACCTCAGCTTGGAGACATTCCCAGGGGAAAGCCTCTCAGTTCTTACCATCACATAATCACCTACGTGAAACTCCTGGCGGCGGCGGTGGGAATCGGCCGTCTTTTTATAAACCTCATTGCTTTTGTTAATGCGTTTGCGGATTTCCTCATGCAACCTTGTGGATGTTGGTTCACTAGTGGATAAAGGGGGTCCTGGACAACCAAATAGGGACATATCATGTAATGGTGTTATGTAGACTCTGATGGACCTAGGGGGACCGGGACATCCATAGATGAGACTATCATGTAAAAGAGTGTTCGATGCCGGGGGTCCTGGATATTTAAATGGGGTTCTGACTTGTGAGTGATCCCTAACATGGTTGACTGCAAAGGGGGGGCCTAGACACCCAGATGTGAACCTATCATGCATCAGTCCTAGTGCGTGAGTGACACAAATGAGGTGACTAGCCTGACCACATGATGTAAAAGATTGTGACACATGGATTCCTATCAAGATGGTCCTATCTGTGAGATTTGGGGGTTTCCACTCATGGGGATCAAAGGGGTCCCAGAAAGTGGACATCTTGGGATGGGTAGATTCCTCACTTCCTAGGTGGATGTCACCCTTGGTCATGGCTCCTATGGTGTGGGCTAAGTTTTGGAATGGGTGGGTTAGGTTTGTCATGGTGTGTGAGGGTAGGAAAAGGTGGGTGGGGGTGGGTAATGAGACTAGGTCCCATGGGTTCTTTGGCTTCCATTGGGAGGGATGGAATGGGTCATCTAGGGGAGAGAACTCTTGGTCCTCATGGTCTTGGGAGAGGTAGTCTTGGCTTAAAATGGTAGGTTGTGGTAGGAAAATGATGGTGTTGGGTATGGTGGGTAGGTATAGGAAGGGATCGAATGTGTCATGGTATGGGTCACTTAGAAACTCAAGGTCCACATGTGGGTGGGGGTCATTCACCTCTATTGAGATTTTTGGGCAAAAGTTGTTGGTGGGTGGGTCAGCCTTGAAAGGATGATTGGGTTTTCTCCCAAATCAAAATTTGAGCCATTGAGTGCATCTTCCCCTCTCTCTCTCTAGCTTCCTCACTCTCTCTCTCTCTCCCTCTCCCCCCCCAAGGGATTTTCGAAATCCACTCTCTCTCCTCCCTTTCCCACACCCTCTCACCTCCCAACCACCTCATTAATCCTCACCACTTCCCCACACCAACCCCATTAACTTCCCCTAGCCCCAAGGCAACCTCTCCTCTTCCCAAGCAAATCTTCCCCTTCCCCAAGCAGCCCTCTCATCTCCCAAGAGGGAATCACATCTCCCCAAGCCCCCTTTTCCCTTCCCCACACACCTCTTCTCATCCCCAACACTAGAAATTAATTCCCTTCTTAAACCCATTTTCAAATGTTCTCCCCTCTCTTCCCCCAACCAAATTCGTAACTCTTCTTCCACCCACTGCAAACACCCCCTTCCAGCCCTTATCCTCCCTCTCCCACACCTTGAAACACCCCCTCCTTGACCTCCTAACACCCAAGGGCCACTCCCATACCCATCCACCCCACAGGTCCCTCCATTACCACTCCCTATCCATACCCCTTGTTCCTTCCCCTTTCTCCCCATTTTCATTATCAGCCTGCAGGTGACAGACCAGGTTGCGGCTTGCAGAAGCTTCCCCAGGGTCACACGGTTTCTTCCTGGAGCGTGGCCTACATCGAAGGAAAGGTCTGCGACACCCCTCCGCAGGCGAGGTGGAATCGTCCGGTTTCGACTTCGTGGCCGACCGGGAGGGCGATTCTCCCCCAACTGGTCCAGTCATCCCCTGCAGAGAACCTGAGCTCGGTGGGAAGCTGCTTCACGACCAACGGTGGAGGAATCAGGCTGAAGTATCTTCTTCAAAGTTCTTCCTCCCCCTGTCTACTTCCAGGATCAGAAGGCGGAACTTAATTCGGCGTCCGAGAGCCAGAGTTGCAAACGTTCTTCCTCAGTCGCACGGATCTGTCTCCTGCAGTCGGCAGCGACCAGTACCTACTCTTCAGGGCACACCAACCGCCCACGGCCTTTGATTGCAACCCCGTTGACTCCTTCTGAAAGCCACCTCAACCACGGAGACGACGCCACTGGTTTCGTGCCATTTGGAGCTCGGGAGTGCCCGTGACAGCGTCTGCAACCTGCTGCTACAGAACCTGGACCACGCGGTGCAGCCTCTGCAGAGAATCAGAACCAGCAGCCTACCCCATACTTGGCCGACCACATCCGCGTGCTTCCTTCACTTGTTCCATAGGAGGGCAAACATGGGCCATGAGATCTCTAAATGAGATATTGAACAGAAAATTGCCACTTGAGTGCCTCTCTCTCTCCCACTAGTTCCTCCCTCTCTCTCTAGTTCTCTCCCTCTCTCTAAAATTCGTAATCCCCTCTCTCTCCTCCCTAATCACCTTTCTTTAAGACCCCTCCCCCTTCCCTATACACTCATTCAATTCCCCCTCCAACCCCTAGGTGGAAACCCCTTCCCCTAGGCACCTTTCCACCTTCCAAAGCACCCTTTCACCTTCCCAAGGCATCCCTCCCCCTTCCCCAAACAACCTTCCACCTCCCAAGGGCCCTTTCCCCTCCCCAAGAAGCCCCTTCACCTCCCTAGGTCGACCATACCACCCCCCCCTCCTCCCAAGTTCGCTCCAAGCCACCCCTTCCCTCTTCCCCTCTTGCTAAGGCCGATCCACCACCATCTTCCCCTCTTCTCCTTGCTAGTCTGCAGGTAGCAGAAGAAGGTACGACTTGCAGAAGCTTCCCCGGATTCACACGGTGACATCCAGAGGTGTATCATACCTTTCTGGAAAGGGCGTCCAGTCGTCTTCGCAGGCGAGGTGATCTCGCCCCGTTCCGAGTTTGGGGCTGTCCGGGAGAGCCAATCTCCCCCGACTGCGTAGAGCTACAACATGCAGCGGAGGACAATGATACCAATTTGATGTGATATGACTCCCTTGGACCTAGGATAGCAAGCAACACATGAGTTGGCAACGTCGCACTAGCAGACTCACTCGCGTAGGCACACTCGGGTCCGAAGGAGGACCGGCGATGACGGTGAGGGTCCGGGGTTGGACCTCAAGGTTCCAAGGGTTTGGCTAGCTCGGAAGGGACCCCAATGGGCCAGGGATGCCCGATTTCAAGGGCGGCCGGCACGCCGAGGGCGTGGGATGCAATGGCTCTCTCTCAACTTGCTCCGCGGCGAACACACAAATTGATTGAATGGCGGGTCGATCGCTCGTCTCACTTCCGACGGGCAACAAAAAAAGCGATACTAAGCTAGCAATGGTAATAACCAGCAGCGAAGAGTGACCAGGAGCTCACCTGATCGGCGTGAAGACGCCGATCCCGATCGGAGACGAGGGCGAGCGGGGAAGTGTGCTCCCCGCACACTGCGCCGGTGAAGCTTCAAAACCTGTTCAAGAGTACAATTACTACACCTCGCGCAGAAGGGTGATCTCGGGGGTGGGAATTGGTTAATTACAGACAAACACTACCACCACGCAGGGTGGGGCGGTAAGCCGGCCAGGCGGGGATGGGAGGATGGACCGAAGTGGTTAAAAAGGAAATCAATGTGGGTTCAGCTGCAATCTGGACTGCTGGATAGGGTGCTGTTGCTGGCTCTGTCCCGGGCTCGTCCGGACTCCGAATTGAGCGAAACCACCTCACAATGATTCCTGACTTGAAGCCGGTGTTGTCTGAATTTTTGGGTGGCCTCTGGAGCCAGGGACTGGCGACACCAGCGACTGAACCGAGTTGGCAGATGTGGTCTCTGGCGGGACCTGTTCTGTAGCAGCAGGTTGCAGACGCTGTTGTGAGCTCTCCCGAACTCCGAATGGCACGAAACCAGTGTCTTCGTCTCCGTGGTCGAGGTAGCTTTCAGCTGGAGTCGATGGGGCTGCGATCCAAGGCCGTGGACAGTCGGTGTGCCCTGAAGAGTAGGCACTGGTCGCTGCAGACTGCAGGAGGCAGATCCGCGCGATGGAGGGATAAAATTTGTAACTCTGGATCCTGGATGCCGAATGTCATTCCGTTTCTTGGTTCTGGTCGTGGACAGATGGAGGAAGAATTTTGAAGAAGAGAGTTCAGCCTGATTCCTCCACGGTTAGTCGTGGTGCAGCAACGAACCGGGTTGCAGACTCTGGCCACAGCGACTACCAGATACGAGCAGTGGATTGCAGAAGTTGTCACGGCCGCTCCCGAATGCCGAATCACAAACCGTCGGAGCCGCTGGAACCGTGGACGAAGCCTCTACACAGAAAAACTGATGGCAACACTTTCTGAAGTCGGGGTGGGCAGGAGGACACCGATGAGTGGAAACTGGTCGCTGTAGACTGCAGGAGGCAGACCCGCATGACTGAGGGAGAAACTTCGGAACTCTGGGTCCCGGATGTCGAATGCAGTTCCGCTTCTTGATCCAGTAAGAGGACTGGTGGAGGAAGATATTTGTAGAAGAACTCACAACTTGAATCTCTCACCGTCGGCCGTGGTGTAGCTTTGAACAGGGTTCAGGGACTCTGCTGATGGAGCTCTGCGCAGTCGGGGTAGAACAGCCTTCCCGGACGGCCACGAACTCAGAATGGGGTGATTCCACCTCGCCTGCGAAGAGGAAAGGAAGGCCTTCCCAGAAAGGTAAGCCACGTCCCCAGAAGCTTCAAGATGTTGTCGTGGTAGTCGCTACAACTCGAGGCTGGTCTGCAGGTCAGCCTGCAGACGGAACTGAAGTTGACAAAAGGGGTGGGGTGGAGAGGTCGGCCAAGGCAATGGGAGGGTGGAGAGGGGTTGAGGGGGTCGACCCTAGGAGGGAGGGGAAGGGGGTGGATGACCTAGGGAGGTGAAGGGGCTCCTTGGGGAGGGGAAAGGGCCCTAGGGAGGTGGGAGGTTGCTTGGGGAAGGGGGAGGGATGCCTTGGGAAGGTGAAAGGGTGCTTGGGGAGGTGGAGTGATTAATGGTGAAGTAATGGGGGTCTTGGGAGGTGAAGAGACTTGCCTAGGTGGCAAGTGAGGTGGCAAGGGGTGAGGAGAGAGGGGAATTTCGAATTTTAGAGAGAGAAGGAGGGAGGAGAGATAGGGGGTTCGCCCCTAGGAGAGAGGGAGAGAACTAGAGAGAGAGAGAGAGAACTAGAGGGAGAGAGAGAGAGAAGACTCAAGGGGATTCAAGTGGGTTCAATTTTCATTCATTCATCAATTACCCTCTCTCCTCACCGCTTCCAACTAGGTCCGCTGGCTGTGGATGCTGATAGGCGGTTGGTGTAGTCCCTGTAGATCTCGGCTCGAAATTTTTCCGATGACGAGCCCAAAGGGGATCTTCTCGTAACTAGAACCTGAGTGCTCCTGATTTATTTCGATTTATTCTGACGTCGTGGGTGGTCGCAGTGGAGATCTGAGTAGAGCTGCAGAACCTGGGACGGGGGACTCCTTGTTTCTGTCTGCCTGTTGCAGAAGTTACCCCGGTCGCTCCTGGACGCCGATTCACAAACCGTCAGAGTCGCTGGATCCGCGAACAAAGCTTCTGCACAGAAAAACTGACGGCAACACCTTCTGAGGTCGGGGTGGACAGGGGGACGCCGTTGAGTAGGACCTGGTCGCTGCAGGCTGCAGGAGACAGACCCGCGCGACTGTGGGAGAAAATTTGGAAATCTGGCTCCTGGATGCCGAATGTCGTTCCGTTTCTTGCTTCTGGTCGTGGACGGATGGAGGAAGAATTTTGAAGAAGCGAATTCAGCCTGATTCCTCCACGGTTAGCCGTGGTGCAGCAACGAACCGGGCTGCAGAATCTGGTCACAGCGGCTACCAGAAACGGACGGTGGATTGCAGAAGTTGTCTCGGCCGCTCCCGGATGCCGAATCTCGAGCCGTTAGAGTTTATGGAACCTTGGACAATCCCTCGGTGCTGCAAAACTGACGGGGAGGCCGTCCGTGGTCGGGGTGGACTGGGGGATGCCGAGTAGTGGCGGCAGGTCACTGCCCACTGTGGGAGACAGACCCGACCAGTCGAGGGAGAAAGACCAGAACTCTGACCTCCGGATGGCGAATGCAGTTCCGCTTCTTGATCCAGAAAGAGGGCCGGTGGAGGAAGATATTTGTAGAAGAGCTTGTGGCTTGAATCTTGCACCGTCGGCCGTGGTGTAGCGTTGAACAGGCTTCAGGAACTCTGCTGATGGAGCTCTACGCAGTCGGGGGAGATTGGCTCTCCCGGACAGCCCCAAACTCGGAACGGGGCGAGATCGCCTCGCCTGCGAAGACGACTGGACGCCCTTTCCAGAAAGGTATGATACACCTCTGGATGTCACCGTGTGAATCCGGGGAAGCTTCTGCAAGTCGTACCTTCTTCTGCTACCTGCAGACTAGCAAGGAGAAGAGGGGAAGATGGTGGTGGATCGGCCTTAGCAAGAGGGGAAGAGGGAAGGGGTGGCTTGGAGCGAACTTGGGAGGAGGGGGGGGTGGTATGGTCGACCTAGGGAGGTGAAGGGGCTTCTTGGGGAGGGGAAAGGGCCCTTGGGAGGTGGAAGGTTGTTTGGGGAAGGGGGAGGGATGCCTTGGGAAGGTGAAAGGGTGCTTTGGAAGGTGGAAAGGTGCCTAGGGGAAGGGGTTTCCACCTAGGGGTTGGAGGGGGAATTGAATGAGTGTATAGGGAAGGGGGAGGGGTCTTAAAGAAAGGTGATTAGGGAGGAGAGAGAGGGGATTACGAATTTTAGAGAGAGGGAGAGAACTAGAGAGAGAGGGAGAGAACTAGTGGGAGAGAGAGAGGCACTCAAGTGGCAATTTTCTGTTCAATATCTCATATTGGTGGCTTGCAGACTAGCAAGGAGGGAGGGGAAGGAGGTGGTCGGCCAAGCAATGGGAGGTAGAATGGGGTGGAGGGGTCGACCCTAGGAGGGAGGGGAAGGTGGTGGACGACCTTGGGAGGTGAAAGGGGTTCTAGGGAAGGGGAAAGGGCTCTTGGGAGGTGGAAGGTTGCTTAGGGAAGGGGGAGGGATGCCTTGGGAAGGTGAAAGGGTGCTTGGGGAGGTGGAGTGGTTAATGGTGAAGTAATGGGAGTCTTGGGAGGTGAAAAGGCTTGCCTAGGTGGCAAGTGAGGTGGCAAGAGGTGAGGAGAGAGGGGAATTCTGAATTTAGAGAGAGAGAGAGAGAGAGGAGAGAGAGGGGGACTCCTGAGCCCGCTACCAACCTCAGAATGGCATGGGACCAGCGCCAAATTGACGGTGACTGGCCCCTGAAAGTCTGTAAATTCTGGCCGGGCTTTTGTTGGTCGTCGCTGGCCGGTAGGAGCTCCGCAACAGGACTGAAGTGTTCTGGTCTGCACAGGTTCCAGGAGCAGGGGCTTGAAGAACCGGCTTCCACGATCACTCCCGGGACTCAAATGTGGCGGGCTCAACTCTGGAGCGTCCGTGGTCGAGGTGGCTCTCAGAAGGAGTCAACGGAGCTGCAATCCTATGTGGAGAGTGGACGGTGTGCCCAGGAGAGTGGGCCCTGGTCGCTGTAGACTGCCAGAGACAGACCCGCGCTGCCGTGGGAGAAAATTCGTATCTCTGTCCTCCGGTGTCCGAATGCCGATCCGCCACCTGATCCTGAACGGGGACAGAGAGGAGCAGAATTTTGATGAAGAAACTTGAGCCTGGTTCAGCCTTGGTTGATCGTGGCACTTCACTCTTGCTGGTTCTGATTCTCTGCAGGGGCGGCACCGCGTGGTTCCTGGTTCTGTAGCATCCGGTTGCAGATGCTGTCACGGGCGCTCCCGGATGCCGAATCACGAACCGTCAGAGTTGTTGGAACCGTGGACGAAGCCTCTTCACAGAAAAACTGACGGCATCACCTTCTGAGGTCGGGGTGGATAGGGGGACGCCGATGAGTGTATGCTGGTCACAGAAGACTGGAGAAGGCAGCCTCGTGCGACTGGAGGAGAAGAATCAGAACTTGGGGTCCCGGATGCCGAATGTAGCTCTGCTTCTTTCTCCTGGTCCAGGACAGGGGGAGGAAGAACTTTGAAGAAGAAACTTTAGTCTGATTCCTTCGCCTTTGGTCGTGAGGCAGCTTCCAATCGGGCTCAGGCTTTCTGCAGGTGGTGTCTGGTGCAGTCGGGGTAGGACAGC